>CM044306.1:45135000-45240000 GCA_024291935.2 Okapia johnstoni | reverse complement strand
TAAAGGAACTTTCCTTAAAAGGGAATTTAAATCCCATAGTCTACATTTACATGAATTTTTTTCTAAACAAAAACATTAACAACATAGAAAATATGTGTTTTAACACTAGGCACTTAGTAAGATGGGGGGGGTGCAGTGCATTTCCATGGCTGGAAAAAAAAAAATCAGCAAGCTATTGTTTTGATGCCACAATTAGGAAGCGAAAATGAAAGTCAGCAAAATCACAGTTTTAGAAAAGTGGTTATTAGATTTTCTCCTTTCTACTGTGGAAAAAGTCCTTCCTGTTGAAGAAGGCAGTGAAATTTTATCACAGCTATTGCTATTCATAAATCTTATATCTATTTTAATTCAATCTGGCCCTAGCCTCTGAGTCGCTGCACCGCAATTTGATTACTATAACCATACTTTTTAACTGCTGTCAGGAAAGACAGCGCCTTATACAAACATCTGCCGGAACACATGCCTGCGTTCTCCAGCACCAGCCCTAAATCACGCTCTGGTGATGAATCTTTATCTGACACTAATACTTTTTAACTTCATACAGACAATTAAAATGAATTGTAGCTAAATGCACATATAACAAATCAATTTAATCTTTGGTTGCATAGTAGCATATTTTGCAAATTTCCTAAACTTACTTTCTTACATGTATCTTAGTCTGGGTTTTTAAAACTTCAATTTAATAGAAAGGAGTGGATATATTAATAAAAACGCTGCTCCTGTGATACTGCCATATAGTTGCAAGCCTCAAAGAGTAATGACATTTGAAATTTATCACTGCCATTTTTAAAAAGTCCGCATTTATGTGTGGAGAGTGCCAAGCTGGGCTTCATTAAACAGTGACCAAACTTGCCCTCTAGGTATTAATACAATCAAAATTCAGACAAACTCACCTAGGATAACAAACCGTCTGCACATCATTGCTGCCTCCCAAGTTCAGTCCTCCTTATAGACCTACACTACAGCACCTATCACATTTAACGCTCTACTCTACAGTTCATGGGTCTGTTCCTCTGCTCAATCGGATGCGCCTGAAGTCATAGACCACTGCCACAGTCCCCAGCTCAGGGCTCAATCCTGACTGTGAAATGTGCTTCCTCACGTGTTGGCTACATGGGCACTCTTATCTTCAAATTCCTCTATGGTGGTTAGCCCTGTCTTATCAGTGCCTAGCACACAGCCAGTATGTAATAAACATATGAAATGAACCAGTACAATGTGAATGCTTAGTAAATAATTTGTTGGATGGATAGATGAATGGATGGATGGATGAATGAATCCACTCTGCTTACCAGGAAGATCAGTGGAAAGAAAACAGCATTTGTGGGACACACACTAGATTTGTGACTTCCCTGGTGGCTCAGCTGGTAAAGAATCCGCCTGCAATGAGGAAGACCTGGGTTTGGTCCCTGGGTTGGGAAGGTCCCTTGGAGAAGGGAATGGCTACCCTCTCCAGTATTCTGCCTGGAGAATTCCATAAACTGTATAGTCCATAGTCGCAAAGAGTCAGACACGACTGAGCGACTTTCACTTTCACTTGATTTGATATGTAAAGCAATTCCCTCCTTCCTCAGCCCCAATATCTCATTAGTTCTTTATTACATGTGAGAAAACTGAGGCTTACAAAATGCAGTAACTCACCCAACACACACAACTGATAAGAGCTAAACCAGTATATCAGATTCCAAGTCTACTGGTAAAGGGAAAATTATTTTGTTTTTAAATTTTGAAAAATTTCAGATATTAACAATACTGTGTTTCCTCCACAACAACGACTGTAAAAGAGTCTAAGAAAGAAAGTGTTGGTACTGGAATAAGGTACTGAAATACCAGTCCTGCCATATACTAGTGGGGTCTCCTTGAGCAAGTCACTTTCCCTTTCTGAGCCTCAGTTTCTTCATTTCTAAAATGGAAATAAAACTACCTCTACCACAGTTTTGTTATGATCAACTAAAAGAGGAAAGTAGCAACATGTATGTAGATGACCAACTATTCAAGAGTTCAAGTTTTCCCATTTATAACCTTCTACATGTCACTGATGTCAATCACCTCCAATCACAAAACTATGGAACCTTAAAGCCAAAAGAAATACAGCAATCATCTAAACCAAGTTCCTCATTCTAAATATGCAGAAACTGAGGCTTTGTCAGAGATGGGAGGTGACCTGTCACAGACTCCATAGTATGGCTGGGGCTAAAACATCTTCTGTGTCTGTGTTCTTTCCACCACATGGTCTCAGGAAACCTGAGAACCTGGAACTCAGGTTTCCATTTTTTAAGTATGAATGCCATCAAGAATGAAAATAAAAATCTCTAAGAATTAGAACACCTAGATTCCATGCCCAAGTGGGTGACCCTAGGCTGTCATTCAATATTTATGGTTAGTTGTCTTCAAGATAATAAAATCAAGGCCTAGCACTTGGAGCGACAAGAAAATCTCTGCACTGCAAATTATGCAGAGCAAGTTGCCCGCAATAAGAAAGCTCAGTATAAAACCCCACCGTCTGCAGTCCCACCACATCTATAAAACAGATTGTCTCCCATGCTTTCACTGGGATCTCAGTGTTTGCTATTCATTCCAACCAGATTTCATTTGCTAATCTGGTATTTAATTAGCCAGGAAGAGGGTAGGACCACAACAGCAATCTTATTATAGCAAAAATATGTTCATGTTTTACCCTCTTACTCCCCTAATCTCCAAGAATTACAATCAATATATTTTTTTAAAGGACACCTGACATCTGCCTCATTTAAAATTACTCTCTCGTTTTCTCCTCTGAAGGGCCTGAGGAGCTGGATTAGGCATCTGAAAGTACAGCCCTGTCTCAGAGATGGTGACTGACTTCTAGGGCAATTTCTCAGCCAAAGTACCAAAGCTGGCTGTGAAGTGGAAACAGAGAAGAGGCTCCTGGCTCCCAGCCCATGCTCCTCCCAGAACCGGTCTCAGATGCCTCCAATATAAGCCTAACAAGCAGGATATACCCTTTCCCCTCCAAAAGAGAATATGTGTAGTGTCTTTAAGAACATGGTAACAGGCTGTGACGTGTTGTCAAACCAGCTCACGACGGTAACTTCTGCAGCATCCATAGCCCTCTTTCAGTGCTTCCTAATTCAGAGATGGTATCTATTCAGTTCCTCAAGCCAGAATCTGATCAAGAAATCATCCTTGAAACTCCTTTCTCCTACATTCCCTGACATGTAGTCAATCCATCATCAAGTCCTATCACTTTTACCTACTAAGTACCTCTTGCAGTCATCCACTCCTCCATCACCAATAAGTAAGCCCAAGTTACCATCTCTCTTACCTGGACCACTGCCAAAAATGTCTTAATTGGTCTCGCAAGCCTCACAAACCCTTCTCCAGTGTGTTCTCTTCATCAGAGCTTCAGGGATCTTTTCAAAACACAAACCTTATGACTCTCCCTCCTCATTTATCTGGTTCAAGGCTTTCCTATATTCTCAGGTTGCAGGTTCTACAGCCATATGTGGTAGAACCAGTCTCTGCACCACAATCTACCTCAGTCTTGGGCTCCAGCACACAGCCTTCTAGTTTCCCAAATCTCCAAGCCATACCCCTGCCACTTGCCTCAGATCCTCTGCAAGTCCCTTCTCCTCTCCCTTTACCTAGCTAGTTCTTACTCTGCCTTCAATTCTCAGGTTGAGTCACCTTCACAGAGATAACCATCTCTGATAGCCTAGACTAGGTCAGATGCCCCTATGAAAACCCTCCTAAAGCCTCCAGTATCTCTCCTGGAACTTGGCAATTAATTAGCTGTGACTAGCAGAGACATTACTTTGTCAACAAAGGTTCGTCTAGTCAAGGATATGGTTCTTCCAGTAGTCATGTATGGATGTGAGAGTTGGACCATAAAGAAAGCTGAGCACAAAAGAACTGATGCTTTTGAACTGTGGTGTTGGAGAAGACTCTTGAGAGTCCCTTGGACTACAAGGAGATCCAACCAGTTCATCCTAAAGGAGATCAGTCCTGGATGTTCACTGGCAAGATTGATGTTGAAGCTGAAACTCCAATACTTTGGCCACATGATGCAAAGAGCTGATTCATTTGAAAAGACCCTGATGCTGGGAAAGATTGGGGGCAGGAGGAGAAGGGGACGACAGAGGATGAGGATGGTTGGATGGCATCACCGACTCAATGGACAGGAGTTTGGGTAAACTCCGGGAGTTGGTGATGGACAGGGAGGCCTGGTGTACTGTGGTTCATGGGGTCGCAAAGAGTCAGACACAACTGAGTGACTGAAATGAACTGATCTGATACTATGACTGTGGGGTTTCCCTGGTGGCTCAGGGGTAAAGAATCCGCCCACCATTGTAGGAGATGTGTGTTCCATCCCTGGGTCGGGAAGATTCCCCTGGAGAAGGAAATGGCAACCCACTCCCGTATTCTTGCCTGGAAAATCCCTTTGAACAGAGGAGCCTGGTGGGCTACAGTCCATGAGGTCATAAAAGAGTCAGACACGATTTAGTGACTAAACAATACTATGACTGTAATTTTGCACTTGGTTTGGTGATTATTTATATAACATCTATCTTCCTGCCAAGAGAGGAAGCTTCATGAAGTCAGAAACCAGGTCTGTTTTGGCTCACTACTGTATCTAGATTTTACTTAACAGTGCCTGGTATGTAGCAGACTCTCATTAAATAGAAAGTAAATGAATGGCAATGTGGTCAAAGGAAACCAATACATCTTCCAGCACTGACCACATACACTACCTACGCATTTATAATTCTCATTAAATCCTCACACAACAACATTTTCTGATAAGTATCAAGAACCTTATTTTATAGATATGAAAACAGGCTTAAAGAGGTAAAGTGGTCTGCCCAGGATCGCACAGCAAGTAAATGGCCAAGTGAGAATTCTAACCCAAGGCTGACAAACATGCTCTTCCCACTGCAAAATTCTGCCTTCCTTTGAAAAGTCTGAGTTGATGGTGAATTGCACCTCTGACGGGAATGTCTAGAAGACGGCTCTAAAATTAGAGGAAGCCTCCGGACTGGTGGGACACAGAACAAACTGCAGGAATGAGGCCGGGACAGCAAGAGCTCCGAGTGGAATAAGCTACTTTTAAGAACTCAGCCTAGAGAATTTAACTTCAGAAGAGGATGCTGAAAACACTTTCTTTTGTTGTAAGATTCTTATTTAATTCATTGTGAACACCACCCAGACGAAAGTCCCAAAGCCTCCCCTGGAGATTTCCAGGAAAGGCTGAGCCACAGGAAGAGCACTGCATTAATACAACTGTAGAGGGAAATAATCTCAGGAAAAGATATTTTAAAATTAATGAATTTGGTCCTTTTCTTAGTATACCACAGTGTGTGAATAAGTAGTAAATATCTAATAAATCTTGCTTTAGAAATAGAACAGACCAATAAAAACTGGTCTATGAAAAGGAAGGCTGGCAAAATACAGTCACAGGGAGAAGTTGCCAAATGTTGGGGCTTTACTCTCCCTAATTTAAAAAGGTATGTTTAATGAAGCCAATGGAAGAGAGAGACAAACAGCTCCTAATTCAAACAACAGTTACCTCGGATTGTCTCTCTCTCTCTTGAGATCTGCCTCTTAATAGGCACTAAGCCAAGTGAATCCCCGGAGCACTCTTACTGAAAAGAAGGAGGGAAATGAGATCAATAGAGCCAACTCCACTCTCAGCCACCTCCTCCAGTGGGGAGGACAGGGGTGGCTGGCTAACTTCAGCGGGGAGGGAGGTTGGTCAGAAGAAAGAAGCAAGGTCAAAGGGCAGAAGGCCCTTAGGCTCGAGGCCATGTCTCAGCTCAGGCAGCAATAAGCAAAAGCTGCTATCCAGAAACATAATCAGCACTTGGAAGTCCAGGTTATAATTTTTTGGAAAGAGATCCTGAAGCTAAAGTAGCTTAACGTATAAGAGGGGACCGTTCCCAGGGTAACAGGAGGAGCATTTTCCTCGAAAATGCAATTTACCTTTACAGAATGGCAATTCGCTGAACTTTTATGAGTCTGAAACATTTTTCAGTGCCTTTGCACTTCCTGCAAAGTTTTAAATGACTTTTCTGTGAAGACAGCTACTTAATGCCAATGATTGTAGAAAACATTTGTTCATAATTATCCAGACATAGACTGGAACAATGCTGAAACAAGAGCAGCATGCAAAAATGTATTTAAGGACTATCATCCCAAAATGCTGCTAAAAGCTATTAACCAGTATGTGTTAATTGCCACAGCATTCATATTAATTTTCACTTCAGGCTCGACATTGTGGAATATTTCCCCTGATACATTTTAAACAAAGTTTAATTTAAGGAACTGCTTCTATCAACACTTATGAAAATTAACAGCCAAGCAATTAGCACTCATGAATTATCCCTTCCCCCATGCTCTCTGCAGCTTCCCTGTTAAAACAGTTTCTAACAGAGAAACGGTTACTTTCTAATAAGTTAACACAATCAAAGTCACAGTTGTCCATATGAACCAGAACTGGTTCTGCTTTTTAAAGTACCTGTCAAGGCAAACATCCTCCTTATACTCAGAGTGTAATTTCGCTAAGTCAAATAAGTAAGATATTTAATGTTTTAGTAAACTGCCAAGCAATTACTGACATCACACTACCTTCTCACCTGATGTTTAGAAAACAGCCATTGCAGAAAGAAAAAAAAAAAGGAAGTAATTATTTGTCTTAATCTTCCTATTTCAAGTTAAAGGTTAAAACCCCACTGGACTGATTCCCTGGACTTCTACAAGCAGACCACTGTCACCTAGTCTTGCTGTGCATCTTGTTTAACCATGCTAAACTCCAGGCTTTAAGAGCACAGTTCCTCTCACTCTAGCCTGTCAACAATCTAGTGAAGTATAAAGGAAAGAGAGCAGCACTGGCCCGCACCCTTTACTTCACAGAGAGAGAGAGAGAGAGAGGCAGAAGCGAGGTATTTGCTGGGTGCTCCCTGTGTGCTGTCTCAATCCCCCGGAGGAAGACAGGCCACCACCATCTCATTCCACACGCAAGGACTGCAGCGTCATGAGGGTAAGTAACCAGCCTGACGTCACACCATTAAGTGATGGAGTCAGGACTCAAACTCAAATTTAACTTCAAAACAGATCTGCTTACCAACTAAATTATATGGCCTCTTCCTGTGCTGGGTGTTTTATCCTATTTGATGGATTCCTCAGGATTGTGAGGAAGGAACTCAATTTCTTTTCCTATGTCTGAGGTTCAGTGAGGTGAAAAACCTGACTACGATCACACAACTGATAATCAGTACCATTTCTCTGTTAGTAACAGTATTGACAGGAGGTGCATATATGAACTTCTGGAGGTCTATTGATGATGATAATATTAGTAAACACAGTTTAAACAAAATAGTGATGTCAATGTACTAGCTAAAGCTTCTCAACTAAGTGGTAAAGCATGGAATGAAAAGAGCGAGATACTTTTTAAAATAAGACTTCACCTTTTTAAAAGGTGGAGAGACATGGCAGAAATCCACATATTCAGGAATACTGAAATCAGTGCTGAATGTTCACTGCCTGTCATTCCTTCATTGCCTCAGAGCAATTTCTGGTAACACTCAACATTTCCCACATTCAGTGAGATCACAAGGACCAGCACAAAAATGTTCCTATTATCTCACCTCTAAAACAGAGGTTGGTTTTGTTAATTAATCAGAGGTCCTGTTTTTAACAAGCCCAAAGACTTGAGGCAGATGGCTGAGCCTGGTTTTGCCTTGTCTGGCTAAGCATTCCTTCAAACCACTTGCAATCTGTCTTGGTCTGTTTTCAAATGATCAGTAAACAGAGTTATTAATGACCTACGAATCTAAAACAGGTCATGAATAACCCTGCCAATTTGCCAAAAAAGATAATACAAACACAGTAATGGTAGTGGTTTAGTCACTAAGTCATGTCTGACTCTTTGCAACCCCATGGACTATAACCCACCAGGCTTCTTTGTCCAGGCAAGAATACTGGAGTGGGTTGCCATTTCCTTTTCCAGGGAATCTTCCCAACCCAAGGATTGAACCCGGGTCTCCTGCAGTGCAGGCAGATTCTTTACCTACTGAGCTACAAGAGAAGCCAAAACCAGTAATAAACCTGATCAAAAAACCCTTCAAAATTATCATAAAGCCTATGCCTAAGTATGGCCTTCCTTCTCAACTGTATATCTTCAAGAAGTTATCAACCAACCACAATTTTAAAAAAATAAAATTATTAACCAGCTACAGGAACCAGAAACTATTTGAAAGTATTCGCTTTAATTCAGCACAGTAGCTAAGAGATGCTTACCCTTAGAATCACTAAAACCAACAATTCAGTTTGCACAAACTCTTAAAGATGCCTGCTTAACTCTGATGTAACTGTAAGGCCATACCAAAAACAAAATCCTTTTTTTTCAAATCTAACGCTAGTTTAATCATAAGGAGGATTTCACAGCAGTTAGTCTCTTGAGGAAATACATAATTAAGTAGTTTTTTAGCATATTTAATTAGACCCCAAACTCTTTCCTGTCCCTTTCTCTCCCCAATTATGTACCATTTGCCCAAAAGACCTAAGCAACTCAGTTAATTATGTAAATAAGGCAAGAGTTATTCCCAAGAAAAGAACTGTGAATATTTGTAAGGGGGGGAAAACTGTACATATTTTAGTGGCTTTAACAAACCTTTGAAAAAAAAAAAGGAACTATCAAAATACACGAGGAACTCTTACATTTGAAGCAAAAACAGGGAGTGATGACAAGATGGTGAATCATTAAAACAGGACACTCATTTCACTTCTTAAATATGAGCTGAATAAAAATAAAATAATTTTAAGTTACAACAGTAACAAAAATTTAGTGCTGAATGTCAAATGATTTATGGGAAGAATCAATCTGGAAATTATTAAAGTCGACTCTCACAGAAAGGCTTTATTATCAAGGGGTTGACATGATCTTAACTCTAGAGGCAGCCATGGTGCTGTTATAACTACTACAATCCCATTATTATGCAATCACAAAATGCTAATTTCATCATTTTGAGGTGTTATTTGAATAGTCATTTTAATTTCTAGGTTACGAAAAGGCTTGACTCAAGTATAATTCTCTATTAATCATTGACATGTCACTGAATATCATATTGATGCATTTCACAAAGATAAAAGAAAGACTAATTTAATATGTACAGTACAATATCCTTCAAATATTAGCCACTTTCATTACACATCTGCCAAATGCATCAATATTAAATAATAGATGAGAACAAGGGTTTAATTGTGTTTTAGCAATTGTAATATGTAGGATAATAAAAAAATAGCATTGCATCACAAGAAAGACTTATCGATATATAAATCTTTCTTAATCAATCGTACAATGGTGATTGGGCCATGCTCACATCCTTTGCTGGTAACGAATACATTTGATATGACAAAAAACATCAAGAGTTGTAAGTGTAAACACACATTTAGCAAAAATAATTCCTTTGTGTCTGAGGAAATGGTTTAGTTTTCAATTCCTTCCTGGCACTTTTGAAATTAGGTATATATAACACACAGAGTTCACAACCTTTAACAAGTCCAAGTGTAAGTAATTTATAGGAGAATCTAATAGTAGATTAGTATACATTAATACAATAAAAATTCTAGAATATAGTATTTTAAAAGATCTGTGCTATTTTGTTGGCAAAACATTATCACATATTAATTACTCCAGAATTCATTACATCCTCAAACAATGAGATGACAGGAAACAAATAAATTCCAGCCATATAATCTAATCCCAATAATAACATCTCACATTTCCAAATGAATCAACTGCAGCATTTCCGAAAAAAAATCCTCAAGTCCAAATCACTTGTTTCCAGAGGCTGACATTCCTGTTCCCTAGGGGGACCCTTTCTTCTCTTTGCTGTATTCCACAAGAAGCAGCAGGAGATAGGAGCAGGGGCAGACTGAAGAGAAGCTCTTCACAGGATACAATCTCTAATTTACTAAAAGTGCTTTCTGATGTTTTGGGGGGAAAATTCCTGAGCATATTAGGATTTTATGTTACTTAAGCATTTTGTTTCTAGTTTCTGTTCTTCTCTGCCAGCATCGATAACCTCATGTGCCAACAGCCAGATATGCTTACTTAAGGAAATGACAACCCACTACAGTATTCTTGCTTGGGAAATTCCATGGGCAGAGGAGCCTGGGGGGCCACAGTCCATAGGGTGGCAAAGGGTTGGACATGTCTTAGATACTAAACAAAAAAACCAGTGGAAACATGCTGAATTGTATGAGATGAAAGTGTTTCAAAGTAAAGAACATCACCATGCTCAAAGATGACAACTGATAGAACCAGCATATAACCAGGACTTGAATATGAAAAGTGCAAACATAAGCAAAGAGTTCTATGTTTATTAATTGCAACTGTACTGAAATAAGACAAATTATACACAATCCCTCCAGGCAACAAGCTATCACTCAGCACCCCCATGCCCCAGACAGAGAGCAAACATAATGGCAATAAATTAAAAAATCGACTGCTACAGTTTTGAAAGACGCCCAGCTCAGCTTGGTATAGAGACACAGAATGTGGGAATGCAGGAGAATGGGTGCTCACGTAGAGCTATACTCCACTTAAAATAGTGGCCCTTTTTCTAAAAGGAAAACAAACACACTTTAATTTTACAAACTGTAAATTGTCAAGACAGGAAACAATTAAATCATCCTGCACAGTAAGTGTCAAATGAGATTCAATAAAACACAAAAATGCAAAGCAACATCCTAGAAGCTCTAACATCCATAATTTGTGGAGTTATAATCAAGACTCATACAAGACAATGCAAACTTTCTCCCAGAACTATTTTCAAGGCTTTCCCCAGTTAGACCTTAATTAATTATAACCCAACTAACCCAAACCTTAGGACATAAAACAGGAACACACACATTCATATCTCAGACTGTTTCTGTTTTCATCCTCGCAAAAATATTACTGTGGAAACAACAATAAGCCCAAATCCAGACCTTTTTACACCCTCAGTCTTTGAAAATGTGAGACATTCTTTGTTTATTCTGATTCCCTTTTGAAACCTACTTAAATCTAAATCTGATAAAAATAAGAATGACAACACCAACAGTAACTCCATTCAGTCCAGGCATTACCTGAAGGGATGCGTTCCTGTTTACTTACCTTGCCATCAAATTTGGAGTACTCATTAAAGGGGTTATTCAGCTGCAGGGGGCACTGCTCCAGGCGGACAGATAATATCGACTGCTTCCCAGAATTTGGAGGTTTCTCTTTGAGGGACTTTTTTTCAAACAGTGACTTTAACTCCTGGGCTGTGATACAAGAGGAAGATAAAAACATCTTTGTGATTACAACACAGAGAGACGGCCTGTGTCTACCTTCCCTAAAAAGTCTTCCTTGGAACCTTAAGGAGGGAGCATCCAAGGACATGTTCAGGTCTGATACGTGCAACAGGCCTAACATATACTTTTATGTCTGTGCGTTGAACAAGCAGAGCACTGAAATATACATGTGGGTCATGTTTGTCAATATAGAAAGACTAGGGTTTAAGAAAGGGGCAGAGGTCGGATAAATCAACTGAAGGGCTCTTCTGTAAGAAGAGCATTTCACATCTGCGAGATCTGAGCTTTGGCCTGGCTTTGCCACTAACAGATGTGTGATTTTGGACTATTCACTAAACCTCTCTGGAATGGTCAAACCAGATAATCCTGAAGAACTCGCTTCCCTCTAATACGTGATTTTGAAGTTCTGGTTTTTCAAGGTCAAGGTTCACAACTTAACCCTCTCACAGTGCCAAATGTGTTCAGTTCATTAAGTCGCTCAGTCATGTCCGACTCTTTGCAACCCCATGAACTGCAGCACTCCAGGCCTCCCTGTCCATCACCAACTCCCGGAGTTCACCCAAACCCATGTCCATCGAGTCGATGATGCCATCCAGCCATCTCATCCTCTGTCATCCCCTTCTCCTCCTGCCCTCAATCTTTCCCAGCATCAGGGTCTTTTCCAATGAGTCAGCTCTTCGCATCAGGTGGCCAAACTACTGGAGTTTCAGCTTCAGCATCAGTCCTTCCAATGAACACCCAGGACTGATCTCCTTTAGGATGGACTGGTTGGATCTCCTTGCAGTCCAAGGGATTCTCACAAGTCTTCTCCAACACCACAGTTCAAAAGCATCAATTCTTTTGTGCTAAGTTTTATTTACAGTCCAAATCTCACATCCATACATGACCACTGGAAAAACCATAGCCTTGACTAGACGGACCTTTGTTGGCAAAGTAATGTCTCTGCTTTTTAATATGCTATCTAGGTTGGTCATAACTTTCCTTCCAAAGAGTAAGCGTCTTTTAATTTCATTGCTGCAATCACCATTTACAGTGATTTTGGAGCCCAGAAAAATAAAGTCAGCCACTATTTCCACTGTTTCCCCATCTATCTGCCATGAAATGATGGGACCGGATGCGATGATCTTAGTTTTCTGAATGTTGAGCTTTAAGCCAACTTTTTCACTCTCCTCTTTCACTTTCATCAAGAGGCTTTTTAGTTCTTCTTCACTTTCTGCCATAAGGGTGGTGTCATCTGCATATCTGAGGTTACTGATATTTCTCCCGGCAATCTTGATTCCAGCTTGTGCTTCATCCAGCCCAGTGTTTCTCATGATGTACTCTGCATATAAGTTAAATAAGTAGGGTGACAATATACACCCTTGATGTACTCCTTTTCCTATTTGGAACCAGTCTGTTATTCCATGTCCACTTCTAACTGTTGCTTCCTGACTTGCATACAGGTTTCTCAAGAGGCAGGTCAGGTGGTCTGGTATGCCCATCTCTTTCAGAATTTTCCATAGTTTATTGTGATCCACACAGTCAAAGGCTTTGGCATAGTCAATAAAGCAGAAATAGATGTTTTTCTGGAACTCTCTCGCTTTTTTGATGATCCATCGGATGTTGGCAATTTGATCTCTGGTTCCTCTGCCTTTTCTAAAACCAGCTTGAACATCTGGAAGTTCACGGTTCACGTATTGCTGAAGCCTGGCTTGGAGAATTTTGAGCATTGCTTTACTAGCATGTGAGATGAGTGCAATTGTGGGGTGGTTTGAGCATTCTTTGGCATTGCCTTTCTTTGGGATTGGAATGAAAACTGACCTTTTCTAGTCCTGTGGCCACTGCTGAGTCTTCCAGATTTGCTGGCATATCGAGTGCAGCACTTTCACAGCATCATCTTTCAGGATTTGAAATAGCTCAAATGGAATTCCATCATCTCCACTAGCTTTGTTGGTAGTGATGCTTTCTAAGGCCCACTTGACTTCACACTCCAGGATGTCTGGCTCTAGGTAAGTGATCACATCATCATGATTACCTGGGTCGTGAAACTCTCTTTTGTATAGTTCTTCTATGTATTCTTGCCACCTCTTATATCTTCTACTTCTGTTAGGTCCATATCATTTCTGTCCTTTATTGAGCCTATCTTTGTATGAATGTTCCCTTGGTATCTCTAATTTTCTTGAAGAGATCTCTGGTCTTTCCCATTCTATGGTTTTCCTCTATTTCTTCACATTGATCGCTGAGGAAGGCTTTCTTCTCTCTCCTTGCTATTCTTTGGAACTCTGCATTCAAATGGGTATATCTTTCCTTTTCTCCTTTGCTTTTTGCTTCCCGTCTTTTCACAGCTATTTGTAAGGCCTCCTCAGACAGCCATTTTGCTTTTTTGCATTTCTTTTTCTTGGGGATGGTCTGGATTCCTGTCTCCTGTACAATGTCACAAACCTCCATCCATAGTTCATCAGGCATTCTATCAGATCTAGTCCTTTAAATCTATTTCTCACTTCCACTGTATAATCATAAGGGATTTGATTTAGGTCATACATGAATGGTCTAGTGGTTTTCCCCGCTTTCTTCAATTTAAGTCTGAATTGGGCAATAAGGAGTTCATGATCTGAGCCACAGTCAGCTCCCCGTCTTGTTTTTGCTGACTGTATAGAGCTTCTTCATCTTTGGCTGCAAAGAATATAATCAGTCTGATTTTGGTGTCAACCATCTGGTGATGTCCATGTGTAGAGTCTTCTCTTGTGTTGTTCGAAGAGGGTGTTTGCTATGATCAGTGCGTTCTCTTGGCAGAACTCTATTAGCCTTTGCCCTGCTTCATTCTGTACTCCAAGGCCAAATTTGCCTGTTACTCCAGGTGTTTCCTGACTTCCTACTTTTGCATTCCAGTCCCCTATAATACCTAGCACATAATCTGGATGACAAAGATGAAGAAGTGGAAAAGGAAAAGAAGGAAGAGTATTTATAATAACAGTAGTTAACATACATTGAGGAAGCCAATGTATCTCATCTAAACCGCATAACAAACTTATGAGGTAAACACTAGCATTATCTCAATTATGTCAGTGTGGAAACTGAAGCATAGAATCCTTTGATTAGCCCCTGGCCGCACAGCCTGTAAGGAGCAGGGCTAAGATTTGCACCTCACCAAGGCTCTTAGCCATTAGGCACTAATGAACACAGCAGACCTTCAATAAATTTCATTGCATGAATCAATGAATAAAATAATGATCGAAGGAATTCAGATTAAGTTATTAAATCAAAATATTCAGCACTTACTCATTAGTGAACCAAGACAAGTTAGTTCCATACCCTCTCAAAGATCATTTAATTCTCTATATTAATCTGAATGTCATTTATGGTGATAGCTGGATGATAAGTACATGGGGGTTCATTGTACTTTTTATTTTTGTGATGTTAGAAAATTTCCAGATTTAAAGCTTTAAGTGAATCAATCTTAGATCTTAAAATGTGCAATAACTAAGTTCAATCTATTCCATTCTCGAGCACAACCAACCTGAACTGAGATCAAACATAATTCTGAGATAGTCACTTAGAACTTTTTAAAAAGGTAACAAGTTATTTTCAACAAATTAGTGGAGCAAGTTTATCAGATGAGTCCCTATAGATTTATATGGCAAACCAGGAGAAAAGGACCTGTTGCTATGAATGTATAATTAACAGATATTAATCTGTTGATTACATGTACTTACAAATTCAGAATGTGGATTAGATAGCAAAATGTCATATTTTTTGTGTGTGAATGAATAGTATGCTAGCTTCTCGGGCCCAGCAAATTATTTTTTTAATTTATTTTGTTAATAGTAGCATACATTTCTAAAAACCTCATGCATTTAGTGACCTGAATCAACAAGAAGGCTACTATGACTATGATATGCATGCATACAATCTGATATGTCCAGAGAGTGAAGCTCCAAATCTAGCCTCCCCGGTCAGCAGAACAATGGAAAGGGAAAGGGAGAAGGCAGATGAACCTCCCAAAAGCCAGGGCAGAATGGATGAGGAATATATGTAACTAAACACAGAACTGTACAAGGATAACACCTGCATGACACAGTCCTAGACTGTGAATCATCCAGATCAACTATTTGTAATTGTGATTACCAAACTAGCATCTCACTGAGCACTGTGCTGACTAAATACCTGAGCATGGAAATTACCGTATGTATGTGTTCAGTCTGTGGTAAGGAGTTAGGTGGCGGTGGTGGTTTAGTTGCTAAGTTGTGTCCAACTCTTTTGTGACCCCATGGGCTGTAGCCCACTGTGTTCCTCTGTCCATTGGATTTTCTAGGCAAAAATACTGAAATGGATTTCCATTTCCTTCTCCAGAAATGCCACCTTTAAAAAAAGAATTAGACCCTTTTCTCCATGATGTAGGAAGCAAAGGAAGAAGGGGGAAAATGTCATAGGTTGAAGAGAGAAGTCCAAGTGTGAATCAGTCAGAGAATGGAAGAGTTAATACATCATCACTTCACACTTAACCCTACTGATAACGGTACAGTGACTTTGATAAGTCACAGCTCAGTTTCTTCTGGAGCTACTGGTAACTTCTCTCTTAGGATCATTGTGAGGACAAAATAAGAAGACACCTGGCATTGTTCCTAGCACCCAGTAGGTTTTTTGCTTTTGCTTTTTCCAATACTTTGTCCACCTGATGCTAACAGCCAACTCATTAGAAAAGACGTTGATGCTGGGAACGATTGAGGACAGGAGGAGAAGAGGGTGACAAAGGATGAGATGATTGGATGGCCTCACCAATTCAATGGATTTGAGTCTGAGCAAACTACGGGAGACAGTGAAGGACAGGGAAGCCTGGCGTGATGTGGTTCACGGGGCTGCAAAGAGTCAGACATGACTTAGTGACTGAACAAGAAGCAGAAATAGGTGTTTCATAAAGGATCATTCCTTTCCAAAGTGCAGCAGTAAACTTGTTGATTGATTACAAGTAGAACAGCACTTCCAATATTTAAAATACCGCTTTAATAGCGTTCTTATATGTGCATTAATCTATTGCTATTAATGTATAATTAATAGATATTAATCTGTTGATTAACGTACTTATATATTCCAGAATCTGGATTAGTGATTCCTGGATTTCACTGCCAGAGGCCCAGGTTTGATCCCTGGTTGGAGTATGAAGATCCCACAAGTGGTGCAGCACAGCCAATAAGATAAAATATGTAGGTAAACACCATTTTACAAGAGTCAAAACTAAACTGTGGTGATATAAATCAGAACAGTAATTGCCTTTGGGCAGTGGATTAACTAGAAAGAGGCATGAGGGAATTTTCTGGGTTACAGAAATGCTACATACTTGACTGGAATGCTAGTTACCCAGGTGTATATGTTTGGCAAAAGTCATCAAACATTTAACACTTCTACATTTCAATGTATGTAAAGCATTCCTCAATAAAAAATAAATAAATAGGGAAAACTTAAATAAATACTCTTGTATGCTGGTAACTTCTAAATGATTATTCCTAAACACTCCCTAAAATTACAGACTCACATATTCAACTTTCTATTTCACTCTTCTACCTGGTTGGCTGATGGCATCTCAAACTTTTCATGTCCTTATATAAACAACCTCTTGATCTTTCCACTAACCTGCCCCTTCCACAATCATCTTCTCAGTTAATGGCAACTCTGTTCTGCCAGGCAAAAAACTTGAGTATCATTCCACTTTTCTCTTTCACACTTTATCCATCAAGAGAAACTTTAGAAGATATCCAGAACCCCCTATGGCTACAGAAGCTGGATTATTACCACCATCTTCAAACTGGTCTTGTTTCCACATTTTCCTCAGCCACCCAACCAAGACCACTGTCTCTTCTCAACATGGCAGCCAGTGAGTTTTTTAAAATACAAGTTATAAACTTCAGAATAAGAAGAAAATGGATAAATCTGATGCTATAAAAATAAAAACTTTCTAATTATATAAAGAGTCTCAAAGTAGAGAAGACAGTGACCAACAACCCTATAGAAAAATGTACAATATATAATATCCACAGAAGAAGAAACTCGAATAACTCTTAAACAAATGGAAAGATGTGCAACCACATTCATTATAGAGATATGCAAATTAAAACTACACACTGATACCATTTCACTTCTATCATATTGGCAAAAATCAAAAATGTTAAAGCTATGAGGAAATAGACACTATTACTAGAGGAAATGCAAAAGAGTAAATTCTCAATGAAGGGGGAATGTTGCAATGTCCAAGAAAACCATATATTTACCCTTTGGCCCAGCAATATCACTTTCAGGATCTGATCCTAGGGATACTGGCAACAAAACAAAACTCGTATGTGAGAGGCTTTTCACTGCAGTGCCATCTACAACAGCAAAAGCCTAAAAACAATCAAATATCTCTCAACAAGGGCCTTCGTGGCTGAACTATGATACATCCACATCATGAAACCTATCTCCATAGATTGCTCCAGAGTAATTCTCAAGACATGTTGTTAACTGAAAAAGGTGTTGCATAAAATGGGGTGTATCATGCTATCTTTAATTTAAAAAGAGGGGATACGAATGTGAATATGTTTATGTATAGTTGTAAGTGGACAGGAAAGCGAAAACCTGTTTTAAAACGACTGAAAGAATAGAAGACAAAGACTGAAGCCAGATTTCTCTGTTTTACCTTCTTTTATGTATTTAACTTTGGAACCACATAAATGTTTTGTATAATTAATAAAGGAAAATGCAACCTCAAAAAATAAAGCAAAATGAAATACATGAACCTAAGTGTAGTATTTAGTTGGCAGTGTAACTACAAAGAGAGGAATTATTTTAAGTAATTTTATCACAGAGCAACATGACTGTATTTCCTAGTGGAATATATTAAAAAGATAAAATAAAATTCTTAAAATGTTCTCACTAATCATAATGTTACTAATTATGTTGGTATTTCAATTCTGGAACCAAGATTTTCAGCAAGAGAAAAGATACATAAACATAAAATCAAAAAAATTAAGTAGAAATTCCTAAATTTGAATTGGAATTATCAGCACTAACTCACAATGTATTTGGCTCTTTAAAAATTTATTTTTTTCTGACCTCTACTGCCTGAAAAAGCCTATTAAAAAGAAAAAAAATCAATCCAGTGAGCACCCCTAGAGCTCACTTGTGGTCTCTCAATGTCATTTACCACTAAAAAGAATCAAGACTCCCAGGAGAAATGGCTGATTCCAGATGTAGGGAAGAAAATGGGCAAGATGAACCTGCAACATCTTGTTATACAAAAAAGCAAGAAAGCTATGAAAGATTACTGGAACAGTGTCAAAAGAAGTTAGAAGCAAATATGAAGGGACGCACTATACACAAGGACAATAACAGCGTAAAAAAAAATAACTGCAATGAATAGAAAAATATAACTTATGCTTAAAGCCCATGAGTGGATAATGATACAAAAGGAAAAAACCCTCATTGGTCACCTATACAGGATGTTAAGTAATAAACTTCATCTTGAAAACTACTAATAAAGGGAAAGAATCAAGCATTTATCCTACCTTTCTTGTAGGAACTATACCCGAGGATGGCCAAATAATAGATTAGGGTAAGTTCTTTATATAAAACTTGTTAATAAATGAAGAAAGACTGATAAAATCAGAAATCACTGTTTCACAACTAAACCGCTGAGCGCTGAAGAATTGACGCTTTTGAACTGTGGTGTTGGAGAAGACTCTTGAGAGTCCCTTGGACTGCAAGGAGATCCAACCAGTCCATCCTAAAGGAAATCAGTCCTGAATATTCACTGGAAGGACTCATGCTGAAACTGAAACTTCAATACTTTGGCCACCTCATGCGAAGAACTGACTCATTGGAAAAGACCCTGATGCTGGGAAAGATTGAAGGCCAGAGGAGAAGGGGACGACAGAGGATGAGATGGTTGGATGGCATCATCAACTCAATGGACATGAGTTTGAGCAAGCTCCAGGAGTTGGTGATAGACAGGGAAGCCGGCGTGCTGCAGTTCATGGAGTTGCAAAGAGTTAGACAGGACTGAGCAAATGAACTGAACTGAATGAAAGAATCTGGACTTCCCAAGTGGCTCAGAGGTAAAGAATTTGCCTCCCAATGCAGGAGACCTGGGTTCAATCTCTGGGTCGGGAAGATTTCCTGGAGAAGGAAATGGCAACACACTTCAGTATTCTTGCCTGGAGAATCCCACGGACAGAGGAGTCGGGCAGGCTACAGTCCATAGAGTCACAAAAGGTCGAACACAACTGAGCATGCATGCAATGATAATGAATCTAGTGATGATCATCAATGGCCACTAAAATCATCAGATGAGAAGCTGATGGGAGTAATTTAATAATGAATGGATAACACTTGATTCTACCATCAATCTTATCACAAACAAAAAGAACCGAGACATTCCACGTTTCCCAAAACGATGTAATAGAAAATACAGATCAGTATGAACACAGTATTCTTACCAAAAACCAAACTTCAGTCTGAGTTATTTTCCAGATCCAACCATCAGTTTATAGGAAAGAAAGAGGACAGAGGAACATATTAAATGAGATTGTAGGGATATGATTACCAGAAGCCAGAATGCAGGAAATTCTATGGGACAAAAGACCCAGTTTCTTTAACAAATAAACTACAAGAATAAAAAGCTGGAAAAGAATCCGAATTTGTAGATTAAAAAGGAAATGAGACGTGTTACCCAAAAGTAATGTGTGGACCTTAGATCTAGACCTGAACAAACAAAATGCGGGGGGTGGGGTGGTGGTGCTTGAAACAAGGAAATATTTGATAACAGTAAAGAATTCCTGCTCATTTTTCAAATAGTTGTAGTGTAGTTCATGTACACATTAAAAAACACCTAAGTATTTAGGTATGCATTTATATAATAGCAAGGACTTGCTTAAAAATAATCTGGGAGGAAAGGGTAGGTGAACATGTAAGTGACACGAGACAAGACATATACTATTAAAACTGGTGAAGCTGGGCGATGGGCATGGGGGGGTTCATAACACCATTCTCTCTACTTTTGCATATGTTCGAAAAAGTTTTTGTTTCTGTGTCTGAAATTTTTTATAATAAATAGTTGTTTTAAAAGAAATTTAAGCTAAGAAAAAAAAAAACTAAGTCACACATCATATCAGTACTCTGATCCAATCACCTCACCCAGGTCCTTACAGGACCATCTGTGATCAGGTTTCCATGGCTTACTTCTCCAGCCCCACTTTCCCTGCTCACTGTGCTCTAACCAACAGGTATCCTTCCTTGCTTTTCCACCAGTACGGCAGTCTCACTTCCACCCCAGTACCTTTGTACTTGCTGATCCCTCATCTTTGAACACTCATCTCCCATTACCTCCCTGGCTCACTCCCTCACTCCCTTCAGATCTCTGCTCAACCATCACCTTCCTCATGAGGCCTTCCCTGATCACCCTATATAAAACAGCAAAATCCCTAGTCTAGCACTACTTATCCCCCTAAGCTAGGCAATCTTTTTCTCTGTGCCACGTATCCCATTCTGACATCCGACATACTGTGTCTGTTAACTGTCCTTCTCCCCCACAAGCTTCATCAGAGGAGAGACTTTGTCTTGTTTACTGTTATACCTTTTAGGCCTATAACAGTGCATAACTGCCTTCGTGTACTGTCAGTTCAGTTGCTCAGTCGTGTCCAACTCTTTGTGATCCCATGGACTGTAGCAGGCCAGGCCTTCCTGGCCATCACCAACTCCCAGAGTTTATTCAAACTCACGTCCATTGAATTGGTGATGCCATTCAACCATCTCATCCTCTGTCGTCCCCTTCTTCTCCCACCTTCAATCTTTCCCAGCATCACGGTTTTTTCCAATGAGTCAGTTCTTCACATGAGGTGGCCACACTATTGGATTTTCAGCTTCAACATCAGTCCTTCCAGTGAATATTCAGGACTGATTTCCTTTAGGATGGATTGGTTGAATCTCCTTGCAGTCCAAGGGACACTCAAGAGTCTTCTTCAATACCACAGTTCAAAAGCATCAATTCTTCAGCACTCGGCTTTCTTTATAGTCCAACTCTCACATCCATACATGACTACTGGAAAAACCATAGCTTTGACTAGACGACCTTTGCTGGCAAAGTAATTTCTCTGCTTTTTAATATACTCTCTAGGTTGGTCATAACTTTTCTTCCAAGGAGCAAATATCTTTTAAATTCATGGCTGCAGTCACCATCTGCGGTGATTTTGGAGCCAAAAAAAACCAGTCTGTCACTGTTTCCATTGCTTCTCCATCTATTTGCCATGAAGTGATGAGACCAGATGCCATGATCTTAGTTTACTGAATGCTGATCTTTAAGCCAACTTTTTCACTCTCTTCCTTCACTTTCATCAAGAGGCTCTTTAGTTCTTCTTTGCTTTCTGCCATAAGGGTGGTGTCATCTGCATATCGGAGGTTACTAATATTTCTCCTGGCAATCTTGATTCCAGCTTGTACTTCATACAGCCCAGTATTTCTCATGATGTACTCTGCATATAAGTTAAATGAGCAGGGTGACAATATACAGCCTTGATGTACTCCTTTCCCAATTGGGAACCAGTCTGTTGTTCCATGTCCACTTCTGACTGGACCTGCATACAGTTCCAGTATGCTTCCTGACCTGCATACAGATTTCTCAAGAGGCAGGTCAGGTGGTCTGACATTCCCATCTCTTTAAGAATTTTCCACAGTTTGTGGTGATCCACACAGTCAAAGGCTTTGGCATAGTAAACAAAGCAGAAGTAGATGTTTTTCTGGAACTCTCTTGCTTTTTCGATGATCCAGTGAATGTTGGCAATTTGATCTCTGGTTCTTCTGCTTTTTCTAAATCCAGCTTGAACATCTCGAAGTTCATGGTTCACGTACTGTTGAAGCCTGGCTTGGACAATTTTGAGCATTACTTTGCTAGCGTGTGAAATGAGTGAGAAGTGAAAAGCAAAGGAGAAAAGGAAAGATACTCCCATTTGAATGCAGAGTTCCAAAGAATAGCAAGGAGAGAAAAGAAAGCCTTCCTCAGTGATCAATGCAAAGAAATAGAGGAAAACAACAGAATGGGAAAGACTAGAGATCTCTTCAAGAAAATTAAAGATACCAAGGGAACATTTCATGCAAAGATGGGCTCAATAAAGGACAGAAATGGTATGGACCTAACAGAAGTAGAAGATATTAAGAAGAGGTAGCAAGAATACACAGAAGAACTGTACAAAAAAAGATCTTTATGACCCAGATAATCACAATGGTGTGATCACTCACCTAGAGCCAGACATCCTGGAATGTGAAGTCAAGTGGGCCCTAGAAAGCATCACTACGAACAAAGCTAGTGGAGGTGATGGAACTCCATTTGAGCTATTTCAAATCCTGAAAGATGATGCTGTGAAAGTGCTGCACTTGATATGCCAGCAAATATGGAAAACTCAGCAGTGGCCACAGGACTGGAAAAGGTCAGTTTTCATCCCAGTCCCAAAGAAAGGCAATGCCAAAGAATGCTCAAACTACCACACAATTGTACTCATCTCACACGCTAGTAAAGTAATGCTCAAAATTCTCCAAGCCAGGCTTCAGCAATACATGAACAGTGAACTTCCAGATGTTCAAGCTGGTTTTAGAAAAGGTAGAGGAACCAGAGATCAAACTGCCAACGTCCAATGGATCATCGAAAAAGCAAAAGAGTCCCAGAAAAACATCTATTTCTGCTTTATTGACTATGCCAAAGCCTTTGACTGTGTGGATCACAATCAGCTGTGGAAAATTCTGAAAGAGATGGGAATACCAGACCACCTGATCTGTCTCTTGAGAAACCTGTATGCAGGTCAGGAAGCAACAGTTAGAACTCGACATGGAACAACAGACTGGTTCCAAATAGGAAAAGGAGTGCGTCAAGGCTGTATATTGTCACCTTGCTTATTTAACTTCTATGCAGAGTACATCATGAGAAACGCTGGGCTGGAAGAAACACAAGCTGGAATCAAGATTGCCGGAGGAAATATCAATAACCTCAGATATGCAGATGACACCACCCTTATTGCAGAAAGTGAAGAAGAACTAAAGAGCCTCTTGATGAAAGTGAAAGAGGAGAGTGAAAAAGTTGGCTTAAAGCTCAACGTTCAGAAAACTAAGATCATGGCATCTGGTCCCATCACTTCATGGCAAATAGATGGGGAAACAGTGTCAGACTTTATTTTTTGGGGCTCCAAAGTCACTGCTGATGGTGATTGCAGCCATGAAATTAAAAGTTGCTTTACTCCTTGGAAGGAAGGTTATGACCAACCTAGATAGCATATTTAAAAGCAGAGACATTACTTTGCCAACAAAGGTCCGTCTAGTCAAGGCTATGGTTTTTCCAGTAGTCATGTATGGATGTGAGAGTTGGACTGTGAAGAAAGCTGAGCGCCAAAGAACTGATGCTTTTGAACTGTGGTGTTGGAAAAGACTCGAGAGTCCCTTGGACTGCAAGGAGATCCAACAGTCCATCCTAAAGGAGATCAGTCCTGGGTGTTCATTGGAAGGACTGATGTTGAAGCTGAAACTCCAATAGTTTGGCCACCTGATGTGAAGAGTTGACTCATTGGATAAGACCCTGATGCTGGAGCGATTGGGGGCAGGAGGAGAAGGGGACGACAGACGATGAGATGGTTGGATGGCATCACCGACTCGATGGACATGGGTTTGGGTAGACTCCGGGAGTTGGTGATGGACGGGGAGGCCTGGCGTGCTGCGATTCAGGGGGTCACAAAGAGTCGGAGACGACTGAGCGACTGAACTGAACTGAACTGAACTGAAATGAGTGCAATTGTGGGGTGGTTTGGGCATTCTTTGGCGTTGCCTTTCTTTGAGATTAGAATGAAAACTGACCTTTTCCAGTCCTGTGGCCACTGCTGAGTTTTCCAAATTTGCTGGCATATTGAGTGCAGCACTTTCACAGCATCATCTTTGAGGATTTGAAATACCTCAACTGGAATTCTATCACCTCTACTAGCTTTGTTTGTAGTGATGCTTCCTAAGGCCCACTAGACTTCGCATTCCAGGATGTCTGGCTCTAGGTGAGTGATCAGGCTATTGTGATTATCTGGGTCATGAAGATCTTTTTTGTTTAGTTCTTCTGAGTATTCTTGCCACCTTTTCTCAATATCTTCTGCCTCTGTTAGGTCCATACCATTTATGTTCTTTATTGTGCCCATCTTTGCAAGAAATGTTCCCTTAGTATCTTTAATTTTCTTGAAGAGATCTCTAGTCTTTCCCATTCTATTGTTCTCCTCTATTTCTTCCTGTGTACTGTAGGAGCTAAATAAATACTTGTTGAATGAATAACTCTGGATCAGACAAGCAGACAAAGTAGTTGTGGGGAGAGGGAGCAGAACAGGAGGAGGAAGGATAGACCAGATGAGCACAAAAAAGCATAAGATTGGGAAAGGTACTAGAGCCCTTCCTTCTGGTTCTAAGCCATTCATAAGGCACAGCTGTATTTCTTGAGTTACTCGATTTCACGTTGCACTTCAACTTTAACTTTACTTGCTTTTCGTTATTGGCCACTGAAAGTTGTTTGTTCGTTTCTTTTTTTAATATAAAAGCTTTGGCAACTTTCCTGAACCCTACCTGTAACTGACAGAGAGAGAAGGAAGTTGCAAGGGAACATCAAAGACTCTTCAATACCCAAAGCGCCAGGAGCAGCTCCTTTCTGCCTGCAATGTGGGAGAGAAGGGAACAGAGTAGAGAGACTACAGTCTCTGCAGTCAGAATGCCCAGGGCAAGAATTCTGATTTTGCCATTTACCACTTGTAAGTAACTTGTGAAAGTTATTCAGCAACTCTGTACTCATTTTCTCACCAATAATATAGAAATATTAACAACTAATTTGTTCTACTTGTATGAAGTCAACTTAGTAGGTGGCATATAATCCAGTGGTGCTCAGAGCTGGTTACCCATTAGATTCACCTAGTGGTCATGAGGACAGGAATCAAGTATTAGTAATGGAATTTCTTGCCAAAAGAGAGTATGCGTTTGAGAGATGTGTGAAAACAGACTGGCTACTCCGTTTGCCAGGGAGATGTTCAGTGGTCTGAGGACTCCACTTTTCTAACCATTTCAGGATACCTGGGTGTCAGTCTGTGGTAATGATGGAACCCAGCTTAACAGAAAATTCAAAGGCATTCCTCTGTACATTGATGAGGAATAACCACCAGGCAGGCTACTGGTCTGGCCAGAATCAAGGTCAACATTGCAAAGCATGGGCAGGCACTTTAAAGAGCCTTTCTAGAATTAAGATCTCAGGGTCAATTATTGAAATCTCTGAGACAGAAATAAGAAGGAAAGAAACTGAGGGAGAGAGAAATGTACATACAAAATGGACAGTTTGGTTAAAATGAAAGCAAACAGGGGACTATTTATTTATGTCTCCAGCACATTCTGTGAAACACTGAACAAAAGAGAGGATTTGACTTAAAGGGAGTGGGTGATGGATTATTAAAATTTATTAGATATATCTCTAATTATTAATTATTAAATGCATCAAAATTTAGGTTGAAGAAGTTATTTCTCACATTATGAAAGGTGTTAATGCTGTTATATTTGAGAAGCTCTACTCTATTTATTAATTTATTTTTTCATGATTGTTACAAGATATGGAAGTAAAGATGGCAAAGCAAAGGGTAGCTGGAGAGCTGGGCTTACTAAACTGGCTCTGAATTCATTAAGAAGCAATAAATAGGAAAAACACTTAAGATATACAAAAATTTTAAAGAAAGTAGACAAGATAAATAATAGAAAGGTTTTCCAGTTTGTGCTAAATACAACAGAGAGAAATATTAACTAGATCAACAGAAAAGGCCAGTCTGGAGAGATTTTTAAAATATCAAGAGCAAAACTAAAAAGACATTCAAGGAGAATTATAGGAAGTCACAGAAGTGAGATATAAGGAGAAAGAAGTGGATGAGATTTCTGGTTCTACACAGTCATCATTTACAAGCAATCATTAAGAAAATCATACCCAATGAACACTCCTGGGTTTACAATCATAGTAGGAGAAAGCAATAACCACTTCATATGATGTGGTTTAGCAGAAAGAGACTGGGCTTTAGATAGACAGTGCTAGATACAAAACATGACTCTACTGGACTACCACTTCCTAGCCTTGTAAATTCTGCAAGTTAAGTCCCTGTGACCTTCTGTTTCACCTGTTAACGATGGCAATGAAACCTACACCTTATAGAACCATTCACTGGAGGTAGTGCACATAAGGTACTTACCACAGCACTAGGTAGGTGCTGCTATTAATGTGATAATCATGAATATTACTAGCTTCATAAATATTATGTAGCAAAGGAGTTAGTCAACAAAAATTGACTGGTCACATATTACACGCCAGGGTAGTAGTGTGAGGCATGAAGAAGATTAAAAGATAGACTGCGGATATTTATTTGAAAGGAGAGAAAAAAGTCAAGGAAACATGATAAAACATTAGAAAATATTTTAATAGCATTCAATTTTATAATTTTTTAAAAAGTCATCTCTTCTTGAAGTTTTGAAAATACATTAATGGTCAGCTTTTTAACATACATACCACAGAACACATACTGGAAATGCTGATACCAGCAACATAATGGTTTGTAACCTAAAGGAAAAGAATTAGCATATATGCCAGAAAGGTTGTTACTGGGATCACTAATGCAAGGGAAAGTCTAGGTTAGAAATGCCAGGAGGAATCTATAATCTCGAGGCCCATCCAAACCACAGGTACACCTTGGCTCTAAGAACAAGGTACTAGCACAACAGTTTCTACAAAACGTGCCCTGCACTCATGAATTCCTGTCCCCTAGAATGAAGAGTAGCCAAAAAGAC
Source organism: Okapia johnstoni (assembly GCA_024291935.2). Classification (NCBI taxonomy): domain Eukaryota; kingdom Metazoa; phylum Chordata; class Mammalia; order Artiodactyla; family Giraffidae; genus Okapia; species Okapia johnstoni. The sequence goes on along the minus strand of CM044306.1, from coordinate 45,212,868 downwards.
AAGACCTAAAGAACACACAGCTTCGGGCCAAGGCACCCAAGTGAACGAGTTCAAAAGTCAAAACACAAGAGGTAGCAGCCTACAGTATTTAAAAGGATGAATTAAAAATAAAAGCTCTTACATAATAATATAAACTAAAGATATCTCAAATTAACAATTAAAATGATTTTGATTTACCTGATTGTTTAGAATTTCTTTCTTTCCACTGAATATTTTTGCATTTGATCTGGTTTTGTCTCTCTTTTCGGAGTCGTTCTAATCTTTGAGCTTGAAAAGAAATATTATAACTATAAGTTTGTCAATGAAAGTTTACTATAAACAAAGACATAATTAACTACCTTTATATGAATAAAGATGTTTTATATTGCATATGTAGGGAAAAGTCATAAAATTTTAAAGGTGGCACCCCTGAAAAGCAAATACCAACAAAAACATGAAAATATTCTTGATTTATAATTGAAATTAGAGGATATAAAACATTAATAGAGATCATAAAGATAGTATTAACATGGAAGAGAATAATAAAATGTGAAAACTTCTGTGATTAATATGACATTTCATTATATAAATCATTAATAACGGTCTTAAAGGAATTTTAATGCACAAATGAACTGAAGTGAGTATTACATTACAGGAATAAAATTACTGTTATGAATTACTCTACCCGTTTCAAAAATTAAAGATAAATGAACTCAGACTAGACTATTAAAGTTTTAAATATAAAATCCTTTATCTAAAAATCATGAAAATTATAAAATGTCAAAGCTATATAAATTAGCATAGCTTTTCTTCAGTGGGCTGAAACAGTTTATAGGTAGTAAAATAAATGATTTGTATCTTTGTAACATTAGTCAAATCTTAAAAAGAACAATTTTTCTTATACAAAATTTTAAGATATGCTGAAAGGATTAAAAAGTAAATTTCTTGGTCACTCGAATACCCCACAATCTTAATTAATTATTAGCATCTAAGTGCTAGCTTAAGAAATTCCAACAACAAAAACAAAAGCATCACCTAAAATTATGCATTTGTGATTATACTACCATTGGCTGCTCAACCTTCAAAAGTCAGTTAACTGGATCTTTTAAAGAAACAGCATCCAGCATACAATACTGTCCAGCGCATGGAGACTACAATGGAAAAGAAAGTCAAACTTAGGCCACCTCTTCAAATTAGGTTCCTCTTGCTAATCTTCAACTTCCTATCCTGGCCCAATGCTAATAAAAAAAAAATAATAAAATTAAGTTTTCTTTCAAGCATTTTCAAGGTAGGAAATCTTACATTTGTGCCTTAGCATTGTGGCAGTGAAACACTGAAACTAATCTTGCCAGAAAATTAAACTATGTTGGCAAAAACATTCTGACAATGTCACTCTATCGAACCCAATTCCACAGAAGCAAAATACATCCAATTGCAATTAATAAATTTGAAGGGTACAGCCAAAGTATTATAATCATAAAGCTCTCAATTTAGCAGCATTCTCCTACTAAATCCATTCAGCCTGTCATAAAAGATATCTCAATAACTTGCAAGGAAGTCAGTTTCAACTAGAGAACTGCGAATCAATGGTTCGAAGTTATATTCAAACCTTCACTCAAATCCTATTTTGCTAAAAGTTCCTTTGGATACTGGGAAATGCTATTAATTATTTTCATCACAAGAGCAAATTATTCTTTGTATTGACAGATGTCACAGAACGCTGAATTCTGAACCAAAACCTTAACATGCTTTGTAGTGTAAACTGTATCCTGTTCTACCAGCAGTATTCCTTCACATACATTTTAGATACGGACTATGAAAATAAACGTGCAAATATTTTCAGGGTTCTACTATATATCCTGCTGTTACTTTTCCTGGGAGTTAGCAGGTTACTGCCACTGATTAGATTATATTTTCTGATTATCTAAATAAAAAAATTATCTCGTAGAATACCATCATATTAAAACAACTACATTATATAGTCTAGATAGTTTATCTACGTAAAGGACTTCATCACATACTCCTCAAAATGCTCCCCAAAAACATAAGCTGGAAAAGGGGAATGAATTTTTAAAAGCTAATGACTGAGCATTTTCTGGCCACGAATACCAAAGGGTAGAGAGATCAACTAAATAATGTAGCAAAAACAGGGGTACCTTTTCTCATCTCACATCCCAAGTAGGAATTCCTACTAAAAGCGGCCTTAACAAACAGTCAGCTGTCTCCCTCCAATCCGCCACCCAGTACGATTCCTCCAAGGGCAAGAACTGTCCCGGGCAGCAGCACTCCTTGTCTGCCCAGCTCTCCATAATAAAGCTTCTTTACCATGTAACCTGAACGCTGCCTACTGGTAATAGTGTTGCTCTGGTAAAGATCCTCAAGACAGTCCACTTCCCTGTCTACATGGTGACTTTTTAGAACAGAATCTCCAACACTCCTCTCATGGTCAACTTTTTCACCTACTCATCCGTCTGCTTCCTTCTAACAGCATCATTCCAGAGACTCTCACCATTCAGTGGCAGAGATGGAGAGCTGCCTTAGACTATTAGTGAATACATTCATGTTCCTATCAATAAAGAGTAACTTTTCCCATTAAACCTATTCCAACATTATGAATTATGCTATAAGACTGTTTACTGATTTAAAGCTCAGAAGACAGGACTAAAAGGCAATGTTTACCTGTATTTGAGCGTCTTCTAATACCAAAGTCCCAACTTGAGGTAATATCGACCGACTGGGCATACACATAGCCCTGAGTCTCACCATTGCTTCCCTGAATTTCTGACCCACTGTCTCCAGGCATTGAAGGAGGATGAATCTTCTCTAGGTCAACATCATGATCAATGAGAACCATCTCACACATTCCTGTGTCATCACTGGTCACATGTGACTGTCGAATATGAGCTAGAATGATAGTTGGATTGTCCAAGAAGGCCATCCTTTCTGTGGGCCAATTTCCTTAAAAGGCTATTTTCTCCTCTTCATATTGTTTCACGGGCTCAACTACCTAGAAACATGATGTACACAGCAACATTTAAGAATAAGGCAGAGAATGACTGAATCATTTTTCAAACAAATTCAATGTGGTAAAAATGCTACCTTGAAAATCAACATTTATCCCTGTAGCTAGGAGCTTAAAAGGAATAAGTCTAAGCTGAAAGGAAATCCTTATAAGCACTAGGGGCTACTGCTCTAATCAATGAGATCTCCATGGTATCAGAGAGGATGGCTCGCTCTTTTACAAAACAAATAACAGTAACTCCTTAGTCAGGCCACTCAAAGCACATAACTACTGTTAAAACAATAAATTTTCCTTTCTTTCTCCCTTCATTCCCATGCAGTCTTCTCATTACTTTATAAGGTCATGCGGGAACAAGCTGTATTTTCCTCAAATGATGTGCTAAAGTATGAAACTGTATTTCTTCAGTTTATATTCCCCTCTCCTGTCATAGTTGTGAAATGTCTAAAAGGGCACAGACACGCTTTCTAAGTTACCAGGAATTTTACAAAAATGTACCATCAAAGTAATTTTGTTCGATACATACATTTTCCTTCCTTCTGATTCAAGATAGTATTGTGCTTTTAAAATAAAACTTATTAATCAAACTTGTCTGCTACCAGATTAATTTCTTATTTTAGAAACCTAATTATAAGAACTGCTTCCTGAATCCTATTAAAACTGTAATGATGTTTATTCTGGGAACAAAACGGTACCTCCTCAGTTAAACGGGAATACTCAACAAGGAAGATATTACAGGATAGTAGATAGGAACCTAAGGGCTTACAGGCAGAAATGGGTTCAGATCCTGTCCCTATCACTTGCTAGCTACATGAGCTTGGTCAAAGTAACTTTAACCTCACTGAGCCTGTTTTCTTTCATTTCTTAAATGGAGATGATGTGGGGATGAAAGGATATACAGAAGATTATGCGGGGAAAGTGGTTAAAGAATCAGTTCAGTTCAGTTCAGTCGTTCAGTAGTGTCCGACTCTTTGCGACCCCATGAATCGCAGCATGCCAGGCTTCCCTGTCTATCACCAACTCCCAGAGTTTACCCAAACTCATGTCCATCGAGTCGGTGATGCCATCCAACCATCTCATCCTCTGTCGTCCCCTTCTCCTCCTGCCCACAATTGCTCCAGGGTCTTTTCCAATGAGTCAACGCTTCGCATGAGGTGGCCAAACTATTGGAGTTTCAGCTTCAACATCAGTCCTTCCAATGAACACCCAGGGCTGATCTCCTTTAGGATGGACTGGTTGGATCTCCTTGCAGTCCAAGGGACTCTCAAGAGTCTTCTCCAACACCACAGTTCAAAAGCATCAATTCTTCGGCGCTCAGCTTTCTTCACAGTCCAACTCTCACATCCATACAGGACTACTGGAAAAACCATAGCCTTGACTAGACGGACCTTTGTTGGCAAAGTAATGTCTCTGTTTTTTACTATATTATCTAGGTTGATCATAACTTTCCTTCCAAGGAGTAAGCATCTTTTAATTTGATGGCAGCAATCACCATCTACAGTGATTCTGGAGCCCCAAAACATTAAGTCAGCCACTGTTTCCCCATCTATTTCCCATGAAGTGACGGGACCAGATGCCATGATCTTAGTTTTCTGAATGTTGAGCTTTAAGCCAACTTTTTCACTCTCCTCTCCCACTTTCATCAAGAGGCTTTTTAGTTCTTCACTTTCTGCCATAAGGGTGGTGTCATCTGCATATCTGAGGTTATTGATATTTCTCCTGGCAATCTTGATTCTTGCTTGTGCTTCTTCTAGCCCAGCGTCTCTCATGACGTACTTTGCATATAAGTTAAATAGGCAGGGTGACAATATACAGCCTTGACGTACTCCTTTCCCGATTTGGAACCAGTCTGCTATTCCATGTCCAGTTCTAACTGTTGCTTCCTGACCTTCATACAGGTTTCTCAAGAGGCAGGTCAGGTGGTCTGGTATTTTTGCAGCCAAAGATGGAGAAGCTCTCTACAGTCAGCAAAAACAAGACGGGGAGCTGACTGTGGCTCAGATCATGAACTCCTTATTGCCAAATTCAGACTTAAATTGAAGAAAGTGGAGAAAACCACTAGACCATTCGGGTATGACCTAAATCAAATCCCTTATGATTATACAGTGGAAGTGAGAAATAGATTTAAGGGACTAGATCTGATAGAGTGCCTGATGAACTATGGATGGAGGTTAGTGACATTGTACAGGAGACAGGGATCAAGACCATCCCCATGGAAAAGAAATACAAAAAACCAAAATGGCTGTCTGAGGAGCTCTTACAAATAGCTGTGAAAAGAAGAGAAGTGAAAAGTAAAGGAGAAAAGGAAAGATATACCCATTTGAATGCAGAGTTCCAAAGAATAGCAAGGAGAGAGAAGAACGCCTTCCTCAGCGATCAATGCAAAGAAATAGAGGAAAACAACAGAATGGGAAAGACTAGAGATCTCTTCAAGAAAATTAGAGATACCAAGGGAACATTTCACACAAAGATGGGCTCAATAAAGGACAGAAATGGTATGGACCTAACAGAAGTAGAAGATATTAAGAAGAGGTGGCAAGAATACACAGAAGAACTATACAAAAAAGATCTTCACGACCCAGATAATCATGATGGTGTGATCACTCACCTAGAGACAGACATCCTGAAATGTGAAGTCAAGTGGGCCTTAGAAAGCATCACTACGAACAAAGCTAGTGGAGGTGATGGAATTCCAGTTGAGCTATTTCAAATCCTCAAAGATGATGCTGTGAAAGTGCTGCACTCAATATGCCAGCAAATTTGGAAAACTCAGCAGTGGCCACAGGACTGGAAAAGGTTAGTTTTCATCCCAATCCCAAAGAAAGGCAATGCCAAAGAATGCTCACACTACCGCACAATTGCACTCATCTCACACGCTAGTCAAGTAATGCTCAAAATTCTCCAAACCAGGCTTCAGCAATACATGAACCATGAACTTCCAGATGTTCAAGCTGGTTTTAGAAAAGGCAGAGGAAACAGAGATCAAATTGCCAACATCCACTGGATCATCAAAAAAGCAAGAGAGTTCCAGAAAAACATCTATTTCTGCTTAAAAGAATAACTGGTAAATAATTAAAAATTAGCTGCTCTTAATGATGATAATAAAATATCATTACCAATTTCAATGTTCAATTCTTGTTTAAAGTAATCCTAAAATATGTCAACAATTTATCCTTTTCTCATAAGTACACAGCAGGTAAAATAAGTGTGTTTCCTTTGTAACAGGACTCTGTAGGTCATCTGAGTCACCTTTCTGCTCCTCTAGACCAGTTAGGTAGTGCAAGAAATGTGAAAGCCAGACTGAAAACGTTCCTAAGAACAGTGCTGGCAAAATATTTATTCTTAGAAGGACCTAGAACACCATGGTCTTGTCATTTGTTTCTTCTGGAAATGGAACATGGGAAATCTAGTTAATAAATTATTTCAGCTAACTGAAATTTTAACATTTTCTATCTAGCAACATATCACTCTATTAACATCATTTGGTGGATCTTAAAGACACTGAGAGGAAGTTTAACTAAGGAGCATCTTTAATCAAATGAATTATATTCGTCTTCATTTTTTCCCTTAAATATGCACTAAGTACTTATTTTACACAGAAGCTAATGGGAAATGCAAAGGTAAGGTAAGGCTGAGACAAAAAGTTTATACCCTAATATAGACCAGTATATCTCCTAATATCATGGGATTCTTCTAAGTGTCAAATTTCTGAGACATTTAGTCTCAGAAACATTAATGTCAGCCCACAACTTTAAGTGTAATAATCAGAAAAAATTACAGAAATAAAGGGGAGCATTTAAGTTTCACTTGTAAAAATAAGAACTTCTTATGTAACAACAAAGAGATGTATATAACCATAGAATCAGTTATGACAGTATTTGTTTTGTAACAGAACCACAGAATCACAGATCAAGAGCGCTTCATCTTTGTAGCAATCACGATTAGCATCTTCCCCATGAAAGTAAGGCAACAAGGCACCAGTACGGGGGCAGGTGTTTTTAACTTCATATTGACTAGTTCACCCCTGTAAAAATAAAGGGCTTCAGTGAGAAGCCACACATTTAATGGGTATTCTAACACCAAAAGGGCTTCCCAGGTGGCTCGGTGGTAAAGAATCCTCCTGCCGATGCACAAGTCACAGGAGACGTAGGTTCGATCCCTGGGTTGAAAAGATCCCCCCAGAGTAGGAAATGGCAACCTATTCCAGTATTTTTGCCTAGAGCCTGGCGGCCCACAGTCCATGGGGTGTCGCAAAGAGACACGACTGAGCATGCATGCAGGTACTGCCACCAAAAAGCCCAAGCGCAAAGCAGCAAAAGTACACTGGAGTATCTTCAGTAGGACCTTTTTCAGGAAGATGAATCTGTTCCATCACCTCTTCTGGAGAAGAGTTATGGGCAAACACTTCTGAAAGCACATAGCAACTCCCTAACTATCCTAACAGAACAGAGGCCCCCAAGACACCCTAACATGAGCAGATATCTTCTCTATTAGTATACACTATGATTTCATACAATGAGGAATCTATATGTATCGTTCAACAAATATTTATTCAGAGCCAGTTCTGACAGGGATATCTGACAGGACTATCCTGAAAAGCATGCTTTCCACCATCTATGACATGTGCTTGAGGATTTAGACTGAAAAGTTCCACAAGGTCAGGGGCCATAATATCGTATCCTTTCTGGCAACAAAGCAGTTTACACACGGCAGGAACTCAATAAATGTTGCTGTCTGACTTTCAAGGACTACCTAATTTTGTTTCAGAGATAAATTATATATGAGCATGTCATGTGTATGAGTACAAAGAAAGAACAGCTTTTTAAAAAACTTAATACAGGTACGAGAACTTCTCTACAATGTACCTCCAAAACTGTCACCTTGGGACACTACCAAATTATTCCAAAAATACTTTTCAGAACCAAAAGAATATGTTTTAAATCATTTAAAGAGTGGCAAATTATCATTTGAAGGTTGATTTGAATTCTAAGACAAAGGTATTCCAGAAAAGCAAGTTCTTTTCTTGGATCAGTTGTGCAGAGATCAAAGATCTTTACAACCAAATGTTGGGACTTCCTGGTGGTACAATGGACAGGAATCGCCTGCTAATGCAGGGGACACAGGTTCAATCCCGGGTCTGGGAAGATGCCACATGCTGCAGGGCAACTAAGCCTGTGTACTAGAGCCCACAAGTGATGACTACTGACACTTTAGGGTCCGTGAGCACAATTACTAAAGCCCATGCACCCTAGAACCCCTCCGTGGCAACTACTGAACCCATGGGCTGCAACAACTGCTACTGAGGCCCGTGCGCCTAGAGCCCATGCTCCGCAAGAAGAGAAGGCACTGCAACAAGAAGCTCACGCACTGCAATGAAGAGTAGCCCCTGGACTCGCTGCAACTAGAGACAAGCAACGAAGACCCAGCACAGCCAAAAATAAAAAGTAACTTAAAAAAAAAATGCTGGCAGGAGTTCAGAGAAATGGGCACTTTCATGTACTATCAGAAGGAATGAAAATTGAGGCTTTTTAAAGGGTAGTTTGGTAGTATCTATCAAAGTGTAAAACAGGAGTACCCTTTGGACACCACCACTACTAGGGCTTGCTCTAAGAAAGCAACTGCAAAAATATTTATCTCAGGACTGTAATAATAAAAATTTGAAAGTAACCTAAACATCCTTTAACAGTGCATATGCCATGACACATACATACAATAGAATACTACACAGTCATTTAAAACACACGGTAGAGAATGGATGAACAAAATGTGGTACACACATACAATGGACAGTTATTCAGCCTTAAATATTCTAAGACATGTTAAAACACAGGTGAATTCTGAGGATGTTATGCTACATGAAATAACCTAATCACAAAAGAACTAAGAATCGAAACCAAAAAATCAGAACCAAGAATCAAATCCAAGAGCTTGGGATTTAAACCACCCTGTAGCCTCTCAAAGAAGAAGGCAATGGCACCCCACTCCGGTACTCTTGCCTGGAGAATCCCAGGGACGGGGGAGCCTGGTGGGCTGCCGTCTGTGGGGCGCACAGAGTCGGACACGACTGAAGCGACTTAGCAGCAGCAGCAGCAGCAGCCTCTCAAAACAAAGAGGAACAAAAACTACAACAGCTACAATAAACGTGATTTTTAAAAATCCTGTTGTTGAGTTCAGGGCCTGAGAGAAATTTCTCTCATGGGTCCTCATAAAGGATGTAAGACAGTAAATGTGTTATACGGTAGACTAGACCCTTGGCCTTCCTTCCAGTAAGGCAACCATAATTTGTACGGAGCACATGTAATGACTGTTCGAAACTAAAAATCATAACATTTTACACATGAAATGAACTCCAGAGATCTTGTTGACCTGAAACCACAGAGAAGGGTTCTACTTTACATCCCCAGTTAGGTGTGAGTATCTTTTAGAGAATCCCCAGAAATTCAAGCAACTTCAGCTACAAAGTCCACACATAAAATATTCTCTCTTTATATAGCCCCACCAGAAGCAAATGAGTCCCCCTTATACTTCTTCACTGCCTAAGGACCTGAGACAGCAATGTGACTTAAAATGCTCACGTCCAGCCAATGGTTGAAGGGAAATTCCTGTTCCTGACCTTTCAAAACCCCGCACATTCACTTCCCTCTGCCAGACAGACTTCACAACCCCCTCACCTGCAATCTGTGAAAACTTGCCTGAATGAGCAACAGCCTGGGGCTTCTCGAAGGTCTGCAAACTCCCAATCAAAAATTACTGCTGCCCCATCAATGTGTCATATAAATGTTGGCATGTTAATTGTGTATTTATAAGACTGTTAATGGTTAGTTAATTTACCTCCCACACTATTATTGTACTTGAAATGATTTAACGTCTGCTGAGGGAGTTAACAACATGTAACAGCAGATGCGAGATTTTTTTTTTACCTTTCCACACTGTACCCCGACTTCATGCTGTTAGCATTAGGCAAGCTGAACCTAATTCCTACACAAGATTCCTTAGGAATGGTATAGAGGCACTCATATATATTTTCCACAACCAGAAATGATCACAAGTTAGAAAAACAAAGGCTTTTTATTAAGTACAAAGTTTTCCATTTATAAAAACTGACAGATCCTGTTTTTTACTAAGATTTCAAAATTCTTTCATCTAGTTAAAGTTCAGAATTCATAAGTCCTGAAATTAGAAAATAAGTGAAATGACCATTAAAACAAATGCACTTGATTGATTTTAAACCTTTTTTCAACTCTTTCCAATTTCAATCTAAGCTAATCTTCACTTCCTTTTTTAGAAGAACAAAATTGAGCCTTTTCCCCTCTCAGGAGATTAAACTCTTCTCCATGTGAATATGCCTAATTTAATTAAACAGTAAATAGTAAGACCTGAAACTGGAGAGTTTAATTTTTCCCTTCACATTTTGTATCTACACTTTGACTAAAAGTATTTACTAAATTACAACAACAGAAAAGAAATGCTTGTATCTTCTTCTGAATAATATGGTATTCATTCACTAAACATTATTGGGAACTAGGCACTGGGACTCCTACAAAAAATTATATGAACAGTGACCTGCACCCTCCAGAGGCTTACAAGCTTCAGCAGATGAGCCATGTTGTGTACATATATAACAGTAACATAAGGCAATATGCTAACCAGCAAATAAGACACTAAGACAGTATGTTTTCCAAGAGACAAGAAAGTTACAGAAGGCTTCAGGAAGGAAGAAGGTGGGATTTAAGGCTTTTATTAGGCAAAAACATAAGGAGAACAGCAATAGGTGACAATTACTGAGCTCCTTACTCTCACTTGTACTTTTCATGTAATCATATAGTTCATCCTTACTATCACCCCAGGAGGTAAGTATTAATATTATCCTCATTTTATAGATTATAAAAAAAAAATTAAGGTTTAAAGGCATTAAGTAACTTGCCCAAGGTCACATGGTAGATTTTTGAGTCTTTTCAGCTCCTTCTCTCAATGGGCTCACTTGTCATTTGCTTTGACCAACAGAATGTAGTCAAAATAATGTGGGCTTTCTGAATCTTGGTCTTAGGAGACTCTGCAGTTTCTGCTGCACCCTTCTTTGGACCATGTGAATCACAAGAAGAGGTTCAGGATAAAATACCAATTGCAGAGAGGCTCAGCTGTCAGTCACCCCAGCTACTCTGATGCCACCCCCACTGTGAGTGCCTGAGGTCATGTGGGAACAGTGAGACCCTCACCAACCTACTGGGACATCAGGTCTCCTCTCCTATCAAGTATCTCCTGTGGATGAAGGGACCCTGACACTGCATTTTTCTTTCCTTGTACCACTAACATCCACCTGAAATGTCTCTGAACCTTACCATCTGCCAAGATCCAGGTAAAAGGAGCCTGGTACAGTACCGTGCCTCTCAAACTTGTCCACGGACACACCTGAAGGGCAGAGGAGAGCAACCATAAATCAAGGTAAGAGAGAACCTAGAGGGAGCCACCTAAAGCAACATGCTGTAAGAAATTTATTTTTAGAGTTCATTCATATTTTGCATTCTAGCCTATAATATACTGCACCTGTATGTCTTCAGAGAAAAAAAATATTTTACCTTTGAATGTAATCGCTAAAACAGATAATCCTGGAAGACGTGCCATGCTTACTTTATAGCTTCTAGGACCAACTGGCACATACTGAGATTCTCAACACCTCATTTTGAACACAGACTCTGGTGTCAGAAATATCTGACTGTCTGAAGACAAAATGCTCCTTTATCAACGGGTAATTCAAGATCTAAATTTTGCTCAAAATGTTTCCTATGACAAGTAAGAAGAACAACTGTAATTAATAATAACACCAATCTACACATGAAGTTCTAAGCACAAGTTAGACAAAAATTTCTATTATAATAAAGCTATTATAAAACAATCAGTATTTTCAAAGTGTTTTTGAAATCTGTTTATTAGTTATTTGGAATTATCGTTATTAGCAATAGCTGTGAAACTTCAGACAACCTACCCACCCACCACCTCCAAAACTCCAAAGCTGCCAACGTTTCTGGCTGTTACAAGAAATCTGCTAGTTTGGTGCAATGTAGCCCTAAATTATTTTTCCAATGAGTGTTGTCTCTCTGAGATAAGAGATTAGATTGACACTTGTGATCATAAACAAACAATTTAAGGTTTTAAGATTCCAGATTTAAGAAAAAAAAGATTCCAGGTAAAAATTATATACAATTTTACCAAAAGAAATGAATAATGCCAAAGAAACTAGACTGCTTCTCAATATGAAATTACCAATATAAGAGCTGAAACCACAAGTAACACTCAACCGCTACCAAATATTCATTCATTGATGTCATTCATTCATTGATGTCATTCATTCAACAAATATTTATTAAGCACTTACTATATACCAGGCATCAGAAATACAATGCTGAGCAAAAAAAATTGAAAAGACTTGACCACTGTTTTCATGGAGCTGAAAAGTGCATATGGCAGTCAAAATTTTAAGATGGCTCCAGAAATTCTTCTCTTGATATCTAGGCCTTTGTGTTATTCCCTCCCCTTGAGTCTGGGTGGAACCTGACTTGCTTCCAGCCAACAAAGTACCACATAGGTGATGGAAGAGTCATTCCCTTGACAACTTTCTGTTAGCTAAGACTTCACACTAAGCAACTGAGGAAAGAGATTTGAATTTGGAGATTTCCCTGCCAGCACTGAAAAAGCAAACAGCCATGTTATGGAAATATGCAAGGCAAGAATCTGAGAGCAGCCTCTAGGAGGTGAGAGTGGTCCCAGCCAAGGGTAACAAGGAAATGGGGACCTTACGCTGGAATTCCCCGACACGTTAATTTCATCCCTTTGAGACTCTCAGCAGAAACCCCAGCTGAGGGAACTCCCTGGCAGTCCACAGGTTAGGACTCCATGATTCTACTGCTGGGGACCCAGGTTCAATCCCTCATCAGGGAACTGAAATCTCACAACTGCCTGGTATGGCCAAAAAAAAAAAGAGAAAAAGGAAAAGGAAAAATGAGGAAACCCAGCTGAAGCCATGACCCCTGACACACTGAGAGACAATAAATTTGTGTTGTTTTAAGCTGCTAAGTTTGAGGTAGTTTGTTATGCAACACCAGAAATGAAAATGTTAATATTTAGGGCAGGAAAACATCCTAAATCCCTTTACCTTCACATACAACATTTAAGGCTCTTTACAACCCAATTTCATTCATCTGCCCTTTCTTCTCAGGATGAAATTCCCAGGACTATTCTGGACACAGTCCTGCCTTCAGTAACGGTACTTCCTTTGTGTGAGATGTGCCCTTATCTTCCAATACAAACTTTCTTCTAAGTCCAACTCAAATATTTCATTTTCTATGAACCCTTCTGCAATCTCCAGGGTCCAAACTGTTCTGAAAACACTTTATTTCTACTTCAATACAGTTAGTTATGTGAATATCGTGTTTAAGGAAGCCTCTGATTCAATTCTAGATTCAGAAATGTGGTTACTCTATTAAGGTATAAATCTCTCCCCCTCAATCACTTGTAGTTACTGAAGACAGAAATCCCTGGACTCTCACCAACAGTAATGCCGTGGTTCTAACGTGGTGGTTCTCAACTGGAAGGTAATTTTGCTCCTCAGAGCAAAGATCTAGGGACATTTCTGGTTGTCACACTGGGGGGTGGGTGCTATCAGCATCTAGTAGGTAGATGCCAAGTATGCTGCTAAACATCACACAATGCCCAGGACACTACCCTCAACAAAGAATGTCAATATTAATAATGCTGAGGTTGAGAAGGCTTACAGTGACATGTTGTTTGAAGCCACTAAATCTGTAGTAATCCCTAACCCCCTCAGAATGCTTTCAGTAATACCAAGACTCATACATATATACAACTTTGCTACTAAAAATCTATGCACAAACCTTTGAAGGTACAGAATGAAGTACAACTCCTAGTTTCTGGTTTCTAAAATTTTATCCTACCCCAAGGAGGACCAAAGCTCAAATTACTCCAAGAAAGATAAGTTGCATTTCTCCAAACTTATAACTTGATCTAAAGACTGCCTATACTTCTTCACCTGCCCTCCTCCTACTCATTCTTCTAAATCCAGCTCAATGGTCAGTTCTCCAGGGAAACCTCCCTAAAGAATCCCACAGACCAGGTTAGCTGCTCCCATGTGGTCCCTCTGCACTACACTTCGTCACTACTTCTACCAAATAATTAACCCAGAACATTGCCTGTTAGTTGTAGGTGCTGTTTTTGAATTTATTCATTCAGCAAATATTTACTGAATGCCTCCTGAGTGTCAGGCACATTCTAAATGCAGAGTACAGCAGAAACCAAAGCAGACAAAGTCCTGCCCTCATGGAGTTCACATTCTAATGAAGGTGACAAACAAAATAGAGAATTAAATTATACGATAAGTGAGAAATGCTACAGAGAAAAGATGCACAGAGAAGAGAGCCAGGGCTTCCTAGGTGGATGGAGCCATGGTTGCAACCGTAAATAAAGTAGTCAAGGAATGCTTCACAGAGAAGGTGACATTTGAGTTAACCCCTGAAGGAGATAAGAGAACAAGCCATGTGGATTTCTGAGGGAAGCGTGCTGCCAAGCAGGGTGAGTATGTCTGGCGTTGTTTAAGAAGTATCAGCTGAGTCCAGCAAGGGAGCAAGTAGGAGAAGATAAAAAAGTCTGAAGAGAGGGGCAAACTGAGTAGAGCCTTGCAGGCAATTCTAGGAACTCTGCTCTTAATCCAATTAAAATGGAGAATCACCAGAGGACTGTGAGCAGTGATATGATCTAGCTCACAGTCTGAAGGTATCTCTCTGGTTAAGGAATGGTGAATGAATGAGTGAAAAAATGAACCAATCACATTTTAAAAAATAGTAGTAATAATATTAGTTTTTTAAAAATAATAATCTGTTGGGGCTTCCCTTGTAGTCCAGTGGTTAAGAATCCACCTTGCAATGCAAGGGACACTGGTTTGATCCCCAGCCCAAGGAGATCCCACATGCCGTGGAGCAACTAAGCCCATGTGCCACAACTGCTGAGCCTGTGCTGCAACTACTGAAGCCCTCATGCTTAGAGCCTGTGCTCGGCAACAAGAGAAGCCACCACAATGAAAAGCCCTGCACACCGCAATGAAGAGTAGCCTCTGCTTACAACTAGAGAAAGCCTGAGTGTAGCAACAAAGACCTACCACGGCCAATAAATTAAAAAAGAATAATCATAACCTGTCTACATGTTGGTTTTCTCTTCTAAACTGTCAGCTCCTTACGCACACTGACTGTCTTATTCATCACTGCACTTCCAGTTTCTAGCAGAAAGTGGCTGGCACCCAGGAAGGGCTCAGTGTGGAATAAACAAACAAATCTTTCTTGTTCCAAAAGGGTTGCGCCATGATTTAAAAAAAAAAAAAAAGGTCCCTTATCCACGGTGCTGGTTCAGTAGATAGGTCTCCTGCTACAGTCTAGGATTTATTTTCCTTTTATTGTCTCCTCAATATTTGCAGTTTGCTTAACCAAGTAGAATTCAATTGTTATGTTTCCACTTACCTGGCTCTCAGGTTAACCACATCAATTGAGGGAAGCAACATAGTTTATTGTAAGCATTATTCAGGAAACCTGAATTCCAATTCCCTAATTACCAGGGACCTAATTACATGGCCTTGGACAAGTTATTTCTTTAAAACTCTTTAAGCCAGTTTTACACATTAGTCTATTTTTTGCATCTGTTCAGTGGGGAGGCTGAACTGTAAAAAACGGCCTTTTCAGCTCTCAAATTCTATTCCAGTTACAAATGAAGTAGAGGAGGAGGGTGTAACAGGGAGTTTACCTAAAGTTCAAGGAAAAAGTTTTTTATGTTCTTGCTTTGTACTGTTTTCCCTCAAAGGTCAGAAAAATTTCACTGCGTATTTTCCTTATATCACTGTGCCATGGTTCAGACTCTAAGGATAGAGGTACAGGAATTCCTTTTTTGACAAAGATTTTAATAGCATCAACGTTTTGGCAGCAAACCCTCTCAAAGGTAAACCAAACTGACTAATTTGAGTAAGCATTATCTTTTTTTTTTAAACGCTACTATGTATGGAAACTGGTTCCTAAAACTACAAGAGTTCACACGTTAGTAAACACATCTGGAATTCCAGGTTACTGCCTGCCCAAGGACTAGTTATGGATTGACTTCAAGTGAGTTAGGCATCTCTGCCTCTCTTCCCTCACCAGTGAAATGTCCATAATCTATGTTCTATTTATCCACCTCATAGGGATACTTACAAGTACTTACTCTATTCAAATCCAAAATGCAAAATTATTGACTTTTCCTGTTTCAGGTACATTTGTCTGGAGGGAAAATAAGCTATCAACTATTAAATTCATTTACTCAACTCCTAATAAATGAGGGACAGCATAAAATAAACTAGCAGATAATCCCCAAACTATTTTTCTGTGACTTTGAAGGGTGCTTTGTACTTTCATCTGAATGGTAAACTTCAATAAATGGTAACTGTTATTACTGTAGATTGAACCAGTCAATCCTAAAGGAAATCAACTCTGAACATTCATTGGAAGGACTGATGCTGAAGCTGAAGCTCCAATAATTCGGCCATCTGATGCAAAGAGCTGACTCATTAGAAAAGCTCCTGATTCTGGGAAAGACTGAAGGCAGGAGGAGAAGGAAACGACAGAGGATGAGATGGTTGGATGGCATCACCGACTCAATGGACATGAGTTTGAGCAAGTTCCGGGAACTGGTGAAGGACAGGGAGGCCTGATATGCTGCAGTCCATGTGGTCACAAAGTGCTGCAGTCCCTGGGGTTGCAAAGAGACTGAACAACAACAATTACTGCTATTAATAAAACTGTACTAATTTGGCCAGGTATTTTTTATATCCTTCTAGATTGCCTTTTTTAAAAAACAAAACAAAACAAAAAACCCATCATCCTCAGAAGGATCAAACACGAAGACAGAGCAGCAGGACTGGCTTCATTCTGCCTATACGATTACACAGTTAAGGTGTGAGTGTTTCACAAAATACAATTCAAGTAAAGTAATTCTCTGTACTCTAGAATGTTGCTTATTTAGCAAGCACATATATCACTGACAAAACTATTAGAGGTGGATTCCATTACTATTTGTTTTAAACATCAGTAAACTGAGGCACAGACTTACCCAAGGTCCCATAACTAGTGAGAGGAGAGTCAAGATAAAACCTAGGTCTCCTGGCTTCACAATCCTTGCTCTGAATAGCTACTGTATGCTACCCTGAACTTCCAGTTTAAGTCCATTTCATCACAGTCCTAATCCTCTTCTCTCACTCATCTATATACGGGTCAAACTTACCTGTTCACTCAAGAAATTCAGCAAGAGTGAATACCTACTACATGCTGGGAAATTAGGAGCACACAGTAATGAGACATAGGCCCTATCCCCAAGAGGCTTACAGTCAAGCAAGGGAGAAAAGTATGTAAATGGCCACAATGAAGGATGAGAGTAATGCTAGAGGATTCTATATAACAAAGTATCATGGAAACACAAAGGAACGATATCTAAATGAAACTGGATACTCAAAATAGGCTTCATAGAAATGACTAAGTTCACAATAACAGAAGTGATGACTTCCAACTTAGTCACCTTAAGAAGAGGCGTGAGAGGGAGCTGGCAATTAAACAGTCTATCATGCTGGCTTCTTGATCAAAACTGTTTAAAATAAAGTATGCTCTGGATCTGCCCTATGAACTGCAGATGAACATCAGGCCATGCATGGCATCACTGACTCAGTGGACATGAGTTTGAGCAAACTCCAGGAGAGAGTGAAGGACGGGAAGCCTGGTGTGCTGCAGTCCATGGGGTCGAAAAGACTCAACACCACTTAGTCACTGAACAACAATGCATAGGCCATGGCAGAAGCAGGGAGAGGATAACTAATCTTTGGAGTCAGGGGAATGGAGGGAATGTGGAAAGTTGAGAAAAGGAACATATAAGACACTAACAGCATCAGACTAGACTGCCTGTGGACTCGGCCACCGTGGGACCTAGGGAAATTAACAATGTCTGTGCCTCCACTTCCTCATCTACAAACGGGAACAATTTTGGTGCCTATCTCATAGGATTGTTGTGAGGACTAAAAGAATTCATGTATGTTATGTGTGTATAGCAGCACCTGGCCCATGGAAAGCACTATACAAAAGTTTACTATTATTATCACTGCTATTATTCCCTGGTCTAAACTGAATCCTCAAAGATGAGAAGCTGAACGGCTGGAAGAAAGGTCAAAGAGACAAGGCACTAAAATAACAAACAGAAGAACTTGTAGTTAGCAATGAGGACTACATGGAGTTCAAAGTTGCTGATTAGATTAGCATTTCAGAGAGACTGCTCTGGCAGTTGCATAGAAGATTAATCTGATGGACAAGACACAAGATTAGTTATGAAGCTGTGACTAAAGCTCAGGGAAGAGATGATGAAATCCAAAGTAAGGCAGTGAAAAACAGGCCTATGAATTTAAGAAGTAGTTAAAAATATATATTTAGGAGATAAAATTGGCAGAACCTGGTGACTGAGAGGATATGCAGGGTTAAGGAGAAGGGGAAAGTTTATGGCTTGCATGATAGCACCAACAAATGAAACTGTGAACTCAATAGTAATGGAAGAGCTTAACAGGGAGAGGGGAAATGAGGAACTAAGTTTCAGACACAATTAGCTTGAGATGTCTAGGGATTACCCAAACAGAGATCCATCAGGATGCAAACCTGAGAGGGCCCAGGAGCAAAGTCTGAGCAAATCTGGGACAACATATATGTGACACACAAAGGATAGGCAAATCTGAAGCCTAGGAGAAAGATCTGAGCAAGTTTGGCAGACGTGCTTCCTTGTGGCTCAGAGAGTAAAGAATCTGCCTGTAATGCAGGAGACCTGGGTTCGATCCCTGGGTTGGGAAGATCCCCTGGAGGAGGGAAGGGCTACCCACTTCAGTGTACCTGCCTGGAGAATCCCATGAACAGAGGAGCCTGGCAGGCCACAGTCCATGGGGTCGCAAAGAGTCAGACATAACTGAGTGACTAACCTTTTTTTTAAACATACAGATGGCAGATGAAGCCACAGACATGAGCTTACCCAGGGAAAATAGGCAAGGAAACGAGCAGTAACCTAGGATAAAACCCAACAACAGCAAGACAGTCCTCTCTCTGTATATGCTGGTTTGGCATCTGCAGATTCAACCAACTGTAAGTTTAATTTGGTTGGTTGGTTGAATCCACAGACTCAGAATCCAGAATATGCAAGGCAATTTCACTATGCCATTTCATGTGAGGGGCGTGAGCATCTGTGAATTTTGGTATCCTCGGGAATACCTGGGAACCAGGGACTAGGGAATACCCCACAAATACAGAAGGATGACTGTCTTTAAACAGTGAGCCACGAAAAGGAAACCCCAGAATCTCCGAAAATCAACTCAACCTTGCATAGGTTCTAAAGTTAAGATCAATGCTGTGGAAACTCACACACTTAGTCTAAGCAGTTACAGTTGCCCCTCAGTATTCTTGGGGGATTGTTTACAGGACCGCTGCGATACTAAAACCTGTGGATGTTCAAGTCCCATAGTTGGCCCTCCCTCCTCCATATCCATGGTTCCACATCCACAAATACAACCAACTGCAGATCCAGTCATACTGTATTTACTGGGGAAAAAAAAAATCCACACGTAAGTAGGCCAGTGCTGTTCCAACCCACGTTGTTCAAGGGTCAACTGTACTTCCTTCACTGGTTTTTCCCTCTCCCTGCATTTCCTAGTAAGAAGTTACAATAAGGATTGTGAAGTCCTTGAGAAGAAAGGACTAGAAGTCCTTATGTGACTTCCTGTCACTAATGCCCAATATAAGGCCTGGTACACATATGCTTGTAAAATCAAAGTGCTTGTCATAAAACTGAAAATTTTCCCATTTAACAAGACACAAGGGCTCATGGAATGCCTAGGGTTGCTTCCAGCCCAGACCAGAGCAACAAAGACCCTGAAGAAAGCAGAAGCAGAAAGGCAGCAGATCTTATATATATCTTATATATAAGTGGGAATATAATATAATATATATAATATATAATATATATAATATAAGTGGGAATATAAAATGGTGTAGCCACCTTTGAAAACAATTTGGCAGTTCCTCAGAGTTACCATATAACCAAGCAATCCACTCCAAGGTAATAAACCAACAGAAATGAAAACATACACTCAGACAAAAACTTGTACAGGAATGTTCACAGCAGTGTTATTCATAATAGCCCTAAAGTGGAAACAACCAAATCTCCATCAACTGATGAATGGATAGGCAAAATGTGGTACTTTCATACAACGGACTATTACTCAGCAATAAAAAGAAATGAAGTACTGATATACGTTACAATATGGATGAACGATGAAACTATGCCAAATCAAAGAAGCCAGACACAAAAGGCCACATATTGTGTGATTCCATTTATGTAAAAGGTTCAGAATAGGCAAATCCATAGAGACACAAAGTAGACTAATGGTTGCCAGTGGTTGGTGGAGGGAGGAACTAGGAGTGACTGCTAATGGGTATGGGGTTTCTTTAGGGGTGATAAACCATTCAAGTGTACACTTTTAAAAGAGTAAATTTTATGATACATGAGTTACATCTCAATTTTAAAGGGGTTGGTATAGAAACACAGAAAGGCTAGAATCCACACTGCTCTCCAGAATTTCTTATAATTCAGGTGATTCCATCACGAACACACCAACAAATCAGTAAATTGAAAAGTACTGGCAACAGTAACCATAAAAAATTAATTTGCAATACAAGTTGATTACATCAAAGAAATATTGAATTCCTCTCCCGAAAGTCAGAGATGCCAAGACTTTTCCCCTGGGGAAAGGAGGAGACCTTTCATATACATCTGTGACCTTGTGAGGAGGTAGCCAATCTACAGTTCTAACTGAGGGAGATTAATGCCTAGAGCACTTGTAACTTTGCTGAAGCAAACACACACCTGCACTGAGCAGCTTCTACTGAAGCACCAGACGCTGCTTTAATCCACCCCAGAGCTGGGCCTGGAAGCCACAAGGTTAACCGGATGCCTTGGTCAGCAACCTACTGGGTTACTGGTCCTTGGGGGGGCGGAGGGGAATTCTCTTCATTCTGAAATGAACAAAGGGAAGGGGACACAACAAGGATGACAACATAGCATGACAGACAACACAAAGGCTTGGAAAGGTTGTGTGTGCTCCCAATTCTACCATAGAGTAGCTGAGAAAACTGGGCAAGTCACCATGCCTCTGGACCTCAGTAAGACATTATCTCATATCTCACAAAGCTGCTGTCACAATGCGAGGCCCAACTGTAACACTCAAATACTAGTATTCTCTCCAGTTCACCAAAAAAGATAACTAATTGCTAGTACCGTATATTTTGGGGTCATATTGGATAATAAGACTCATGGACCTCTTTTCTATTTCATGCTTGCGTGCTAAGTCACTTTAGTCATGTCCGACTTTTTGCGACCCCATGGACTGTAACCCACCATGCTCCTTCTGTCCATGGTATTTCCCAGGCCAGAATACTGGAGTGGGTGCCACTTCCTTCTCCAGGGGATCTTCCTGACCCAGGGATGGAACCCACATCTCCTGCATTGGCAGGTGAGTTCTTTATCACTGAGCCACCAGGGAAGCCCAATAACTTCCCAAACTCTTTAATATAATTGAACTTGCTGCCTCTGCTGCCCCACCTTCTATTTATCACCTCTGTTCTTTCTACTCTAGCCATACTTAACTTTCAGCATTCTTCCAGCTTTTGGACAGTTTTTACTCTCCTTTCACCAGCCTTAAATATCACTTTCTCCTTCACACCCTTCAGATCTCAATTTCGACAGCACCTGCCTGTCCCAGGAAGGTTTGACCTTATTAAGTCCAGAGTCGTACAACTCCCAACTCACCTTCCCTTCATTACTCCAATACAAGTTGTACTTCTCAAACTATGCTGGGCTTCCATTCAGTTCAGTTCAGTCGCTCAGTCGTGTCCGACTCTTTGTAACCCCATGAATTGCAGCACGCCAGGCCGCTCTATCCATCACTAACTTCCGGAGTCTACACAAACCCGTGTCCATCAAGTCGGTGATGCCATCCAACCATCTCATCCTCTGTCATCCCCTTCTCCTCCTGCCCCCAATCCTTCCCAGCATTAGGGTCTTTTCCAATGAGTCAGCTCTTCGCATGAGGTGGCCAAAGTATTGGAGTTTCAGCTTCAACATCAGTCCTTCCAATGAACTCTCCTTGCAGTCCAAGGGACTCCCAAGAGTCTTCTCCAACACCACAGTTCAAAAGCATCAATTCTGCGGCACTCAGCTTTCTTCACAGTCCAACTCTCACATCCATACACGACCACTGGAAAAACCATAGCCTTGACTAGACGGACTTTTGCTGGCAAAGTAATGTCTCTGCTTTTAAATATGCTATCTAGGTTGGCCATAACCTTCCTTCCAAGGAGTAAGCATCTTTTAATTTCATGGCTGTAATCACCATCAGCAGTGATTTTGGAGCCCAGAAAAATAAAGTCTGACACTGTTTCCACTGTTTCCCCATCTATTTGCCATGAAGTGATGGGACCAGATGCCATGATCTTAGTTTTCGGAACGTTGAGCTTTAAGCCAACTTTTTCACTCTCCTCTTTCACTTTCATCAAGAGGCTCTTTAGTTCTTCTTCACTTTCTGCCATAAGGGTGGTGTCATCTGCATATCTGAGGTTATTGATATTTCCTCCGGCAATCTTGATTCCAGCTTGTGTTTCTTCCAGCCCAGCGTTTCTCATGATGTACTCTGCATATAAGTTAAATAAGCAGGGGCTTCCATTACTGTATGACAATTCCCACCGAGCACTGGGTCTATGCCTGTAGTCTTCATTGCTCGATTCCCAGATATATGACTAATGCCTAATACATATTCGGCAAATGCTGACTGAATAAACGAATGACTGTAATTAAGCAAAAAGCTTAACTAACTAAATGGAAGATTTCACATACATTTTCTTCATATAAAAATATTTTTCAATTTTTTTTAATTTTGAAGAAAATTATAGATATAATCAAATGCAATTTTTCATAATCACTATGGGGGAAAATGGCTTAAGCCCACACACACTTTCTACAACTTAAACAGCTAATACCAAACACAATCAAAAGGAGGAAAACTACCATCTCCTCAGTGGGAATGGTGCTGCTAACAGTTTTCAGTTTCAGGGCTTAAATCTCCTTAACTGGAAAGAGTGATAAAGGAATATGTAATGCAAATTACAAACATTACAGTCAAATCATGCACTGGAGTAAAAACAAGTGGATATGTTTTTAATCAGCCCTCTTCTACCCTCCACGCAAAAAGAATGTCCACACACTTAACAGAAACACAGCTTACTCCAAAGAGCTGACCAAGTGAAGGTTACTGTGAAATACTTCGAATCCCGTAAGCACTCAGGACTGCACAGGCTATGAGAAGAGAATGTTCCAAGCACAGATTAATGATCAGAAGGTACAAACGAAATAAACCTGCATGGTGACTATCTAAGGCAGTCTGAAGACTGAATATGTTTGTTCTGAAGTCATCAACTTGGAGATGGAAATGGCCACCCCCTTCATTATTCTTGCCTGGAGAATTCCATGGACAGAGGAGCCTAGCTGGCTGCAGTCCACGGGGTCACAAAGAGTCGGACACGACTGAGCGACTAACACTACTACATCAACTAAGCTTCAGCTTCTGAAATACACTAAAAATACTTAACATGTTTTATATCTCAAGTATAAATGACAGAGATTTGTCATTAAAGATAACTACTTTGCTTAGTTTAGAATATATAAATCTCTATCACATTTCACACTTTTTATATTTTGGACTTCTTACCAACAACTTCAGTTCTTCTCATGTGTTTGTTCCCTATGCTAATGAGAACCCAAGTTATACTAACTCGGAATTTTTATTATCACTTTGGGAATGTGACCACCCTTTTAATTCTGTTCATATTTTAACTCAGCAACTTTAATCCAGCAATCAAAGCTTCATTAGCTTGTAAGCAAACTGTTTATCAGGTAAACTGAATTGCCCCACATCAGGATCTTAAGCAAATAAATAAGTACAAAAAAGGCAGAGATTATAAATTAGGGTAGACAAATCTGTATCTAGCCCCATGCCGGTAAAGAGCATTCTATCAATATAGTGAAATGCTAATCTCCTAATTAACAACCTAATTAGGTAATTATGGCTTTGCAGAGGGATGCCGAAATGAAATATGACAACATGGTCACCTCTTTATATGGCACCTGTGGGCCTTTTCAGCTGTCATTGCAAAGAGTGCAATATCAATTTGAACAGATGACAAAGTGCTGTCATTTTTCATTCTGATAATATACAGAATGCTTTGGACAGAAGCAGTTTACAAAAAGAAACATCTTGCCTGGTATTTTCCCAATTTAAATATGCTCAAATACTTTGTTAAATTTTATGCATGCTTTTGTATATTGTATTTAGGAGAATTACCATGCATATTAAAAAAAAAACTAGACATCATGCTTAACTGTACATGCTGAAACTACTGCAATTTCAATTAGGAAGTATATAATCAGAAAAGAGTAAAAGGCACAATTCTTCATGACATTTTAACATTCATACATCTTGAATACTGTTATCAGAAAAGTTAAAATTCAAACAAACTTTGATCTCTAATTTTTTTCTTACAAAAGTTTTAAAAATGAAATAGAAATTCACACTTATAATTTTCCATACCAAAAATGCACTTCCCAAGATACGAATATTCAACTCACATAAAAAGTTCTATACGCCAACAACCAATCTTATGGAGACAGGCACGTATCGTCTAGGAAAGACAGAGCTGCCACTTGGCTACTCACTGTCCCACTGGCCAATAAAGAGGTGAGGTAGCACTGGGTCACGGGTACTACCGACACAAATACGACTCTTCCTTCAAGATAGTTTAGGTGAGAAAAGGAGGCTAGCTTGGGAACCTCAACTCCCTTATGTCAAAATACAGAAAACCAGGGACTTCCCTGGCAGTCCAGTGGCCAAGATTCTGTGCTTCCACTGCAGAGGGCAAGGATTCCATCCCTGTCAGGGAACTAAGATCTTGCACGAAGCGGTGTGGGACAGCCAAAAAAAAAAAGAAACCATATTTTAATCATTAAACAACTGAGGTTAAAACTAACTTCTTGAAAATACAATCCATTTATAACTTCAGATCACCTGCATTAGGCAAAACTTTTTTGATCAAAATGATATGAAAGAGTACTTGTATTTGTCAATTACAAGTTAAACTAAAAGTATTTTTTATTGAAAAATAATTTATGCTTATCAGAGAATATTTTGGAAAACTGAGAAAAGCATAAAGACCTATAATCTCACCACCTGTTTTTTCTCTATATATCTTTGATATTGAGATCATACTTTATATAGTTTTATATCCTTTTTTCACTTCGTATTATATGAGCATATTAATTAATATGTCACTAAAATTCTTCTAAAACATCTAAAATGCTTGTACAATATTTCCAATCCATGCTTTTTCCAAAATTTCTCTTACCTCTTTTTTGAATAATATAGCTGTTTCTAATTTTTGCTATTATAAATACTTCCACAGTGAACATCTTTGAACATGAATACTTTTCTACATTTCTGATTATTTCTTTAACAAAGATTCTTAGAAATGGGAATACAAATTCAAAAGGCATATATGACTTTAAAGGCTCATGATAATACTGCCAGAGCATTTTCCAGAAAAGTTTTACCAATTTTTATTCCCACTGGTAATATGAGTGATCATCTCACTACCAACCTCAGCCAGCAATGAGTATTATTAGAGTTTTGTTAAATCTTTAAACTTCAAATCGTAAGAGTATACTTGTAATCAAACACTCCCACAATATAATCAACAACAATTTTCTACAGGCAGTAAGTTTAAAATGAGTTGATGATCCTCCCAAAACAAGGGCCAGTTTCCAATATTCAAATCTAGAGCAGCATGGAAGAGCAACAAAAGCACTGTGGTATTTAGAGTAAAAAAAACCAAAGGTTCAAAGCACAGCTTTGCCATCATCTCTACCTTGAATCGTTTTACTTCTCTCAGCTTCAGTTTCAGCATTTGTAAAGTGGGGGCAGGGAATACATAATATACTCCTAGCTCTAACAACTTCAAAAGGCAGTCATGGGCACACTAAAAGGTAATATAAACAACTGGAGGTGTTTATTGTGATTTAACAGATCAAATCATTTAATAGCCTAAAAATAGCATACTGAGACCCTTTTCTCAACAGTGCTGGGTTCATAGGCACGCTAATTCACAAAGCACAACTAGAAATTATCAAGACTAATTTCATGATCCAGACAAGAAAATAAGTCTCATTCCTTGACAACCACTCCATAAAATCATTTCTTGTTACACTGTACTAACCTGAATGGCTTGTGCCCCTGAATGCTGGTACCTACATCTCTCCAAAAGCATCATGGTACGAGGTACTTACTCCTCATATGCAACCTCCCAAGTACCATATGAGAGTGGCAGTACTGTCTGGATCACAGAGCTAATAACCGAAAGAGCCAATATTCATATCCAGGTGAGTGTGACTCCAAAGCCCCAGCTCACTCTGCTTCAAGTTTCAAGGCTGCATCTCAGTTCCTCTTTGTTAGCCTCCAATATGTCAGCAACTAAACCACAGATTAAAAAGTTATTTGTTTTAAAAAGAAAACCATTCCTTCAAACCATTTTCTACCAATTTCTCTGCTGAAACAGTACTTATTTATAATACAGTACCTTAAAATGAGTCCACAGGGAACTAAAAATGTGATTTTTTTGAAGTTTTACACATTTGGTCCATTTTGACAGCATCAATAATAAAAGCATATTCATAAAAGTATACTCAAGTATAGGATATGACTCTAATACTACATATATTTAGAGGTAAGTGTGACATAATATTCAATTTATTTCAGAAGTGATTACCATAATTTAATTCCGCTAGTTATTCTAACGCCTTCTTGCTATTTCCAGAATTTAAGTTTTGTTGTTGAAATGGCTGCTCCCATTTTTCTCACTTTCAATTACTTAAAACTGTTTTCTTCTTTGGGTCCAAATTTTGTGCTTCCTATATTAAATCTATTTCCTCAGTATACTTAGGCTGCTGCCAACTAGAGTTAATAAATTTTGAATGACTGCTCAGAATTTTTTTTCATTTTTATATTCTGTTATTTCCTTATATGATAGAGTATGAACAAAAACAAGTATCTAGAAGACAAATATTTCTTCAATTTCCACTTTGTGGAAGCTGGATATTAAAATAAAAATAAATTAAATTCTTGAGCTGGGAGCTCCCTCACCATATTTCTCTCACTAGGCTAGGTGTCTCTCTGCCTCCTTCCAATTTTGTGTGTATAGAGTCAACAAAGCACGCTATGCATTTGGGGAGCACCTGACCTGTCAAGGTCCTTTCCCAGAAGTAATGAACAAAGAACAGAGGGAAAAGCTGAACAGCGGCTCCCTATCTGCCATCAAGAGAAAAGCAGCATTTTAGATTTGAACTGTTCTCCACTGGGGTCTAATGGCACCCCACTCCAGTACTCTTGCCTGGAGAATCCCATGGATGGAGGAGCCTGGTAGGCTGCAGTCCATGGGGTCGCTAAGAGTCGGACACAACTGAGTGACCTCACTTTCACTTTTCACTTTCATGCATTGGAGAAGGAAACGGCAACCCATTCCAGTGCTCTTGCCTGGAGAATCCCAGGGACGGAGGAGCCTGGTGGGCTGCCGTCTATGGGGTCACACAGAGTCAGACACGACTGAGGTGACTTAGCAGCAGCAGCAGCCACTGGGGTCTGCCAGTAATCAGTTGTGCAGCTTTAAGCATGTCAATTAGAATCAGAAAGCTTGGCACCCTGAAAAGACCTCACCAAGACTTCAATTGAGCTCCCTCATTATTATCCAGATGAGAAAAAAGATACAAGAATTTTTGACTTGACCAAAACCAAAAGGCTGTAACTGGCATACCAGCGTTCAGAATTCAAGCCCCTCTCAGTCAAGTGGACTTCCTACTAAACTGTAAATCACTGGGCACCAATTTCCTCATCTCCAGAGGTGAAGATAACCACCCTGCTTTATTCACTTCATGTACTATAGAGAGGACCAAAGGAGATAGGAGACCTGGTAGCATTTAAAGTGTAGCATTTACAAGTCCTCATCTCATCCAAAACCCAAAAAACTAAGATTATGGCATCTGGTCCCATCACTTCATGGCAAATAGATGGAGAAAAAATGGGAACAGTGACAGACTTTATTTTCTTGGGCTCCAAAATCAGTGCAGACAGTGGCTGCAACCATGAAATTAAGACACTTGCTCCTTGGAAGAAAAGCTATGACAAACCTAGATAGTATATTAAAAAGTAGAGACGTCATTTTGCCAACAAGGGTTCATGTACTCAAAGCTATGATTTTTCCTGTAGTCAAGTGAGGATGTGAGAGGGGACCATAAAGAAGGCTGAGTGCCAAAGAATTGATGCTTTCGAACTGTGGTGCTGGAGAAGACTCTTGCGAGTCCCTCGAACTGCAAGGAGATCAAACCAGTCAATCCTAAAAGAAATCAACTCTGAATATTCATTGGAAGGACTGATGCTGAAGTTCCAATACTTTGGCCTGATGCAAAGAGCTGATTCATTGGAAAAGACCCTGATGCTGGGAAAGACTGAGGGCAGGAGGAGAAGGGGGCAACAGAGGATGACATGGTTGGATGGCATCACTGACTCAATGGACATGAGTTTGAGCAAACTCCAGGAGATAGTAAAGGACAGGGAAGCCTGGTGTGCTGCCATTCATGGGGTCGCAAAGAGTCAGACATGACTGAGTGACCAACAATCAGAATAACAGATTTACAGCAAATTCTCTCAGCTGAAGCACATATAATCCACTGAACTGCAATAGTTTCTAAAGTCTTCAGTTATGAGTCAATGAGCAAAACAGACACCCCACTTAAATATCTATACCAAACATGACAGATAAGGTGATGAGCTCCATGAGTTGTAGAAGCCATGTTCATTCCCCATTATTCCTACTGCCTAGTGCAGAGACTGAAGATAGGGCTCAAGGGCTGGCTTCTCTTTGAAGCCACCCACATCACAAAGAATGTGGCATAGCTCTAAAAAAGAGAGTTACCAAAGTCTAGCAGATAATACCCTCTACTCTCAGCTCCATCAACTCCAAAAACTAAAGGAATTTATTTAACCTCTCTGTGCTCTAGTTTCCTCATCTGTAACATCAGAATACTTATAATACCATCCTGTAGAGGAATAAATGAGATAATGCATTTAACATAATGCTGGTACACGGTAAATGCTCCCGAGCTACCATTACCACCAGGGTTTCCTCCTTTGTGCTCCACAGTACCTTGTGGGGACTACTATCTTAGTACCTACAATGCTTTACTACAGTTCACCTGTGCACGCGTGCGCACGCGCACACACACACACACACACACACACACACACACCTCCCCCATGGGAATGGAAACACCCTCAGGGTGGGGACCTGGTTATATTCCTTTTAGTCTCTGGGTCTAACATTTTCCCTGGCACTGCTGAATAAATCACAGATCTTCAAGGTATTTATTAACAAGAAAGGTTATGAGCAGAAACAGGAATTGACCTCTCTTGCCTGACATACAAGCCCTGACTCTGACCCTGTACTGGCCCTCCAACTTTACTGCCCCAGTATTCTCTGGTGGCTCAGACAGTAAAGAATCTGCCTGCCTATGCAGGAGACCCAGGTTCGATCCCTGGGTCGGGAAGATGCCCTGGAGAAGGGAATGGCAACCCAATCCAGTATTCTTGCCTGGAGAATTCCATGGACAGAGAAGCCTGGTGGACTACAGTCCATGGGGTCACAGAGAGTCATACACAACTGAGTGACTAACACACACACACACACATCCCCACTCAAAGAAGCAACAACTTGCTTTATTCAGGCTGGTCTACTCACTACTCTAAAATCATGCCACAAGCACTGCACCTTTACATCTTAACAGCTACCGTCTCAGGGAACCTTGCCACATACCAGGCACTTTATCCACATCAGCTCACATTACTCCATGAAGTCTGTATCATTCTCTATCTCAAACTACACTTGAAAGAAATAATGCTAAGAATTAAGAAACTTGCCAAAGGTCATGTAGCTATTAAGAGGAGGGACCAAGAATTGAAGTCAGAGTCCATGGCTGTTCTCTACAGAATGTCTGGTCCACTCATATTCAAAGCTGAGCTGACCCACATACTACCATCTTGCCTTGGAAGATTACAGTCTTCTCTACATTTAAAGAACTATCTGCACCATTCCACACCATTCATTTTAACACATATTTTTTCCTCTGAATAGCTGGAGCTATTTCCACTGAATAGCTACAGTGTGAGAAAAGAAAAAACACATAAAAGGCACAGATATAGGCATAAGAAGCACATGGGTTTGAATCCTAGCTCTGTCTCATACCAGATGTGTAATTTATCCTGAGCCCTCCTAACCTGTGAACTGAAGTTAAAATAATTAAACAAGAGAAACCTAACATAATTTCTCCAATATAATAAATACTAAAGCTCAGTTTACCCCACATTGTGAAGCCTTACGGGGTCACTGCACATGCCTCAAAAGTGGATGACCTCTTCCCCTCCTATACCACCAATGAATCACCGAAAGAACTCCGACCCAGTGTACATACCACTCGGTCAGAATTATTTCCTTATCTTTTCACTAAATTGAGCAGGCAAGAACTGAGTCTTGTTTATCCCTACATTGTCTAGCATGGTACATGGTATATGTTGTTGTTGTTCAGTCGCCCAGTCGTGTCTGACTCTTTGCGACCCTATGAACTGCAGCATGCCAGGCCTCTCTGTCCCTCACCATCTCCCATAGTTTGCCCAAGTTCATGTCCGTTGCATCAGTGATGCTATCCAAGCCATCTCATCCTCTGCAACCTCTTTTCCTTCTTCCCTCAATCTTTCCCAACATCAGGGACTCTAGCAATGAGTCAGCTGTTTGCATCAGATGACCGCTTATATATCCATACTCAATAAATGTTTGCTAAGTGAATCAACTGGGTTGGCCAAAAAGTTCGTTCAGGTTTTCTGGAAAACAGTATGAAAACCCGAACAAACTCTGTGGCCAAGCCCATAGAATAATGAGCGTTTAAAGGATTCTAGAAAAGAAACCATTTCTAGCTGAGGTTGTCCTGAACTGGTTGAGGCAAGACCAATTTCAGGTGGGCTCTGGGTAACACTAACAGAAGGAAACAGAAAAGGAGAAATCTAGGCAGAAAGTGCTAACAACAAAGGAAAGCACAAAGTCTACTCCAGGTACTACTTATCTAGAGTAAAGAATCAGGGTAAGGGGCCTTTTGAAGCTTAGCTGGAAAGTTAGCCAGGAGCCAGATCAGAAAGCAGATCAGGAATCTGAGTACCCTCCAGCATCACGGTAGATGAAAGTAGATATGAGCATAAATTTGAATGGGAAAGGAGCCACCAGCAAGGCTCACAGGCCCCAACAAGCCTACAAGTGTGTAAACTGAACAAGATGAAAACAAGTGTCAATCCTTCATCAACAACCCTTCCAGCATTTACTGAGCATCTCATGTGAACTCACACAATATGAAGAATAGAACATGGTACCTCCTTTCCCTGCTGCTTTAAATTAGGAATCCACCCCCTCTGTTTGTCAAAACAGAGTAAGAATGTTGACTTTACTTTGACTGATGTGTGTAAACACCTGTCTCCTTTTGACTGTTCACACCTGGGGAAGTTTTGACTTTGCTGTTTTTGGTTTATAACAACATGATGCTTTTTGCACAGTGCCAAGTATTGTGATAGGCTTCAAAAATCACTTCATTCAGAGTGAAAATTGCGCCAATCTCTGAGTCAACTTTTGGGTCTCCGGTTAAAGTAACGCTCCTGTTTAAACTACAGTAATATTTTCTTTTCCAGCTTTAAACAGATCTAGAAGACTCTATGCCAGTCCCATAAACAAAAGGCTGAATCAAAGTTCCAGCCGCACTCTGCCTATAAAAAAACAGTTCTGCAAGGCTGTTTTACTCCTTTGGGGCAATGGAGAAAAGGGGCGTTAGACAGGGAATGCACAAGCAATGCTTTCAAAAACCTGATTTTCATGTTATGAAGATTAAGACACCGAGTAGAACCAGAAACTGTCAGTCAACAGTACCCTCCCCAAACCCCAATACTACCGAGTCCACTAGCTTCTCCTCCCCCAAATCACACGCCCAAGCTGTCAGGTTCATTAACAGCCTTCAGTTCTGGAAAGGGCCAGGAAACGGATGCTCACTGGATACCAGAGCAAGGGCCAGACAGGCTGTCCGCCGGGCAGCGCCGAGCGCGGAGGAGTGAGGAGGGAAGCCAAGCTCCTTCGGTGGGCTGGTGGGGGTGTGAGCAATGGCGTTGGCGGCTGGGGCAACCTTTACCTGAAGCTGCTGCCACACTACGGGCCGGGATGGCCCTGGGACACGTTCCTGGGGAGAGGTCCCGGCTGCCCCGCGCCCTCCGGTCCCTGCCCCAGCTCCGCACTCTCGGAATCCTCGGGGACTGACGCTCCTCTCGGCCGGCTCAGCAGCCGCTTTCCGGGCTCGCCCTCATACCCCCGCCGCTCGCTGCCGCTGGCCGGCCGAGCAGCAGCCCTGTTGCCCCGAGCCGCACCACGACCCGGAACCGCACCCCGCGCACCGGAAGTCCCCGACCGGGAAGAAGCCGTTGGCTGGGGAGGTAGTGCGCAAGCCCCAGAGCCGAGAGCGAGGTGGGAAGCCCTCCCGGGAGGCGGGGCCGAACGGGAGGCCGTGCGCACGCGCACCACTTCCCCGCCCCCAGGCAAGGCCTGGGTTGGAGATTAGCTGGGATTCTGGCAAAACACAGAGACCTCTAGGTTTGCGTTGGGCAGAAATCCACGTCAGCCTTCTCCGTCGAATCTCCTCCCCTCTCCCCACGTCCACGGAGAAAAGCCCTCAGTTCTTCCAGAAATGAGCGATGAGGAGCTTAGTCTCTTGAGTCAGGAAGAGCTGGTTCAAATGCCCGCTCTAACCTGCTGTGTATCCTAGGACAAAACACTTCCTTTTCAGACCCATCCATCGAGTAGTTCCAAATTTAGAGTACTGCTGTGAGAATCGAGTGGGGTGATGCTCTAAAAACATTCGACACGGTGCCCGACACTTAATAAACTTAGTAAATGTTAGTCATTACTCTTATTTCTGCAAAATGAAGGTAATTATCATCCCAGGAATTCAGGGAGGTCCATGAGATGTGTGGACCCTTCCCAAACAGGAACTCATCTTCAGGCAATCAGTGGGGATGCTACTACTAAGGGGAAAGCAGTGCAATGATAGGATACCTCTCCTATCTGAGAGATGATCTGGAATATCTCCCTTAAAAATGCACCTTAGCAAAAGAAAGAAAAAAACAAGTCTGAATTTCACCTCAGGGGGACCTTAGCGGGTATGCATGCACGCTCAGTCATCTCAGACTCTGTGATCCCAAGGACTGCAGCCTGCTAGGCTCCTCTGTCCATGGGATTTTCCAGGCAAGGGTACTGTCGGTTAATCAGTCAATTCAGTCGCTCAGTCGTGTCTGACTCGTTGCAACCCCATGAACCGCAGCACGCCAGGCTTCCCTGTCCATCACCAACTCTCAGAGTTTACCCAAACTCATGTCCATTGTCCACCAGGTTATCTGTCCCCTCCAAATATGAAACTTCATTTTCACTTGTCTCTTGACCTCCGGTCAGAAGCACAGCTGCCTGGTTGTTTAAAACTCAACTGGACCAACTAAGCATTTTCTCTATAGGTTCCACCACTTGTAAGTTTTATGACTTCATTTTTCTAAGCTGTCTCTCTAAATTTCCTTATCTGTAAAATGGGAATGAAAAAAGTCCTAATTAACCTCACAGGTGCAGGGCGGTAGGGGAGGAGGGGTTCGGGGGAGCAGTTCGTAAGAATTAAATGAGCTAATACATACAGCTCACATAGAATAGGCATGTAGCTAACTTTTACTAATACTTGCGTAAAATGCTTACCACTATTACTACATGCCAGTCACTAAAGAGATACTTATTGAGTGCCTGTGTATTAAGCCTATCCTAGGCTCTGGAGATTTAGCACTGAAAAAGCCAGACAAGGACTTTAGCCTGAAGAAGCTTACAGTTAAGTTTGACTATGAATTTGAAATAGTCACTGTAGCGAGTTGGAGAGCAGGGAAATATGGTAAGATTTCAGGAACATTGAGGACCCCATTGAGAGTGGAAACTCTTGATTTATGGTGATACTAATACGATGGTTGTGTGATTTTTCTATAGTTAGCTCAAACAGTTAAGATACAGACACACAAAAAGTGAGCAGTTGGGTTAATCCCAGGAAGAAGTTTGGCCAGACAGGTGTGATGGGGTCAAGGAGTTTAAGATCTCAGGTTTTAAGAATGCTTAAAACAAAAGGCACAGAACTATAGAGGACAGTATGGAGGTTTCTTAAAAAGCTAAAAATAGAGCTGCCATATGATCCTGCAATCCCACTCCTGAGCATATATCTGGAGAAAAACATGATCTGAAAGGATACGTGCACCCCTGTATTCATTGCAGCACTATTTACAGTAGCCAAGAAGCAACTTAAATGTCCATCAACAGAGAAATGGATAAAGAAGATGTGGTACAAATATACAATGGAATATTACTCGGTCATTAAAAAGAATGAAATAATGCCATTTGCAGTAACATGAATGGACCTAGAGATTGTCATACTGAGTGAAGTAAGTTGGGAGAGGGAAAAATATCGGATGACATCCCTTATATGTAGAATCTTAAAAAAAAAAAAAGGATGCAAATGAACTTACTTACAAAACAGAAACAGACCCATAGACTTAGAGAAGGAATCTATAGTTGCTGGAGGGAAGGATGGGGCAGGAAGGGATAGGTAGGGAGTTTGAGATGGACAAGTACACACTGCGAACAAGGACCTACTGTATAGCACATGGAACTCTGCTCAATGTTAGGTAGAAGCCTGGATGGGAGAGAAGTTTGGGGGAGAATGGATACATGTGTATGTATGGCTGAGTCCCTTCACTGTTCACCTGAAACTATCACAATGTTGTTAATTGGCTATAACCCAATAGAAAGTTAAAAGTTTAAATTTTAAAAAAAGGCACAGAATGGATGTCCAGTAGGTACATAAGAGAATTCTGGAAAGGCTTGTGTCACTGACCTGAAGGTCTCAGAACAGGAGTAAGAGAAATCACTGATGGTACCAGGCAGAAAGATGGAGGTTATCCTAAGAGAAGGATGTCCTGAATAACGTCAGATGAAGAGCTATCTGAGAGTGGGTTCCTGGCTCAAGTGCAATGGAGGAAATAGTTGCTGAAGATGAGACAGTCAAGGAAACGAGATGCCATGTGACTTCAAAAGACCTCAGGATGAGGGATGGACATACGGTGAAAAGGAAACCAGGGTGCTTCCCAAGCCATTCTACAACTAAGGAAGGTAGTTAGATGAGGAGGAGGGCCAACTACATGGATTAGCCTTCAAGGAGTGGGAATTGTATCAGAGAGTGGAAGTGGCTTTAAAGTGCAGAGCTTATCTTGACCTATCTCTTGATCTAGGGATGCATAGGAGTAGGACCATGACAACTGACACACATAAATTTTATTCTTGAAACAAACTGATGGGACTGGGCCAGGGGTTGGTTGGGACTTCAGTGGGCACGAGGGCACAGGGACCAATATCTCAGCATACCTGTGACAATCAGGTTTTCCAAAATTCAGCTCCAACTTGGAAAGAAAGCCATGGGAAGGTATGGAAGTTCCTTTTCTTCTGGTCCCCAGGACTAGAATGGGGGCAGTGGAGAAAGGTTCGAAGTCACTTACTAGCTGTGTGACCTTCAATAAGTGATTTGCTTTCTGTGTATCAATTTGCTCATCAAGGTTTATTGTGAGTATCCATTGAGCTAATGCAAAGAGAATGCTTAGAACAGTGCCTGGCACACAGGGAATGTTTTGTAAACACCTGCTCCTATTGCCCAAGGCACCGAGATGGGCAGCAAGAATCAGGAACTTTTGTACGTTTGCTTTCCTCAAACACAATTGCTGGAGCAATTCCTGCTCAACCTCAATTGCCTTTTGTCTCTCCACTCAGTGAGCTCCTACTCTCTCTTTCTCTTCCAACCTTTTTTGTAAGTGGCTTAAAACAACAACCATATTTTTTAAAATCTGATTTTTTTAATGAAGGATAATTGCGTTACACAATTTTGAACAACCATTTAATATTTTTCAAGATTTTGTGGCTCGATGGGTGGTCCTTCTGCCAGTCTTCCTGGCTCCTTCATGTACTTTCAGTCAGATGGCAGTTAGAACTGTTGGAAGATCTCAAATGGTGAGAAGTGTTGGCCAGGGAAACTTGGTTTTCTCCATATGGCCTCTCTAGTGGCTATCTTCAGTTCAGTCCAGTTTAGTCACTCACTCGTATCCGACTCTTTGCAACCCCATGGACTGCAGCACTCCTGTGCATCACCAACTCCTGGAGTCTACACAAACTCATGTCCATTGAGTCGGTGATGCCATCCAACTATCTCATCCTCTGTTGTCCCCTTCTCCTCCTACCCTCAATCCTTCCCAGCATCAGGGTCTTTTCAAATGAGTCAGCTCTTCACATCAGGTAGCCAAAGTATTGGAGTTTCAGCTTCAACATCAGTCCTTCCAATGAATGTTCAGGACTGATTTCCTTTAGGATGGACTGGTTGGATCTCCTTGCAATCCAAGGGACTCTCAAGAGTCTTCTCCAACACCACAGTTCAAAAGCATCAATTCTTCAGCACTCAGCTTTCTTTATAGTCCAACTCTCACATCCATACATGACTACTGGAAAAACCATTGCCTTGACCAGACGGACCTTTGTTGGCAAAGTAATGACTCTGTTTTTTAATATGCTATCTAGGTTGGTCATAACCTTCCTTCCAAGGAGTAAGCGTCTTTTAATTTCATGGCTACAATCACCATCTGCAGTGATTTTTGAGCCCAGAAAAATAAAGTCTGACACTGTTTTCACTGTTTCCCCATCTATTTGCCATGAACTGATGGGACCAGATGCCATGATCTTAGTTTTCTGAATGTTGAGCTTTAAGCCAACTTTTTCACTCTCCTCTTTCACTTTCATCAAGAGGCTCTTTAGTTCTTCTTCACTTGCTGCCATAAGTGTGGTGTCATCTGCATATCTGAGGTTATTGATATTTCTCCCAGCAATCTTGATTCCAGCTTGTGCTTCCTCCAGCCCAGCGTTTCTCATGATGTACTCTGCATATAGGTTAAATAAGCAGAGTGACAATATACAGCCTTGACGTACTCCTTTTCCTATCTGGAACCAGTCTGTTGTTCCACGTCCAGTTCTAACTGTTGCTTCCTGACCTGCATACAGATTTCTCAAGAGGCAGGTCAGGTGTTCTGATATTCCCGTCTCTTTCAGAATTTTCCACAGCTGATTGTGATCCACACAGTCAAAGGCTTTGGCATAGTCAATAAAGCAGAAATAGATGTTTTTCTGGAACTCTCTCACTTTTTCGATGATCCAATGGATGTTGGCTATTTGATTTCTGGTTCCTCTGCCTTTTCTAAATCCAGCTTGAACATCTGGAAGTTCACGGTTCATGTATTGCTGAAGCCTGGCTTGGAGAATTTTGAGCATTACTTTGCTAGCTTGTGAGATGAGTGCAGTTGTGTGGTAGTGTGAGCATTCTTTGGCATTGCCTTTCCTTGGGATTGGAATGAAAACTGATCTTTTCCAGTCCTGTGGCCACTGCTGAGTTTTCCAAATTTGCTGGCATATTGAGTGCAGCATTGTCACAGCATCATCTTTTAGTATTTGAAATAGCTCAACCGGAATTCCATCACCTCCACTAGCTTTGTTCATACTGATGCTTTCTAAGGCCCACTTGACTTCGCATTCCAGGATGTCTGGCTCTAGGTGAGTGATCACACCATCGTGATTATCTGGGTCGTGAAGATCTTTTTTGTACTTGTGACCTCTTCTTAATACCTTCTGCTTCTGTTAGGTCCATACCATTTCTGTCCTTTATTGAGCCCGTCTTTGCATGTAATATTCCCTTGGTATCTCTAATTTTCTTGAAGAGATCTCTAATCTTTCCCATTCTATTGCTTCCCTCTATTTCTTTGCACAGAGCACTGAGGAAGGCTTTCCTATCTCTCCTTGCTTTTCTTTGGAACTCTGCATTCAAATGGGTATATCTTTCCTTTTCTCCTTTGCTTTTCACTTATCTTCTTTTCACAGCTATTTGTAAGGCCTCCTCAGACAGCCATTTTGCTTTTTTGCATTTCTTTTTTTGGGGATGGTCTTGATCCCTGTCTCCTGTACAATGTCACGAACCTCCATCCATAGTTCATCAGGCATTCTGTCTATTAGATCTAGTCCCTTAAATCTATTTCTCTCTTCCACTGTATAATCATAAGGGATTTGATTTAGGTCATGCCTGAATGATCTAGTGGTTTTCCCCACTTTCTTTAAGTCTGAATTTGGCAATAAGAAATTCATGATCTGAGCCACAGTCAGCTCCCAGTCTTGTTTTTGCTGACTATACAGAGTTTCTCCATCTTTCGCTGCAAAGAATATAATCAGTCTGATTTCAGTGTCGACCATCTGGTGGTGTCCATGTGTAGAGTTTTCTCTTGTGTTGTTGGAAGAGGGTGTTCGCTATGACCAGTAGCAATACTCTATTAGCCTTTGCCTTGCTTCAATCTGTACTCCAAGGCCAAATTTGCCTGTTACTTCAGGTGTTTCTTGATTTCCTACTTTTGCATTCCAGTCCCCTATAATGAAAAGGACATCTTTTTTGGGTGTTAGTTCTAAAAGGTCTTGTAGGTCTTCATAGAGCCGTTCAACTTCAGCTTCTTCAGCACTACTGGTCGGGGCATAAACTTTGATTACTGTGATATTGAATGGTTTGCCTTGGAAACGAACAGAG
This sequence comes from Okapia johnstoni, assembly GCA_024291935.2. Lineage (NCBI taxonomy): Eukaryota > Metazoa > Chordata > Mammalia > Artiodactyla > Giraffidae > Okapia > Okapia johnstoni. Next base: position 45,173,864 of record CM044306.1, on the reverse strand, counting down.
ATCATTCTCCTGTTTTTGAGACTGCATCCAAGTACTGCATTTTGGACTCTTGTTGACTGTGATGGCTACTCCATTTCTTCTAAGAGATTCCTGCCCACAGTAGTAGATGTAATGGTCATCTGAGTTAAATTCACCCATTCCAGTCCATTTTAGTTCGCTGATTCCTAGAATGTCAACGTTCACTCTTGCCATCTTCTGTTTGACCACTTCCAATTTGCTCTGATGCATGGACCTAACATTCTAGGTTCCTATGCAATATTGCTCTTCACAGCATCAGGCCTTGCTTCTATCACCAGTTATATCCACAACTGGGTGTTGTTTTTTCTTTGGCTCCATCCCATCATTCTTTCTGGAGTTACTTCTCCACTGCTCTCCAGTAACATATTGGGCACCTACAGACCTGGGGAGTTCATCTTTCAGTGTCCTATCTTTTTGCCTTTTCATTCTGTTCATGGGCTATTTTGGGTTTCTACATAACAGAGTGGTGGGATTCTTAAAGGCTAAATCCCAATGTGCTTTTATAAATGTGTTTTTATTAAATGTATGTGTGCTGTTTTAACAATTCTAACCATTAAGTGTGTGTGTGTGTGTGTGTGTCTGTGTCTGTGTCTGTGTCTGTGTCTGTGTCTGTGTCTGTGTTTGGCCACACCACTAGACTTACAGGATCTTAGTTTCCCAACCAGGGATCAAACCCAGGCCCTGACAGTGAAAACATTGAATCTTTGCTACCGGACAGCAAAGAAATTCCCAGGTGTATTCTATTCATTCTTTTTTTTTTAATGGTGTCTTTTAAAAACATTTATTTATTTCTTTGCCTGTTCTGGGTCTGTGTTGCTGCGTGCAGGCTTTCTCTAGTTACGGAGAGCAAGGACTACTCTCTGATTGCAGTATGCGGGTTTCTCATTGCAGTGGCTTCTCTTGTGGAACACGGCCTCTAGGGTGCTCAGGCTTCAGTAGTTGTGGTGTACGAGCTTAGTTGCCCCAAAACCTGTGGAATCTTCCTGGACTAGGGGTCGAACCTGTGTCCCCTGTGGCAGGTGGATTCTTAACCACTGGACCACTAGGGAAGTCCTTCTATTCATTCTTGAAAACCAAGAATGAAAATCAAATTCTCATACTGCTTCTCCTACTCTAGAAAGTTTTCTAAGAATATTTCTCGCTCACAGGTCACATGAAAAGCTTCATTTTCTGTGTTCAAGATTTACCACATTTTCTGTTCTTCTTTCAATACACAACTGTCTCCCTGACAGGCCACGAGCAAAGGAACATGTTGCTCTCTCTCTAATATGTTTAAAGCTTAAAACACCATCAACACTTGGTGAAATGCATGTTAAATGAAAAGGTACTCAAAACATACACAGGAAGCAACCGGAAATCTTTTGTTGCTGAGCAGAATTTGTGTGTGGAAAATACGACTTTGCCAAATCTATGACAACAAGCTGAGAGTGAACATGATAAGATGAAAGGAACACTCTTTCAAGCCCTGCCAGCGCTGTGGGCAAAGGGAGGCACCTTGTAGTTTCTTTGCAAATGTGTGTTCTTCATATTGTGTATGTGTGACTATGCTGTCCTTCTATTTCCCCAATTTTAGTTTCCTCTCCTTTTGAAATATATTTTTTCCTCCCATAGGGAAAACAAGCATTTTTACTGTTATGTTACAAAGTACTTTCAAGACAACAGTAAATTAGGTGTCAAAAATCCATTCAAACTATTTGAAAGAAGACTCCAAGAAATTAATGATTTCAGAACAATATAGTGTTTTTTCAAATTAAAATAACATTTCAGTGTGAAGAATTTTTTAAAGCAAATATATTGCTCATAATAAGGTGAGTTGGGTGGGTGGAAGAGAAGCACAAAATTAACCAACCAGAAAATCTTAAACACTACACTCGGCAGATACTATTTAAGCATAGATCTGTTCTAGTTGTTTGCAGAGAGTCCCTGAGCTTTGTTCTATTGTCTTTTTGTGCTGAATATTATTTCGGTGTCCTTTTTTAGATACTTGGAGTGAAAATGAAACATCTGGCCGGTACTATTTCTTATCTCTCTGGCTACATTTATAGATAAGTGCAGTCCCTCCCCAAATCCAGGCTCTATAACCAGTTTCTACTAGCATATTTTCTTGCTTTAAAGGTTAGCTAGTGCTGTGAGTTCCAACTTCTAAATTAATGATGTTAACAGGACTTAGGATGTAAAAAAACAGACTCGTGTGTTTTGTCGAATGCAACTTCTAAGAATGCATAATTAACAGTGTCTCCATTAATATACAGTATGTTCAACAGTAAGACACCGCTATCATAAATAAAGGTAGACATGGATAAATTTATAATTAAAAATGCATTAGAAATTACAAGCATAATTTATTTACTAATGTGCACTGGAATAAATTTTATGTGTAATATTTTAAAACAGGGCATTAATAAATAATAGTGAACATAAAATGTTTTTGCAGCTAAAAATATTTCAATAAATATTAGCAAGTTAAATGCACTGCAGGAGTTATAACTGCTATGAAGTAAAGTTCATAGAATACAATCAATGTAGAAAACTGTTTCTTGAGTGTATTCAAAATATCAGAAACAAATAACTTGTTTTTCTTTGAAAGCTGACAAGTAGGGTATTCATAGCAGTGCCTGCAAATGTTTTAAGAATAAAAGTTTAGGACATCTGAATAGTGGATAATTGATCATTTGATTAAGACAACCAAGATCCTTCTGATCAAAAACATTTACAGATTAGTGCATTCAGTCTTATCCATTTGTTTGTTTGACCCATACTATTTTGGAGCAGTTTCTCCCACTTGAGAACTCCATAGGTTTTTTTCTTTTCAACCTTTCATTTAAAAATTGACCTTTAGCTTGCACTGTGGTTTTGATCTATCAAGGGAAACAATTCCTAAGGTTCCAGGCACTGTTCTAAGGACTCATGCATTTTCTGTACTCCTAGCTCTTAACTACTTCACTGTGCTGACTCTGTTATCTTAACCTTATATTTATTTCACTTTCTGAATGTTCACATAGGGTGTTTGCAATGAGATTGTAAGCCCCACAACACCCAGCAGTATTTGCTTGCTTGATGCCTCTGGAAAGAGAGATTCTGTTTACGGGCAGAGTGGTTTTTGTAGTGGGGGGAGTTGTTTATTTGTTTTATTTTTTTCCATATATAGGACCTTAGTACATGAATTGCAATGAATGGCATCCCTCATTGGTTGAGCCTTGTTCTGTGCCTGATGCCAATATACCTAATGGCTTGTCAAGTCATTGTTGATGTTGTTTAGTCACTAAGTCATGTCCAGCTCTTTTGGGACCCCATGGACTGTAGCTCACCAGGCTCCTCTGTCCATGGGATTTTCCCAGGCAAAAACACTGGAGGGGGTTGCTATTTCCTTCTTCAGGGGATCTTTCCAATCCCAGGGATTGAACCTGAGTCTCCTGTATTGAAGGTAGATTACTGCTGAGCCACCAGGGAAGCCCAATAAAGCCATTAGACCTAATCTAATGTAATCCTCCAGAGAAGGCAATGACACCCCACTCCAGTACTCTTTTGCCTGGAAAATTCCATGGATGGAGGAGCCTGGCAGGCTTCAGTACATGGGGTCGCTAAGAGTCGGACACGACTGAGCAACTTCACTTTCACTTTTCCCTTTCATGCACTGGAGAGGGAAATGGCAACCCACTCCAGTGTTCTTGCCTGGAGAATGCCAGGGACAGCAGAGCCTGGTGGGCTGCCAGCTATGGGGTTGCACAGAGTCGGACACGACTGAAGCGACTTAGCAGCAGCAGCAGCAGCAATGTAATCCTCACAACAATCCAATAAATAGATATTGTTCTTACGCTGTTTTAACAAATGAGGAAACTGAACCTCAAAGAGGTGAAATCACTGTCTCAAGATTTTATAACTAGTAACTGGCTGACTTGGAGGCCCCAGGCTCTACACTTGCCCTAATAATAATCAGCAACCCCTGCTCCTAAAATAACCATGTCCTTTCTCTAAATCATGTCGCTGTCTGGCATCTCACAGTTCTTTCAGCTGGTTTGTCCCCCCAATGATATCTAATCTAAGTCCCTCCTGCTCCCATTTAAGATAATTCCCTCATGTCCTGTCCTTAGTAGACAAGAACTGATGTTTAAAACACATGAGCAACATCCCTTTAGATATTTGAAGATGGCTATTAAATTCTCCTTAACCTTCTTTTCTCTGTGATATGGTATTAGTAACCCCAATTCCTTTAGCCTTTTCTCACAGGGAATCTTTCTAAAGCATTTCATGCCCTAAGCCACATTCCTAGAGAGTGGTTTCAGATTTTCCATACATCAATTCATTATCATTACCTTCAAAGAGCATTTATTCATGTGGCTGGTGGATCTGGATTAGTATGTCTGAGTCTCCAAATATAGTGTTCTTTTTAAATTACACTGTGGGACTTCTTTGGGTAGTCCAAGCAATGCTGAGCATGGTGACAGAGCCAATAAATAGTAAATAAATCCTTTCTCTAAATCATGTACGCTCCTGAATGATTTAGTAATCTGACCTCTGGTGGAATTTACACAAGACAGGAAAGCAAAAAGAAGCTATCTGGATGCCATTACTCTAAGATGTCTGAGTCTCCAAATAGTGTTCTGATGTGTTTCAGCCATCATAGCATCCCTGACAACTGGCAGAGTAAGAACAAAATGTGTGTGTACTAAGTCACTTCAATTGTGTCTGAATCTTTGTGACCCAGTGGACTCTAGCCCGCCAGGCTCCTCTGTCCATGGAATCTCCCAGGCAAGAATACTGGAGTGGATGGCCATTTCCAGGGGATCTTCCTGACCCAGGGATTGAACCTATGTCTTCTATATTGGCAGGCAAGTTCTATACCACTGAGCCACCAGGAAAGCCTGAGCAAATGCTAGCTCAGAAGTAAAAACAAAACGAAACCAAAAATCAGGTAGCCTGAGAACTGAAATCAGCCTCCACAGGCTACTGAGGGCTTTTCTGCTTTCCTTGAAAAATTGGAATGATGTGGCAACACTGGGTCCACAGCTTACTTGTCAACAATCAGGTGAGTAGTGGCTGCCCTCCTGGTGGGCAGCTGTGATGCAGGCCAGGTGTCAGCCACCATCCATCAAGACCCTCTTACTCTAGATTCCTCCACTCATTTGCAAGACCTGCCTGGTCGGATGGCACTTAAACCTGAGCCCCTAACCTGGCTTTAGGAAACAGCCTAAGAACTAATTTCTGCTATACACTGCAGGGGTATTGATGATGAGGGGGAATGGTCCAGAGGGAAGTCTCAGAACCTGCTTCACCTAGGAGAACATGTTCTATTCACACACTGAAGAGACTACAATTTCCAGCAAAATCTGGAGATTATACTGGAGAAAGGTTCTAGGAAATAAAGGGATGGGGCTGTAAATTATGCATCTTTCTATTTCCCAGTTCTTTGCTAAAATCTCAGCACAAAAAAATGTTGCTTTAAATGAAATGTGAATATGAAAGCATTAGTTGCTCAGTCATGTCCGACTCTTTGTAACCCAGTGGACTCATTCCACTGCCTCATTCCAGCTCCAGGCAAGAATACTGGAGTTCGTGGCCATGCCCTTCGCCTGGGGATCTTCCCGATCCAGGGATCGGACCTAGGTCTCCTGCATTGTAGGCAGATTCTTTACCGTCTGAGCCACCGGGGGAATTCCCTGGTGGTTCAGTGGTTAGGACTCTGTGCTTTCATTATCGGGGACCTGAGTTCAATCCTTGGTCCCGTGGGGTGCAACAAATTAAAAAAAGGGGGAATAAAGTAATCCTAGCTTCAGCTCAGCTCTGTGACCCTGGTAAAGAGTCACGTTGCTTGTCTCAGCCTCAGTTTCCTCATTCACAGAATGAAAGTGATGGCATTTACTTGGCAGGGTCTTATGATGCTATTCTGTGAAATCTAAAATGTTTTATATATGTAGGCTGTAAAAGATGAAAAATTTGCCTCTCAAAGATATTTAGATTTTAATGTTGTTTTCCCAATACAGTAAAAAATAAAATTTTGAAATATGCATTTGTCTTTCAGACTCAGTGACAGAGATTTTGAATTGAATAATTTTCATTTTGAATATAAAAGTCTGTAGACATCTTTATTTTACCTAGAAAATTAAATATGCTTGCCCTAAGAGTATACATACCTAGTGCCGAGAACTTGGTTTCTTACGTCAGTCCTCCCAAAAAGGAACCAGGGCTCCTTGGGGAAATGGCTGACTCTAGAACTGGGGAAGGAAACATACAAGATGAACCTGAAACATCTTATAGTGCCAGAAAGTAAGAAAATACTTGGGGAAAAAAAAAACCCTACATGGATGGAGGTACATCAAAGGGACACAGGAACAACAAGGATTTATGGTGTATAGCACAGAAAACTATATTCAATATCTTGTAATAAACTATAATGGAATAGATTTTCTAGAGGAATATATATAATATAAAATATATATAACTGAATCACTTTGTTGTATACCTAAAACTAACATGGTATTGCAAATCAACTATACTTCAATAGTGCTTAGTCACTCAGTCGTGTCCAACTCTTTGTGACCCCATGGACTGTAGCTTGCCAGGTTCCTCTGACCATGGGGATTCTCCAGGCAAGAATACTGGAGTGGGATGCCATGCCCTCCTCCAGGGGATCTTCCCAACTCAGGGATCGAACCCAGGTCTCCCGTATTGCAGGTGGATTCTTTACCTTCTGAGCCACTAGGGAAGTCCAATAAGAATGAAATAAAAATTTTAAGAAGTAGTCATTAAAAAAAAAAAAAGGGCACAGGAACCAATGGCCAAACCTGAAGATTTTCAGTGGCAAAATAAAGTAGTATTGGATTATCACTCAAAGTGTAAAGTAAATATCCACTACCTCAGCCAGGTGATCAAGGATAATACCAACAGTAATAAGTGGGACTTTTCTGATGGCCCAGGGGTTAAGAATCTGCACCTCCACTGCAGGGGGCGTGGGTTTGATCCCTGGTAGGGGAGCTAAGATCCCACATGCCATGCAACTCAGTCAAAAAAGAAAAAAAACAAACAGTAATAAGTCACATTGCTAGTATGTACTCTTGCTAGGATGTGATGAAAATGACAATTTACCTCTGTGGTCTTCCTCCTCCAAACCCACAGCTCCAGTTTTCATGAGGAAAACGCCTTATAAATCCCACTTGTGGGACAGCCTACAAAAGACTTGACCAGGACTCCTCAGACTGTTAAGGTCATCAAGAACCAGAGAAGGTCTGAGAAGCTGCCCCAGTCAAGAGGAACTTAAGGAAACTACAACTATCAAATGTAATGTGGTATCCTGGGGGAGATCCTGGGACAGAAAAAAAAAGTGTTTAGTAAAAGAAATCTGAATAAATTATGGACTTTCACTAATAAACTAATCCATTTACTAATAAACTCAATTCAAGTTTAGTTAGTTCATTAATTATAACAAATGTACTAAATAATATATTAATAAGATGTTCATCATAAGGAACACTGGATGCAGGGCATATGGGAACTCTCTGGACTATGTTCTCAATTTTTATGTAAATCTGAAACTGTTCTAAAAAATAAATTCTTTTAAAGCTAATTTTTAAACTGCTCATTATTACCTTTAAAGCTCCCGCTGCCATTAAAAGCTGATATCGATCTGAATAAAGTTAAACAAAGAGGTATAAAACATATTACAGGATGTTAATTGAAAAGTAACAAATAAGAGTATAACAATGGCGCTTATAGTTTATATTTTAAAAAATGCACATCTGTGTATATATGCACTCTATAAATGCTTTTTGGAAGAGGCATGGAGATACCCACAAACAACTGCAGTGATTATTCCTAGGGAGGGATTAGGGGGTACAGAATTATGCTCAAGGAGGACTTGGGGTTTATCTGTATTTTTTTGGAAAGTATTTCAAAGAGAGCATAGCCTAGTATTATAATACTTACGTAATCACAAAATAGATTAAGAACAGAAACAAACTTTGAAAATGAAAATCTTCTGCCCTTGTTAGTTCACAGAAAGTTCCCTTCTCTAGCTTAGATCTCACCTGGTCTTGGCTTCCCCCTTAACCTTTTCCCCAAAGGATGTTTTATTGATGTAGAGGACCAAATATCAAAGCTTCACCTAGAACCCAGCGAAAGCTTTGATTATCTACCTAGAGTTTTCTATCCTTGCCTTCTGCTTTCCTGGCTGAAGAGGTCATCAAAGAGGTTATCAAAAGTTTCTGTTCCAGGGGTGGTAACAATAATGTTGGCCGACAGGTATTCATTCAGCAACTACGTTCACTGAGCACCTCCTTAGGCACTCTGTCTAGGTGGGAGGGATAGCGTCAGTGAACGGAACAAACAAAAACCCTCCCCTCGTGGAACTTACATTCTAATGGAGGGACAGTGATCATATTATTAAGTAATATTGAAACAATAAATAATCACTAAAATAAGTGAGTAGTATGGGCTATGGAAAAAAATAAAACAGTAAATGCTGGGGTGAATTGTAATTTGATGTAGGCAGGTTGTTCAGATGTGGCTCATTGATTGGTTATATCTGAGCAGAAATGTAGCTGCCTGGAGAAAAATTAATCCTTAGTGAACTACTTTTTAAATATGATGTCTTTGAATCCTTAAAACTGCCTTATGAAGTAAGTATTCTAATGAGTCCCATTTTATAGATGAGGAAGCAAGATTTGGAGGAGAGCAGTAATTTGCCCCAGAGAGGGCAATGGCAACCAACTCCAGTACTCTTGCCTGGAAAATCCCAGGGACGGAGGAGCCTGGAGGCTGCAGTCCAAGGGGTCTCGAAGAGTCAGACACGACTGAGCGACTTCACTTTCACTTTTCACTTTCATGCACTGGAGAAGGAAATGGCAACCCACTCCAGTGTTCTTGCCTGGAGAATCCCAGGGACTGCGGAGACTGGTGGGCTGCCGTCTATGTGGTCGCACAAAGTCGGACATGACTGAAGCGACTTAGCAGCAGAAGCAGCAGCAGTAATTTGCCCCAAATCCCCTGGTGAGGGAAGAGCTGGGCTGAAACCTCTGAGCCTGGGCTCTTCCTGTTTGCCCTTTACTCTTCTGCTTTTTCCCTCTTGCCTTCCAACAAACCACTTCTTTGAATGTCAGCCTCCTTTGGACCTGGTCTTCTAAACTCTCTCTGCCCTAAAAAAAAACCAGCCTTGGGACTTCCCTGGTGGTCCAGTGGCTAAGGCTACACATTGCCAATGCAAGGGGCCCTGAGTCTGATTCCTGGTTGGGAAACTAGATTCCACATGCTCCATCTAAGACCTGGAGAAGCCAGAGAGAAAAAAACAAAAACAACCCAGCTTTAGCCAGAGCCTCACCACCGCCCCAAGGAACTTACCTCAACCTGGGGATGGGAGTAGAAGAGTTAGGCAACTCAGCTATGACAACCTAAAGAACAATTTAGTTTAGTGCTCTGCTCACATCCAACAAGTCGCTTCTCTTAACTGGCAGTGTCATTAAAAACTAAAAAAGCATGAACACACTGAATGTGAATTTTTCCATGTTATCAATTCTGGGTAAAACATTGCTCGTGCTGGCCATTGCGGATGACCTTTCAGGAGCCAGGAGGCAGCATGGAAGAAATATGCTGCCTAGAGAACAAAAGGAAACAACGCCTGCAGAGGACCCTCTAGAAGTGAGAAGGGGACTAAAGTGTCAGAACTTGATTATCACAAGAAAATAATATGGTTTGGATTTGTGCATACAACACGCAATAAAACCAGAATAGGAATTTAAAACTTGCCTTAAAATTTCCCTCTCACATTTATGGAATAATTAAATCATTTTTTTGCATGCACCATGTCCTTTGAAGGTAACACTGACCCTAAGCAGTAGCTGCTATAGTTGTACCCATGTCAGAGATGCAGAACTGAGGCTTAGAGAAGCAAATTGTTCATGATCACCTGCAAAATGAATATTTAAACTCAGGTGTGCTGAAAGCTTCATCTCTTAACTATAATATGCCTATCTGTCCCATATGAAGACCTTGTGAAGAACAGGTAGATGTTTAAACAGAAGTTGTGTGAATCACTGTATATTAAACATCCCCTAGAAATACAGACTTTTCTGAGTAGAAATAGTCATCTTCCCCCTATCCATTTTCAAGCCCTTAAAAGAATACCCAGAGAGTGAAATGGTTTCTAACTGGAAGGGGATGATGGTAAACCACAAAACATTTAAACCTCATCAACAAGTTTTCCTAAGCTACATTTTACTCTAATTTTTCTCACTTAATGTAGATGTCTTTATTATTTTATTCCTAAATTAAAATTTTATTTTTCTCAAAGTAATTGTGCACAGAGATTAAATTTAAGACCAAAAGGCTTATAACAAAAAGCTCATATTGTATTTTCTGTTACTTTCTTCTCCCTGATTCTGGTCCTCAGGATATAATATGGCTGCTAGGCTGTGAGATTTTTTTTAAAGGCTCAATTTAGTCCCTTTCTATTTGTTTTGGGTTGTGTGTGTGTGTGTTTGATGAAAGTTGTGGTAATTTACTCTATAGCATTTCTTTTACGATGAAATCGTTACTGTTAGAGAAAGGTAAAAATGCACCATCTCAAGCCAACATATCCCTTTTTTTCTTTTGGTAATTAAATTTTTAATTTTTTAACCAAAGTTACACAGATTTGTTTAACATGCCAAATAGTTCTAGCCACAAGTCTGGTGTCTGCTGCATCACGGCAGATCTGTCCTCAATAAATGAGGGAAAATGCAACCATTTTACACTGACATGAAGTTCCCGGTGGTGCCTGTTTGCCCGGCAGCATCTGCTTCTTTCCCTCTCGGATACAAAGCGGGCAGAGTCAACTTTATAAATCCTATTACAGAAATGGGCATCTTTCCCCAAAGGGTGCATAAGCTTGCACGCTTTCCTACAATATCTGAAATACCAAATGAATCACATTTTAAAAAAATTTTTTTCGGTTTGAATAGGGTATGAGAATGCATTTTCTTTTGAGCTGGATCCTAAGATCCGGCCAAATATCTAACTAGGGAAATGCTCACACATCCCACAGTGCGCGTTGACATGAAAGACTTTGCTTTTCTCCTGAACAAGAACCCCCCAAAGCCTTTCGTTGCATGATTGAAGGTGCCAGGGCTCTTCGGTCACTGGCTAATAGGTGGTGTTTTGCATCGTGAGAGCTGTACAGGGTGCACGCGTGCTCTGCGCGGCGCAAAATCGCCACGGCTACGCAGGGGGCTCTTCCTAATTTGGACACATTTGAGCCGACAATGGCATCATTTTCAGTGATTGGGCTTTTGTTCTAACTCAAATGAGAAAGGTCTTTAAGGTGATTTTTGTACCTTTGGTTTTATGGCCTGAATATTCAATTTTTAGTTTTCATTATCTAAGTATACAAGACATGGTATAGGATCTGAATCTTTTTGAAATTAATTGCCGTGTAAATCAAACATATTTCTGTAGAATGCACTTACTCATCATTAGCATGCGAGAGTTTCCAGTAAAATATCTTTAGTATTATTTTTATTATTAACATATTTACACTGTCACTCCAGCCCTGCACCCTTTGTGAATCTGTTTTTAAAATAAATATGACCTGATACCAGAGTGATTGGTGTAATAAAAATGCATGATGTGAAATTAATCAAATATGGTCGGGTTCAATTTATAAGGGACACATTAAGAAAAATTATTTCTTGTTCGGGTATGCCACTCTAGTGAATCAAACAGAACTGCGTATATTTCAGCAAGATACATGTAAAATCCATTCATTCAACAAACATTTATTATGCATTTACTGTGTGCATCACAGGGGATAAAAACCAAGCTGAGCAAACAAATTCACACATGAAACAACTGAAGACCATAAGCAACTGCATAATTGTGGAATATACGTTCACGATCCAAGGATTGCAGAAACAAAAGCTTAAGTAGCAGCAGTGTAGTGCCCTGGTAAAGGGCGTGGGCCTCTGGATTTATTTCAGTTTTTTTCAGGAAGTGGCCATTAATTTTTGTGTGAAAAAATGAGAGCAGAGAGGCATAATTCATTGTGAAGATAGGTTTTACATTCTATATATGTGAAGGAAATAAATTTCTAATGCAATAAAACAGAATAGAAAAGAGAAAAAAAAAATCCAGCTTGGTCTTCAGAGTCAAACAGACATGGGTTCAAATTTCAGCTCTGTTACTTACTAGCTGGGTGACCTTGGGCCTATTCTTTGGGTTTTTGGAGCTTTCTTATCTACAATATGGTTTTGTGGGTTTTCTTATCTACAATATGCAGATGATAAGATCTTTCTCGTAGGATTGTTGTGAGAATTAAATGAGATGATGCCCTCTGTAAGCATTCACTAAGTTCGTTATCACAGTGGGGCTGAGGGCAGTCAGAGAAGATGTGTTGGAAACTGCTATCGCAAGAGTTGTTGGCAAAGATGAATGGTTGGAGATGGCGTTCCAGGTGGAGGAGACAGTATGGACAGAGAAGTATGGATAAACCAAGTATTCCACTCATTTCCAGGGACGGGGTTCTGCTTTCATCCTACAAGAGAGCCAGCTGAGTAGAGATAAGCCAAGTACTCAAGGACAATATTGCTACCATTCAGGTGGCTTAAACATAAAGAATTTCTAGACAGATTAGCAGGGAACATCCCTGGAGAACACCTGCAATCATTGAGCTGTAGAGGGATAGAACTCAGGAACCAAGACTCTGATCATCTTAAAGGCTGGATGTCCCCTGCCTTTTTCAGTACTGTACACTACAGCCTAGTACAGTGTCTTGTCCAAGGGAAGCAATCAATAACCACTTGATGAATGAATGAGTAAACCCTTGTGTCCTATAAAATGCAAACTACCTTTTACCTACTAGCTACATAAACTCAACCCCCGTGCCTCTGTTTCTTTAACTGTAAAACAGGATAAGTACCTATCAACCTCTCAGGACTGTTATGAACATCAAATGCATTAATATTTGTAAAGGGCTAAGAACAGTGCCTGGCACCTGGTCAGTTCTTTATCAGTGTTTTTAAAATACAAAATAAATAACAATGTTAAAGGGTCCTGTGTGGAACTTTCCTGGCAGTCCAGTGGTTAAGATTCTGCCTTCCAATGCAGGGGCACGGGTTTGAACACTGGTCAGAGAACTAAGGTCTTGCATGCCTCAGGGTGTGGCCAAAATGTGTTTTAAGGGGGAGGGGTCTTATGACAATTAAATTAAAAAATGCTTGAAGGCAATAAGTATTTAGAGTCCCTTGGACAGCAAGGAGATCAATCAGAAAATCCTAAAGGAAATCAATCCCAAATATTCACTGGAAGGACTGATGCTGAAGCTGAAGCTCTAATACTTTAGCTTCCTGATGTGAAGAGTTGACTCATTGGAAAAGACTCTGATTCTGGGAAAGACTGAAGGCAGGAGGAGAAAGGGATGACAGAGGATGAGATGGTTGGATGACATCAGTAACTCAATGGACATGAGTTTGAGCAAACTCCAGGAGATAGTGAAGGACAGGGAAGCCTTGCGTGCTGTAGTCCGTGGGGTCGCAAAGAGTCAGACACGACTTAGTGACTGAATAACAACAAAGTGCAAAAATAGAAATATATATTTCTATTCTATATTTCTAAGGTAGAAGAGACAAGGGAGATTTAGTACTCTTATCTGGGAGAATCAGGGAAGCATTTCCAGAAAAGCGACATTTGAGATGGATTTTGGAGATGGAACGGGGTAAGATCAGAATCATTTTAGATCGAGGGGTGAAAAGGCATGGAGGGATCAAAGTTAGGAGCTGGGCTCTAAGATAAGGTTGGAGAGAAGCTGGGAGTGGTGGGCAGAGACCAGATGATGGAGAGAGTTGAACACGGGGCCAAGGAGCTTAAACCTAATGCTTTTTGGTGAAGGGATGCAGGGGACCCTGTGTAGTGCTGCCAGGCTCCCCCTTCACTGGAAGGCTGGTTGCCGTGGTTGCTGGGAACACCATCCAGAGGCAATCATCAGCTGTCAGGCCCATTTAGCAATTCCCTCTGCAGCAGACATCCATCTCACCCAAGGTCACGCTCTTCTCTGGCAGGACAGCTGACATTCTAGGACTGATGGATGCAAGAGTATAAAGGCCCAGCCCTTGGGGCCCAGCTCTGGACAACTTTGAAGGCCCATTTTAGTTCAAAAGGTCCCAGTGGGGTTGGCTCAGGCTGTCATTGGTTTGACATTGAAGTTCAACTTCCCCCCGCCCCTACTTCTCCCACCCTATAGTGGCTCCTTTTTTCCTCAATCTATCCCTAAATTATTGGTGCTCTGTCACAGATCCTCATTTTTCTCACTTCTCACACTCTTTCAGTGTGATCTCATTCACTGTCATGACTACTAACACCATCGAGATGCTAATAATTCCTAAATCTCTCTTTCTAGTGCAGACATCTTTCCTGAGCATTAGATCCACAACTGCCCACTGGACATCTCCCCCAGGTCATTCCACAGGCTCCATAGGCTCCCACAACTGAATTTGTCACCCTCTCCTCAAGCCTTCATCTTTCTCATCAGTAAATCTCTGCTTCTGCTGTTGCCCAGTTCTTCTTATCCAAATTCCCCAGGACCTCCCTGATCACACTCCACCAGCTTCATCCTGGAGCTTAACCCACTTCCCTAACTCCTGACTCAAATTACACCTAGTTCAAAGCTAAGTCATCTACTGGGAACCAGGTTGTGGGGGCTCAGTTAAGAATGGGGCTCTTGGGATTTCCCTGGTGATTTAGTAGCTAAGACTCTGTACTCCCAATGCAGGGGGCCCAGGTTTGATCTCTGATCAGGGAACTAGATCCTGCATGCTGCAACTAAAAGTTCACATGCCACAGTGGAGATCAGAGATCCCCACAAGCCACAACCGTGAAGACCCCGTGAAGCCAAAAAAGAATGGGGCTCTTGAGAGACTCCCCGACAACGTGAGAACTGGAAACTGGAGAGCCTTCAGAAGGACCCTGGAGCTGTCCAGCTCCTTGTCTACCTTGTCCCCAGCCTCCCTCCTTTCCAGGCTGCACTGTTTTCTTCTTTCTGAGACTGTTCTGTTTATAAGTGGCTTTTTCTGCTTCTCCCTTTGCTACTGACTAAACATACGGACTTGGGGGTCTGGGGGTTACACGTCCTCGATTCAAGTAGCCAGCAAACAAATCAGTGTCTTCCAGATGCAAGGGCATCAGTTTCTCAGAAGAGAAATGGTTGGGGTTAGCTCCAGTCAAGTGCTCATTCCCGGTCTGATAAGCTATGGCTAGGAGAGTTGGGCTCTGGCATAGAAAACGTGGTTATAGGGACACATAAGGATAGATGTGAAGTTCAAGAGGAAGTGGTGTTCTTGTGCTGGCAGCTAAATAGCATTTTACAGCCCTGAATAATCACAGGTGACCAACATTCCCAAGAGGTAGAAAATTTAATTTTAGGCAAATATCTAACTTTTTTACTATCTATCTTATGGCTTTGTAAGGATCATTTACTTATTTCATCTCCTTTCTTCTTTCCATCTTATTGTGCTGATGAGTAGCAACATAACAGGAAGAATAGTATAAGGAAAATATTCCATGAGACTGTTTCTAAAAACTAAAATCTTAAATATACACTTGAATACTACTTTCTCCCATAACACAATTATTAATTATAATAATAAAATAGAAGGTGTTTGAGTGCATTGTAATCTTTTCTGCCTTAAAATCTGACCTAGAAATTCAAAATGGAAGATAATCAAAAGTATCATCTAGTTGCTTCTGACAGAAGGAAGTTTATAACTGGTGCATAATATCACCAGGAAATCTTTGATGGCCCCCTTATGGTAAAAAAAAAAATTCAGAAAATTTATTTTCAGATCAGCATATTGTAGCATAATTCTTAAAGAAACTTTTACTTTAAATCAGTTTTATTGTAAGCCTAGAAAAGAAATGGGACTACAAGATGAACAAAGTCTTGACAAGAAGCTAGTGAGAGAAAAAGAAATATACTGTGGGACCACTTGGTTTTAAGAAATGAAACTCTGGATTTATGTATCAGCGTAAAAAAATCTCTCTAGGCACACTGTTCAGCAACTGTTTGGCTCTTGTCTGAACATTTTAGTCTGTTTCAAATAAAAGCAGATTTCTTTGTTTCAAGATAGTAATTTTGCGATTATTTAACAAAATGTTTCCTAAGCATCAATTAGATGCCAATTAGCAACAACTAGGTATTTTTCAGGTATCGAATATCTAAAGAGTTTTTTTTCAAGGTGTAGAGTATATAAGATACATTACTAGAAGCTACATTAAAAGGTACAGCCTCTATGGAAAATAGTAAGGCATTTTCTGATAAAACTTTAAAATAGAATTACCACATGATCCGGCAATTCTCAGTTCAGTTCAGTCGCTCAGTCGTGTCCCACTCCTGCGACCCCATGAATCGCAGCACGCCAGGCCTCCCTGTCCATCACCAACTCCCGGAGTCTACACAAACCCATGTCCATCGAGTTGGCGATGGCATCCAACCATTTCATCCTCTGTCGTCCCCTTCTCCTCCTGCCCCCAATCCTTCCCAGCATTAGGGTCTTTTCCAGTGAGTCAACCCTTTGTATAAGGTGGCCAAAGTACTGGAGTTTCAGCTTCAACATCAGACCTTCCAATGAATACCCAGGACTGATCTCCTTTAGGATGGACTGGTTGGATCTCCTTGCAGTCCAAGGGACTCTCAAGAGTCTTCTCCAATACCACAGTTCAAAAGCATCAATTCTGCAGCACTCAGCTTTCTTCACCGTCCAACTCTCACATCCATACATGACTACTGGAAAAACCATAGCCTTGACTAGATGGACCTTTGTTGGCAAAGTAATGTCTCTGCTTTTAAATATGCTGTCTAGGTTGGCCATAACTTTCCTTCCAAGGAGTAAGCGTCTTTTAATTTCATGGCTGCAATCACCATCTGCAGTGATTTTGGAGCCCCCCAAAAAAAGTCTGACACTGTTTCCACTGTTTCCCCATCTATTTCCCATGAAGTGATGGGACCAGATGCCATGATCTTAGTTTTCAGAATGTTGAGCTTTAAGCCAACTTTTTCACTCTCCTCTTTCACTTTCATCAAGAGGCTCTTTAGTTCTTCTTCACTTTCTGCCATAAGGGTGGTGTCAACTGCATTTCTGAGGTTATTGATATTTCTCCCAGCAATCTTGATTCCAGCTTGTGTTTCTTCCAGCCCAGCGTTTCTCATGATGTACTCTGCCTATAAGTTAAATAAGCAGGGTGACAATATACAGCCTTGACGTACTCCTTTTCCTATTTGGAACCAGTCTGTGGGTCCATGTACAGTTCTAACTGTTGTTTCCTGACCTGCATACAGGTTTCTCAAGAGACAGGTCAGATGGTCTGGTATTCCCATCTCTTTTAGAATTTTCCACAGTTGATTGTAATCCACACAGTCAAAGGCTTTGGCATAGTCAATAAAGCAGAGATAGATGTTTTTCTGGAACTCTCTTGCTTTTTCGACGATCTATCGGATGTTGGCAATTTGATCTCTGGTTCCTCTGCCTTTTCTAAATCCAACTTGAACATCTGGAAGTTCATGGTTCATGTATTGTTGAAGCCTGGCCTGGAGAATTTTGAGCATTACTTTACTAGTGTGTGAGATGACTGCAATTGTGCGGTAGTGTGAGCATTCTTTGGCATTGCCTTTCTTTGGGATTGGGATGAAAACTGACCTTTTCCAGTCCTGTGGCCACTGCTGAGTTTTCCAAATTTGGTGGTATATTGAGTGCAGCACTTTCACAGCATCATCTTTGAGGATTTGAAATAGCTCAACTGGAATTCCATCACCTCCACTAGCTTTGTTCGTAGTGATGCTTTCTAAGGCCCACTTGACTTCACATTCCAGCAATTCTACTTATAGGTATATACAGGAAAAAAATGAAAGCAAGAACTCAGACACTTGAACACTCATGTTTGTAACAGCATTATTCACGATAGCTAAAATTTGAAAACAACCAAGCGTTCCATTGATGGATGAATGAATAAACAAACTGATATATACATATAATGGACTATTATCCAGCCTTAAAAAGGAAGAAACTCTACCGGAAATGCTACAGCATGGATGAACCTTTAAAATTTTACACTAAATTGAAATAAGCCAGTCACAAAAGGACAAAATATTGTATGATTCCATTTATGTGAGGTACTTATTGCAAATTTATAGATACATAAATTAGGAGAGTGGTGGCCGGGGGCTGGGGGAAGTAGTGATGGGGAGTGAGAGTTCAGTGGGTAGAGTTTCAGTTTTGAAAGATGCAAAAGTTCTGGAGACGGATACTGGGGATGAGCACACCAGTGTGAATGTGCTCAATGTTATTGGCTGAAATAATGATTTAAAAATGGTTAAAATGATGTTATATATATTTAAATACAATTTTTTAAAAAAAGGGTACACATTTATAAGAACCTGAGTGATACTTGGAACTCAAAAATGAAGGATTTACTTCCTTTGGGGGCTTAGAAAGGGTTTCTAGTGGTGACACTAGAGCAGGGAGACAACATGTTTGGTGGAAATGGTTGGAAGTCTCTAGTCCCAGTTCCACTCTGTCACTTAGTAATGGGGGGAATCTTAGGATAGGTAATATAACCCCCCATAGGCAGTGTAACATGGGGGTTATTTACAAGAATGCTGAGCCAGAAGGCTTGTTTGAGTCATAGTTCATTCACCAGCCACGTGGCCTTGGTCAAGTTATTTGACATCTCTAGATCTCAGTTTCTCTAACAATGAATAGGGAGGTCAATGCCCAGTTTGTAGGGTTGTCATGAAGGTTGAACTGGATCAGCATGAGAAACCATTAGCATAGTGCCTGCCACAAACTAAGTGCTCAGTAAGTGTCAGTAGCTTGTTATTTTCTGAGTCTTATCTACGACGTGGGTTTAATATGACTTGTCTTAAGATCTTTGGGTTATTTTGAGGCTCGGTAGAGATACTGTAAGTGAAACAGGTTAGACAGCATTATTGAAGAGGGTAAGACGTGAGTATGCATTCTCACTGAAGGGAACAGTATAAGGAAAAGGAAGAACTCCCAAAGTTCTTCATATATACATTCAGCATATGGAAAGGAACAAGGGGAAAGATGGCTAGAGAGACAGAACTGCGAGAGCTTTTTTAGAGACTTGAAGGCCTGGCTAAGAAGCACATCACAGAGGTAGATCCAATGTGAGATATGGCAAGGATCATGCCATGATTTGATTTGGTGTTGAGAATTAAATTTGGAAGATGATGCCTCTCTTGGTCAGGTTGAACTGCTGTAACAAAATGCTTTAGCCTGGGTGGTTTAAACCACAGTCATTTATTTCTCACAGTTCTGAAGCTGGGGAAACCTGAGAGGTGCCAGCATGTGTGGTTCTGAAAGAGTCCTCTATACCTGGCTTGCAGATGACTGCCTTCCCTCTGTATCGTCACATGGCAGAGAGAGAAAGCTCTGGTATGTCTTCTTTTCCTTTTTTTTTTGGTGGCTATGCTGGTTACGCAGGCTTCTCTTGTTGTGGATCACAGGCTCAGTAGTTGCAACATGTAGGCTTAGTTGCCCTAAGGCATGTGGGATCTTAGTTCCCCATGCGTGTGTGCTAAGTCGCTTCAGTCTGTATGACACTTTGTGACCCCATGGACTGTAGCCTGCCAGGCTCCTCTGTCCGTGGGATTCTCCAAGCAAGAACACTCGAGTGGGTTACCATTTCCTCTTCCAGGGGATCTTCCTAGGGATAGAATCTGCCTGTCTTAAATCTCCTGCTTTGGCAGGTGGGTTCTTTACCACTAGCGCCATCTGGGAAGCCCTTAGTTCCTCCACCAGGGATCAAACCCACATTTACTCAACAATTAGACATTTAGCCACTTCTGTATGGCTTCCCCAATGGCTCAACAGGTAAAGTATTTTTGCTAGGAGAATCCCATGGACAGAGGAGCCAGGCTGGGCTATATAGTCCATGGGGTCACACAGAGTCGGACATGACTGAGCGCATTCGCACACACATACTGCATTGGCAGGCAGACTGCTTACCACTGCGCCAACAGGGAAGTCCTCTTCCTTTTCTCATAAGGGCATTAATCCCGTCCTGGAGTCCCTACCTTCATGACCTCATCTAAATCTGACTTGCTTCCAAAGGCCTCACCTCCTAATGCTATCACATTATGGGTCATGGCTTCAGTATACTAATTTGGGGAGGGGCACACTCCATAGCAGCTCCCGGTGACACTTACCTACTGATAATCGTGTTCTGAGTCATCCTCTCCCCTGGAGTGTAGGTTAGATCTAGTGACTTGCTTCTAATAAAGAGAACACAGCAAAAGTGTTAGTATATCACGTATGAAATGAGGTTATAAGAGGGCTGACTTCTGGGACTTCCTTGGCAGTCCAGTGGCTAGGACTCCATGCTCCCAAAAAAGGGGGCCTGGGTTTGATCCCTGGTTGGGGAACTAGATCCCACATGCTGCAACTAAAGAGTATGCATACCACAACTAAAAAAAAAAGACTGACTTCCCTCTTGCCTACCCTTTCTTGCTCTCTGGCTTCCTCAACCTTTTGGAAGCCAGCAATCACGTTGTGAGCTGTCCTATGGAGAGGCCCAGAGATTGAGGTACTGATGTTTCTGGCCAACAGTCATTGAGCATCTGAGACCAGTCAATAGCCATGCGAGTGAGCTGGGAGGTGGATCCTCCTCCCGGCAAGCTTTGAAGTGACTACAGCCCTGGGTGTCACCTTGCTTGCAGGCTTGTGAGAGCTCCTTGGTCAGAGGCACCCGGCTAAATTACATTCAAATTCCTAACATACATTAACTTTAACATAATAACTGTTTGTTGTTTTAAACAAACAAGTTTTGGGTTCTTTATTACATAGCAATAGGTAATAAATCCAGAGACCAATAAGACTGCCCTCACTTCAGAGGCCAGCTGCAAGTTCAAGGTTCCCCAGATCACCTGCACTTCTGACCAACTTGCTACAAGTTTGGGTGTTCCCATGACTCCTTCAGGTTCAATATTCTCTGGAAGGACAGAGAACTCTGAAAAGCACTATACTTATAATTACAGGTTTATTGTAAAGGATATAAATCAGGACCAGTCAAATGAAGAGACATGTAGGTCAAGGTCCTGAATGCAGAGCATCCAGGCTCTCTCCCCACAGTGTCAGCATGTTTACCAACCAGGAAGCTCCACTGAGTTTTGGTATCTAGGGTTTTTATTAGGGTTTCATTATGTAGGCATGATTGATTGATTCATTGGCCACAGGATTGAACTCCATCTCCAGTTCCCTTTCCTTCCTGGGAGGATGAGCTGGCTGAAAGCCCCAACCCTCTTGTCACATAGTTGGTCTTTCTGTTGATCAGCCCCTCATCCTGAGTCTTCTTGTTAGCATAAACTAACAAGTGTGATTGAGGGGCTCACGAATAACAAAGATAATCCTGCTGTGCTCAGCGACTCACTCATGTCTGATTCTTTGTGACCTTATGGACTATCGCCCACCAGGCTCCTCTGTCCATGGGATTTTCCAGGCAAGAATACTGGAGTGGGTTGCCATTTCATCCTCCAGGAGAGACACTCCTATATCTTGGCAAATTCCAAAGGTTTTAGAAGTTACCTCCCAGGGACCTAGGACAAAGATCAGATACTTTTTTTGATTATATATAATATCTTCCAACCTGTAGGAGATCATATTTTATAGCAGGCACTGTGCTAGGTTATTCTTCCATCCATCCATCCTTTATGTATTAACAGTGCTAGATTAGATTTGCTAGAAGGAGTGGAAAACCCAACCAATAGGAATTTTATTATTATTTATTTTTAAAGTTTTTAAAAAAAATTATTGATTTATTTTTGGCTGTGCTGTGTCTTTGTTGCTGCCCAAGGGCTTTCTCTAGTTATGGCAAGTAGGGACTACTTTCTAGTTGTGGTGCTGTGACTTCTGGTGGCTTCTCACTGGCACTAGGGCACATGGGCTCAGTAGCTGTACCGAATGAGCTTAGTTGCCCCACAACATGTGGAATCTTCCTGGGCCAGGGATCGAACCTGTGTTCTCTGCATTGGCAGGCAGATTTTTAACCACTGGACCACCAGGGAAGTTCAGAAACTATAAAATAGAAATTAAATTTTCTCACATAACTAGAATTAGTAATTTAGTTTTGTTCAGATATTCAACAATGTCTTCAGGAACCTAGGCTCTCCATATCTCTCTGCCCCACTTACTTTTTATATTTGTTTTTAATAATGTTTTATTTTAGAATATTTACAGAAAAATGATAAGATAGTATAGAGGGTTCTCCAGTATCTCCCACCTGGTTTCCCCTATTATTAACATCATATAATAATACAGTATGCTTGTTTAATGTACAATTAATGAGCCATTAGTGATATATTATTTTCAACAAAAGTCCATAGGTTATTCAGATTTCTTTAGTTTTTACCTAAATGTCCATATTCTGTTCCAGAAACCAATCTGGGACACCATTTTACATTTAGCTGTCATATCTCCTTAGACCCTTCTTTTAGACTGTCCTTTTTCTTTAAATCAGGAGACAAACCCATCCCTCTGATAGGTTCAGAAAGCAGGAGAAATGAGATGATCATACTCAACTTGGAACTTGACTGAGTCTGAGCACATCGCCATCAGAATAATCAGGGTTCTATCAGCATGGAAGGAGGTGGGCCAGTGGATAACAGCAATTGACAGTGTTGGCCCCAACGGTCTGCTATGTATGAGACTGCACTGTACTAGGTGTTATGAGGAATGAAAGGACATTAAAGATGGGGCTTTTTATCAAACCTTCCAGAAATTATGTATTCCAATAATTATTCTCTTTTAAGCACTTCATAGGGACGTCCCTGGTGGTCCAGAGGTTAAGAATCCACCTATCAATGTAGGGGACTTGCGTTTGATCCCTGTTGGGGCAATCAAGCCTGCACACCACAACTAGAGAGAATTTTGTGAACCACAATGAAGAACCTGTGTGCTGCAACTAAGATCCGATACAGCCAAAAATAAATTAAAAAAAAACTTTTTTAAAGGACCTCATAGTAGGAGGGGGAACTGTTGTCTCACTGATCCTTTGATTGCTCAGTCAAATACAGTTTCAGAAGATGAAGATTTGTCACAGGTCACATGTGCTAACAACTGTAAAGACCACTTTTAAAGAATCATTCCCAAAGTGATGGTGCAGTGATATGTTTGGGAATAAGGATTTAGTCAGTTTCCCTGAAATGACAACTTCTTAGACATCTAAGTTTTTTTTTTTTAATTGGACTGTGCCAGGTCTTGGTTGCAGCATACGAGACCTAGTTCCCTGACCAGGGATTAAACTTGGGCCCCCTGCATTGGGAGCTCAGAATCCTAGCCACTGGGCCACCAGGGAAGTCCCAACATCTTAGTTTTTGTTTTTTAAAGTCAAATCAGTCATGTGATAGTCCATCTCAAAATATATATTTTGTCCTTAACATGCAAATGAACTAGATGAGGAAACGGGTGAATTGAGAGAAAACAACACGAAAATGGCATCTGTTGTGATGATCACTGTATTGGTAGAGGTGATGGTGTGATGGTATCATTAATATGAACCAAACTCACGGAAAGGGATGAATATGAGAGAGCGCTTCTACCTGGTTTTCACCACTTTTTCACTGTTAACTTTACATGAATGTACACTCACCAAAAGTAAATTACATTTTCTTTGACTTTTTAATAATCACTGCCTTATAAATAGCAAAGATGGATTTAGTTACTTAGGTTCTGTTCTATTATCTGTGAAGGCACCAACCATGTGACTCAGATTGCTGAGTGAGACAAGACAGCATCCCACGTGAGAAACTGGCAAAAACACAGGAGATCGTGGGGGTATTCAAAATTAGTCGACACTGTTTATCGGGGCTTGGAAACCAATCTAAAAGAATTTACGCTTTAAATCAATGGCAGTTGTCAATGAGTCTGTGAGGGAATCCTTGCTAGGACCCCCTGGCTTTTACTGCAACTCATATTGACAATAACAAAAAGGGAAGCTTCCCAAGCAGAAGGTCAATCTAATCCAATCACTTAATGCAGAATTATGGTATCAAGTTTCCACATCACTGAATGACCATGGGTTTAGAGGTGTGTGCCATAAAATAGCTGTGGGTGTGAGACATTTAACAAGTTGTTTTACTCCTAATTGCTGGCATTTGCTTAACTGTTTTCTTAATTCTAATTTATGTTTTTACGTTCCCGTTTGTTTACATAGCCCATACATCCCATTTGCCTTTATTTGCTTAAGTGTTTCTTTAATTTTATTTACATTTTTATATATGTGGCTTTGCTTACATAACTCATTGTTTGGAGTGGGCTAGAAATAACCATAAATCCCCATTGCTAATTAGCCTCATTCTCATGACTGATTAGTCAAGATTATGAGCCTAGAAGGAGGGCAGGGAGGAGGCCTGATAGTGAGTCACAGGATCATTGAATTTTAGAGCTGGAAGGAATTTAGAGCTGAAGGCATCTTTCAGATAGAATTCTGTGGTTTTACATCTTCATCTTTGGAGAATTATGGAAGATTGGCTGCTTGCTCTTGCTCCTTAATGCAAAAATATATAAGGATGTGGTGACAGTTTTGAAAAACACATTAAGAATAAAGAGAAAGTCCAATCAGTGATGACTATGAGTAACCCATAAGGGGGCTTAAAAGAAGAATCAGAAACTTGACACATAAATGGGCTACAGAGGAGCTGGGAATATTAATGAACATAAGGGGGCTTGTTCTTTGGAAGTAAGAGGCAGAGTGGATTGTTTGGAACACCGTCTCCAGCAGCTGTGCAGTTTGTAAAGATTTTAGCTTGCCTTACTGTAAGGTTAGCTATTAGCTTTGCAGTGGGGAGTATTTAAAAGTACACACAACATATGAAGGAAAGAACCTGGAACCAAGTAGCCTGCTTCATTCCAAGAATCCATCTGGCATGTAAAGAACTGCTTGTCCTACATTAAACCCTGCAGAGTAAGAACCATTTTTCATACCTCACACCCCTATTTTTGGTTTCAGGTAAGGTAGCTTACTGAGTTTGGCGAAGGAACAAGAGGACTTTTCAGAACCACCTAACCGAAAGGCCCATTGAGGGTGAGCTCCATTGATCTAAAATGGGGAAAATATGAAGAAGCTCTGTTAGGGAAATTAGGTAAAGAGAAAGCTCAAGCGTCCACAAGAGCTGGAAGTAATGTGAGCATTTAGTCGTTTGTAGGCAGAGTACAATGGAAGAAGTGCTATATATACGACAATCTGTGGCTGGATCACCAACATTAAATGACTCATGGTGGTGGGGTAAATTGACATCCAGTCTACGCTGAAATAAATATTCTTTATAATAAAAAGTTCATTTTGCAGCTTTAGTCTATCTGGAGGTAGCTGAAAGCAGATCTTGCTGAAGGAGTCCCTGGATTACCAGGAATTGCACAGTGTATGAAAGGTTGTAAACTTATATTAGTCCTGGATGTCAAACCCTTCCCCTCCTTCCGAATCCACTTTCCTCGGACACATTTTCATGTGCTCCTCCTTCAAGAAAAGTGTATATTACTGATCCGCTAAGCGCAGGCATCAAGCATGCAGGACGAGGGACTCCTACCTTACCTGGTCACCTCTTGAGGGACAGCGCAAAGCCAGAGCGTAGGAACCAACTCTGAGCAGCGCCCTCTCGGTTACTATGGTGATCGCGGGATGGGCGGGGTCACCATCCGCGGCGTCCCCGCCTCTCTGCCCAGGACTTTTCGAACGCTCCAATAGGGATATCCCTTTCTTGCCTCCGTCCCGCCCCTTTCGGCTCCGAGTGCGTTTCGATTGGCCTGGGAGGGGCGGCCGGGTACCCTGAGGATACCACCTCCCGACGGGAAGAGCGGGAAAGTGTACCAGGCGCTGTCCGAGGCGTGAAGCTCACGGCGCTGCGGGGAAGCACATGGTTGGCCTTGGAGCGAGTTGCCAAGTGTCCCGTGCACAACTCTTGGCACCTACGACTGCTAACACTAGGGAGCAGAAATCAGGATGCGGGAACGACGTCTGCGGGCTGGCCTATCCCGGGGGCCAGGACGCGAAGAGGCTTGAGGGGTCCGGTGGCGCACTCTCGGGGGTAGGGGCTCGGAGGCCAGAGGGGCCGGACCGAAGCCTGGGGGCGGTGCCAGCGGCGGCGGCGGGAGGCGCAAGACCCAATGAGAGCGCGCACCGCCCCCGGGGGCGGGGCGTGCGGGGCGCTCTCCCGCCCTCCTGCTCGCCCCCGCCCCTCCCCCTGGGCGTCCGGGGCCGCAGTGAGTGAGTGGCACTGGCAGCCTGTCAATCCCTCAGCCGAACGGCCTTCGAGCCCGGTCCGCGGCGCTGCTGGCAGGGTGCGCGGCTCTGGCTGTGGCGGCGGCGACTTCTCCTGCCCCATCAATCTGCTGTCCGCCCGGCGCGCGGCCCGCCGGGGCCCTGCATCGGGCTCCGTGCCCCCGCCGCGCCGGCCCGCTAGCTCCCCAACTTTCTTTCCTCCTCCGCCCCTCTCGCTCCTCTCAGCCGGCCCGCCCGCCGGCCCTCCTCCGCCGCCGCCCGCCGCCGCCGCCGCCGCTCCCTCCCCAGGGGCCGCCGGGGTTCGGATTCCGCCCGGCCGAGGCGGAGGCGGCGGGCGGCGGCGGCGGGCGAGGGAGGGGAGTGCGCAGGCTGGCGCGGGGGGCGGCGGGCGTCCCGGCAACTCGGCTGGCGCTGAGGAGCAAGTTGCGCGGGGCTACCCGGCGGGGCGCGCGGCTGTGAGGAGGCGGCGCGGCGGCCGCGTGAGGGCAGCGGGCGCCGCTGCGTCCGCCTCCGCCACCACCGCGGAGCCCGGCGCTTCCGCCCGCCGCTTCTCCTCAGCCTCGGCGGCGGCGGAAGCCACAGCCGGGCGCCCGTCCGCACCGCCTCAGCCGCGGGCCTCGCCGGCCGGGCCGCCCCCTCCCCGCGCGGGCGGGGAGCGCGCGGCCGCCTCCCCCTCCCCCTCCCCCTCTTTCTTCTCCTCCCTCGTCGCCGCCGCCGCCGCCGCCGCCGCCTCAGCCTTCGCCTCAGCCGCCGCCGCCGCCGCCGCCGCCCGCTCCCGCCCGCGCGCGGCGGGATGGACGATCAATCCAGGATGCTGCAGACTCTGGCCGGGGTGAACCTGGCCGGCCACTCGGTGCAGGGGGGCATGGCCCTGCCGCCTCCCCCTCACGGCCACGAAGGGGCGGACGGCGACGGCAGGAAGCAGGACATCGGCGACATCCTCCACCAGATCATGACCATCACCGACCAGAGCTTGGACGAGGCGCAAGCAAAGTTGGTGTCGTCTCATTAAGCATCTTTTGTGTGTGTGCGGGAGCCAGGCCCGCGGCAGAGTCCGGGCCCGAGTGGCGCCCGGGCCAGGGCCTCAACCCCGGGCGGGGAACTTTCTCCGAAAAGAGGCCGCTGGTCCCGGCCTCTGGGGGGACTTGCCCCGCGCCCTTCGACGCGGGCGGGAGTCGGCAAAGTTGCTCTCGGGGCGCGGGACGGACTTGGTGCAGCGTGGATTTTGTGGGTTTCTCTCACCCCACCTCCCCGCGTCCGGCCCTCTGGCAGCCCGGCCCCCTCGCACGGATTCAAACCTCCCGCCCGGACCCGGCTGCACGCCGTCGCGAGCGGGCCCCGGGCCGCACTTGAGGGAAGTGCAACTTTCTCCTCGGCCCGGAGTCCCGGCGCCCCGGCTCCGCTCGGCCGCTGGACGATCTCGTTGTGCAGGCGGCCGCCCCAGCCCGGGCGCGGGGCGCTGGGCGCTGGGCGGTTCCCCGGCGGGTCCGGACGCGGGCGGCCAAGTTCTCGGTAAGGGAGGGCCGCCTCGCAAACTTTGCCGAGCTGTCACCGCCCGCTGGCCGCAGTCGGCCGGCCGCCTGCGCCGCGCCCGCTGCCCCGGCGGAGGGCGGACGCGGGAGCCCCTCCATGCTGTCTTCTCCCCTGGGTCACCGCCGTCTGCCCCCGGATCGCGGCTCCCCGCACGGGTTCGCGCCCCGCGTTCGCCTAGGCTGCTGCCTGCCGGGCATATGGGTCGCGCTTCGTTCGGGCTGGAGCTGTAGCCGCCAGAGCTTGCGGTTGTCGCTAACTAGTCAACTTGAGTTTTCTGTTGATTTGACGGGGTTCAAAAGAGCCTTCCAAAATAGGGGGCCGGAATTAAATCTTGGATCTAACTTAAGGAAGGCGCCATATTATTCCATAGGTGATGCTAATACCTTTGTGTTTTGCTATTTGTTTTTTAGGAAACATGCCCTGAACTGTCACAGAATGAAACCCGCGCTCTTCAGTGTCCTGTGTGAGATCAAAGAGAAAACAGGTAAGACGCTGCGCCCCTCCGTGGGCCTGGAGACCCCCGAAGTGGGGTGCGAGCTACTCCTTCGACTCTCCAGTTGAAAGCTGCTGCTTTTGGGCACCGCCATCTTTGATCATTCTTTCCTTCCCACCTCCTGATCTTGAGAAAAAACTGCAATAAATCTGGAGTCGATTTCTGAATTCCGCTTCTGGTGTAAAATGAAGTGTAGAGTGGACGGGGCAGGGTCGCAGTCCCCAGGCGGCCACCTCTGGCTGCAGGTGGGGAGGGGGCCGGGAGCGCCAGCCATCCTTTCCTGCTCCTTTCGCCTTGTTTGTATGTCAGTTTTAAAAAGGAGCCACGGGGACCGACTCCCGCGGAGAAGCATATCCCGAACTTTGTTTTACTTAGCCTTAAGCTTCATTTCCACAGATAGAAGAATAGATGCAATTACACAGACCCGAGGAGCATGTTTGAATTAGTATTTAGTTCGGAATACTACTTTTAAGAAGCTGGAAGGGTAATGATGTGTTTAGGCGTATATAATGTATTATATCTGTTACTAGTTTTATTAAATTTTATGCTTGAAGTCATTACATTGTAAACATACTTAATATATTTTATTAAGTAGAGAAAGGTCCACAGGTGCAGGTTGAACAATTTTTGAAGTATTCAGGGCAGGGAATATATGAGAAGACAGCTTTTGCAGAAGTGCTGGAATGGAAACTACAAGTATACATTAGACAAATTTCTGACAATTCATCTCAATTTAGTTTCTTTGTTAGACTTTTTAAAAATTGAAGATATTTTAGTCTTGAGGTGATGGTAGTGCCTCAAGTGGAATTTGAGGTTTAATTTAGATTTTTTATTTCGTTTGAGGCATTATCTTCCCTCTATATGGCAAACAAATGCATTAAACAAGCTTTATTGTTTATTTGTGTGTGTGTTTGTTGGGTATACAGTATTACAAAGTTGCTATTTTTTAAGTTGGCAAAGAATAGAAGAGAAAGTTAAAGTCCAAAGTATAGAAATATTTAAGTGAAGGTATTAAAAGGTTAAATGTGATTGTGTTTAAACTGAATGTACAAATAATAGCGCACTGTATATAATTGTTAGTTGGTAGGAGTGTGGTCCTCCTTTTAAACAGATTTTTCACCTTGCAATTCTATTCTAATCCTAAAAGTAATCAATAAAAGATGAAGGGTTATTGCTGTCTATTAAAATATATGCTAAAACCATAATTAACAGCAAATATTGAGAGCCTGAAAGACTACTTTTCCTGCTTTTCATTCACATAGTATGCGTGATTTCTTTATGTCAAGTGAGTGTTTTTAAGATATATTTTAATTTTGAAAACCACAGGCATTTTAAAATGACTAACTTTTACTCTGTGTTGGTTTTTAGCTACCTTTAGAAAGCATTGTGATTTAAAACGGTAGATAATTTTGATCTGACTATAAAACAAGACATCAAGCATTAAATCTTGAGATTCTTAGTTTAGAAGCCTAAAAGTGCGTAATTCTCAGTAAATTATGTTGCTTAATGTCCAAGGGTTTTCTTACTATCAGGACTCCACTTCAGTTTCTGCTGACAGCTAAGCACTAGGGTATTGACTATGTTGTGAATATTAAGATTGATTAAACTTTATACAGCATTATATTACTAGGGAGAGGGGATTGATATCCCTTCCTTCTCACCCCCTTATCATGATTCTTTTTTTTTTTTTTTAAAGTTTTGGCCTAGCTAGTTTGAGAACCAAACCCAGCAAACTGCTTTTCTTGTTTAGACATTTAGCAGCAGGCAGAATTCAATTAGGAAGCATAAGTCCTCTAGTTGCTTATTTGCACAAGACTTAGTTACACCATTCTGAAAGGAAAGTGTAGTCAACCTCATGTCAAAGGTGAGTTACAAAAAAGAAACAAGTCTTTTCAGAGTCTGGGATTACTGGCGGAGAGAGCCTTGGTAGGGCACTTGCTGTTTAAGAAGCAAGAGGTAGCTGACAAAAGAAATTTTTGTGTTTTGAAAATTGTTTCTGAGGCTTTCAGAGATAACTTGTAAATTAGATTCTCTTTTTGTGCTTTGGCCAGCGGATCCAAGTTTGCACGTTATCTCTTTTGTAAAAACCTAACTCTCCTCTCCTTTCTCCCCTATTACCCAGAGCTCCACCTCACTCTCCAAAACTACTCTTAGAAGGAGACAGGGACGCTGGACTCAGAATCCTTGATTTGATATAAAACAGCTGTGTAGACATTCGTGTTACCGAAGCAAAGAAATTGGGGCAGCAAATTCCAGGCATCCTCCCCTCCCCCATCTGTTCCCACAGTCATGCTTTGGAAACATCATGAGTTTATAAAATAAGCACTGTAGATTATAATGTATATCATGTAATGCTTTTATAAAAAAATCATTTTACTGAATCTAATAACATAGTATCGAAAGATTAATTCTCTATAACCTAGAGAAAGTTTACCTAGTCATTTGTGATAGAAACTGGGAATACTATGTGATGACTCTATTCTGCATAATAGAGGGGTAGGGGGTTGACTAGTGGGAGGTGGGGGGGGTAAAGCTGTCATTTCAGTGGGTAATGTCATTTCGGTTGTGCTTTTTTTTAAAATAAGACAAAATCATTAAAAAAAAAATCCATATATTTGTAGATCTGTCAGTAGCTTTTGAGGTTTCTGATCAGGCAGTGAACACTGCCAGTTCTAATGCACATGAAGGGTTTAGTTTGAAAAACATCTTTTTTCCCTTCTACCAAATACGAAAAAGTGTTTTTCCCTTCTGACAGATAAATGGATCATCTACCACAATTATATTTTTTTTCTTGCTCAGAGGTAGAGAAAGTATACCATAAGATGCTTGCTTTTTCTTGAAAATGTGTTCTTTTATAAAATTTATCATTCAGTTATTTTTGGACAGAAATATCTCTTGAATTGTGATAGCTACGCGTTTTGAAAGCAACTGAAAGTTTACAGGCTTTAAAACAAGATATTTGCCCATTTTAAACTAAGTAAGTGACCAGTGAGATAATTGTTAAGATTTCTCTTTTTTAGCCACTGTTTTACCATCTGTCTCTTATTAAGTATCCATGATACTATGAGGTCTCCTTATCTACATAGTTCTTTGGGGGCGTTCCCTCACATCTTTTTGGCCACCTTAATCTTGATTGTTGAAGTACTTTGTGAGAGGATTCCATTCTCATAAATCTCTCTTCTTTACAAAGCCCTTAATTATGAGAGTTTGAATGAAGGAAATGGCTCTTTTTGAGAAAAAAAAATGTATTTAAAAATATTTTAAAATGAAAATTCAACACTCTAGTATATAATTGGAGTCATATTGTGAAAAAATGTTGTGTATTAGGAAAAAAAATCAGCATAACCTTTTCCTTTCTAAACGGTAGGTTAAAATACTCCATGTTGATAGCTGCCAACCAAACTCTGATTTACTGCCACCACAAACCCTAAATAGCGTTCATTTACTAGTAATGTCTAATGGCATACATGATGGTTTGCCAGATTTGTGGCCTTTGTGAGGCTTATAAGCAGGACTGACTTGGGAAGATCATAAAACTTAATGAACTTCTCTACTGCAGGAGGTGTCCGCAGGGGAAGAGAAAGGCCTGCTTGCCTGGTTGGGCTGGTTGAAGTATTTTTTATGTTGAAAGAGAAGAAGAAAATTACGATTAAAAATGCTTTGCTTTTAGAGGAACCCTCCCTAGAAAGAGTCATAAGGATTTTACATATCAAAACTGGATCAAGAGGGTAGCTTGTGAGTTTTTATATGCATTTAGAATATGATATATATGATTAAACCTTTTATCTTTACTGTTGTAAGTGGGACTAGCTTTCAGAGAGATAAGGCAGTACTCTCAGTCAACACCTCTATTTCTGACCCTAAAGGTTTAGAGACTCATGGCATCTTCTTTTTCTGGTCTGTTGTCTTTCTTTTTTTAATGCTTCAGTATAAAAATGTGTTCATTTTTCTTTTTACAGTGCCAGGTAATTCTTCAATTCCTAGTGTATAAAATCCAAATATTCCACCAAGTGAAATTTTAACAAGAAAGGTGAAAATTGTTGTATGTGAGTCTAAATGTTATTATATGTAATATGTATTGTGTATTCTTTTAAGTTGCTCTTGCCGTACTCCCAATGTAGTTATCATTGTTTGTTCCAGAGTTTTAAAAACAAATGCTCTGTTTGATACATGATTCATTTCTGTGTTTTTGTGAACTATTTTCTAGTTTTAAAAAACTTTTTATTATGGAGAACTTCAAATGTGAAAATATACATAAAGAGAAACTTGAATCCCCATGAATTCATTGCCTACCTTCAGCAGTTAGCAACACTTGACCAATCTTGTGTTCTCTGTAACTCCCACCCTTTCACAATTATTTTGAAGCAAATTTTAAAGGACTTTTAATGTTTTAATTTTTTTATCAGTTTTAGACATTATAGCTTATTTACGTTGGAAATATTAGATGATTAAACAGGAAAAAATACAAAGTCATTGTATCCTAGAAATGTCATAAATTTTGTTGCTTTATTGCAAATTTTTCCTTGCGCAATTTAAGAATGTTTTTTATTTTTATAGATTTGCTTAACTTACTGGAGCTTTTTAAGGAAGTTTTGAGGAAGGATGTAAAAGAGTGATGTTTTTCTAACTTTCTTTACTCTTCTCTCATTCTTAGAAGATAATACATGTAGTATATTCGTAGAAAATGTAGAAAAAAAAATCTTACTTCTCTACTGGTTTGGAACTTCATGATCTAAAGTATCAAGCAGGTATTATCTTAAAAGTATGGACCTGTCTTCCAACCCTTTATTTCTTCTTCCTAATAAAAGAATATTGAACCCTCTTGTCAATACTAACTTGATCTGTGCGAGTAATTCTTTCATGCCTCAGTTTTAGTGGACTTCATTTTATTGTAGATCTATGTAGTTTTGGTTTTTATTTGGGACTTTACTATGGTATTATGCTAACTTACATAATTTTAATCCAAATCAGAAGTATATTAATACAGTGACAAAGGAAGCCTTGCCTTGCCTCAAAGAGCACATTGGTTCTTTGACTTTCATAAAATTTTTCTGGGTATATCTTTCATGTTAGGATCCTTTTCCTTTTAACTAATTTTGCTTGTACTTTTAGATTTCTGTTTACAACTTTTGTAAATGGCTACTTCCAAGACATTTAGAATCTTATCTGGATTATGTGTGTTTTGATAGTTTATGGTGGCATTGTATAGGATGAAGTTATATGAAGTATGGCTATGAAGAATGAAAACCGAAGTTCATGAACCACACCCTAAATCATTCATCGTTTTATTTTGTACTCATACCATTGAGATATTTCAGAATACCTAACATCAGTACCGAATACATCATGCTAAATAAGGATTTTTATACTGTTTTCCCTCTATTTATGTACATATGAATAAGTTTAGGCATTTATTTTTTCAGTATTGGCATTATGAGAATTATGGTTTATTAGTTTTCTCAGCAGGCTTGTGTTTTAGCCATTTATCAGTGGGATCAGCATGATTTAGGTAGTAACAGACTAACAATGCTTGTACACTCCCTCCCATGTTGACCTTTTCAAACATTTGCTCTACTTCAGTAGGCCATTTGAGTCTTTACATATGAAGAGAGTAAATAACTTATATCTCTATGTAGTGTGAATTGGTCAAAGTTTTTTTAGATCTAGCGCTAAAAAGATTTTTTACAAAGTTGTAGAAGTTAATCAAACACACAAATTGCTATCAGAGCTCCGTGATAGTGTTACATTTAGCAAATAAATTAGTAGGAGATGCTTGAATGAGCCACTGAAAAAAATAAACCATCTTTTTATGCCTTTAGACACAGAACGTATTTGAAAATAAATTTCATTAATCTTCAACTCTTGATTCTAATTACCCCCTTTGTAGGCAGAATAGTAACCAGAATCTCTTCTTTATTATTATTTTGAAAATAGAGGTATTCCATAAACACACACACATACAGTAAGTATAAGATGTTTGTAGTTTTTGATGGTTAATGGTAGTTTGCTTTGGTACTAAATTTTAGTGTATGTCTAGTAAAGATATTGGTGTGATAGAATGTGTTAAGTTGAATTGGCTTGGCATGTTTTTTACTTTTGACTAACATGATAGTAACACATTAGGACTGAGAACAGTTAAAAGTAATAATGGATAAAAATAATTGTTAAAAGTTTTGTACTTGTTTTCTTTAAGTTAAGTGCTTTACAAATGTTAAGCTGTTTTGAACAATAATCCTTTTTGTGTGATCATATTAATGAGAACTTGGTATACAGTGTAATCCTTTTAATGTTGATGATTCCTCACAATGTTTAAACCATTAGTTGGGAGACTCAACATATGTTATGGCAAAATGATTTTTTTTTGTTTATTTTGTTTTATGTGATACATAAGTTTTCAAAGCATATTTCTTAGGCATCAAAGTCCAGCAGGTGGCTTTTTACATTAAAAAATTCATAAATTTTAAAATCCCATAAAATTTTATTTCAAATTCAAATTAACTAATTGAGAATGTCAACATTGCCACTGTCTCTATATTAACATTTATAATAGAACAAATGGTTGCATATAGAAATTATCTGCAACATAATCTAAATGAAGATTCTAAACAGGCATTACAGATGCTGGTAACTTTGGCAATTATCATTTTGTTTGGTGAACGTAGTAAAACAGTGTGCGGTAAAAGTGTTTAGAGAGAGAGGATAAATAAATTGAACAGTTTTGCAATGCAAAGTGGTTTGTGGTGTTTTTGAGGATTTCTTGGCTCTCTCTTAACTGCTATTGTGAGCCTGGAGCAGATTTCCCCATTGCTAATGCCCTAGAAGTATTAATTCACTTTGATATGCTAATTAGAGGGCATTATGCAAGAAATGAGATTAAGTGGCAGCATGAAGCCATTTGCCTGTCAGTAAATTGAGAGCTTTAGCATCAGGAGGAGCTTGGTTTTGTTTTTTTTTTTTTTTAAGTTTCTCTTGGTTTTGCATATAAATAAAATTGATTGAAAGGTCTAGAGAAGCTTCTAGAACATTGGTAGATTCCTCCCCCCATGGTTATTTAAATGTAATGTTACAGAACTTTTCTGAATATTAATTGATCTAATTGGAGATAAATATGAAGTTATCATCATGTTCCCTATATATGGAAGTATACTAAGAATTTTGCATCATCTAGTCTTTTTTCCTAAAGCCCAGTTTCAGAATATGGCTAGTGAACTGTTATCAGTTCTTTTCAGAAGTATAAACTTGTGTGTGTGCTTGTGTGTCTTCACCAGTGTCTTCACTAAACTGAACTTCACAAGAATATTTTCTTCATAGGAAAGAATGAAGAAGTTGTTGAATTGGGTTTCAGGAGACTATATTAAATGAGCATTAAGACTCTCACTTAAATACCTAATTCTAGTTGCTGGGAGGCATTAGAATTAGTGGCTAAATTCTGCCCTTTACACAACCTGTGGAATTTACGTTTCAGCATGTATCTGTTGTTTTAAGATTACCATATTATTTGATTTTCATGTTGAAGATGGTGTTTCATACTTGATTCTGATTTTGCTTTTGGAATTTAAGCCAGGCCTTTGATTTTCTCTCTATAAAACTATTATGTGATTTCCTACGTTTTGTAGGGAAATGCATGAGTGAATGCAGGAATAGGAATGATGAATTGGGAGGAGGACAGAACTTTGGGCCTGTGAAAAAATTAAGGTTTCCTCAAACATGGAACTTCTACCTGTATAAACCATGCTGAGGATAGAATTTCCAAACCCAGGCTTAACTGCATTCTGAGGTGTGGTTGGACAGGATGGGGTTTGGATCAAGCATTCAGACTGAGGTTTGCTTGAGTGTCTGAATTCCACCACTGTAGCTGTGACTCTAGACCCAACAAAGCATAACTTCTCTTCAGAGCCATATGGATTATTTAGTCACCACAGCTGCCATGCATACATGCTACTAAGGCTGGCTTCTTTTCGTGTGCATGTGTGGTGCTTGTTAATGTTAATGGGAGTCAGGAATGTGCACACAGACAGGGGGATGAGTCTCTCTCCTGAGACAAGAGTCCCGATTGCATTTCTCAGTGAAGAGGACTTAGTGTACCTGCACATTAACTGCTCTTCTAAATGAAAAACTTGGTTACTTTAAATTCTCATTCCCTTCTCAGACTCCCTGAACTAGTTAAATCAATGAATCCTCATTAGTCTCTGATTACTTGCAGAATTTCATTTAAAACATATGAAGTTAGTTTTGATTGAAATGGGGAACAAAAAGCTTTTGAAATTGCATATTATTGTTTTTTGAACAAAAGGTTTCTACTGGCTT
Source organism: Okapia johnstoni (assembly GCA_024291935.2). NCBI lineage: Eukaryota > Metazoa > Chordata > Mammalia > Artiodactyla > Giraffidae > Okapia > Okapia johnstoni. The sequence continues at coordinate 45,137,269 of CM044306.1, read as the reverse complement.
TGAGATGTACTAAGCCTTTGTAAATAGGAGTTTATAGTGAAATGGGAGGAGCTTTTGAAATGTCACTTGAGTGGCATTGATAGGGGAAAAAAATCACAGCATTAAAAAAATATACATGTGTGAAATGGCAAGTTCATATGTGTATTATGTGTAAACCTTTACTATCCAAGTGCCCTCAAATGAAGAAGAATTGACTTAGATGGTTTCATAAGTTTCTTTCTTTCTCCTCTTTTCTTTTAAAAAAAAAAAACCTAAGGAGAAGGTAGTTGGAATTCATAGTCAGATATATCATTTTCAACTTGGAATAGGGACTAGAACAGGAAATTGATTTTATATTTATTATGAAAGCAAGAATTCTGCCACTGACTGACAGCCATCCATGTTTTAGTTTTGTGATAATTGTTCACAGACATTACTCTGCAGTTGGCCCAGATTATTTATAATGTTGGTTGGGAGTGTTGGTCCATTAAAAGGTATGTGTATAATGAATATCTTTAATTAAACCAAGTAATACTGGAATATTCTACATTGGATTTTGGGTCGAGGATTAACTGTCAGTACTGGTAAGAACAAGTTACAATAGATTGTGCCATGATTCCTTTGGCTTCATGGATGTATTTATTACCATTTTTGAACAAATTATACTAACATGAAAAGTTGTGTTTGAAATGATTGTGTGCTAGATAAGGCGATACATTACAGGAATGGTTGGGTTTATGAAGCTTTATGTAGAGGTTTTCTCAGAAATTATAGCACAGGGCTGTCACTATAAAACCCAGTGATACAGTTGGTAATAACATACAGTGAAGATATTTTTAGATTTTCACTTGTTATTCAAATAAGTGAGAACCCTCCAGTTTTTCTCGTCATATTTCTTCATTGGAATCAGTAGAGGAAAAAAATGAAGGAAATTCTTTTAACTGTGTACTGGGTGTGGGTGTTTGACTTGTCTGAATTTCCTCCTGCTTACCACTTGTTAGAGCAGTGATGTGACAGTGAGGATATCCTTAGGAACTTACTGACTTCTTGGTTCCTAACCTTCTGACTCTGGCCAAATATAGAAACAGAATGCCTGAAAATGAAATGATGGACTCTATAAACATAAATTCTGTGCCATCAATGTGTTATAAGAGCTAATTTGATTTACCTGAATTTATGACATTTTTGTGTTTAAGAAAGGAAGTATTTCTTCCTTTCAGTATAATTAGTCTAATAATGTTGTACTTTCTAACATTAATTCTTTTCAGATTATTATTATGACTTTTAAATTACCATGATTATGATGTCACTTTAAAATTTCTAATTTATAAAATATTGGCTTGATATCTAATAGTGTTTTCTAGAACCAAACTGTAATCAGTGTGTATACTTCGTTGTAATTTGAAAATTGGGAGTTTAAAGTTTATACTTAATTGAGTGCTATACAGCATGTGAATTATTATATAAATATGAACATTTTTCCAATAAAAAAGTAGCTGTCAACCAGTATAACGTGAAAAAAAGGATAAGTTGTTTTCATAAAGTTTTCCCTTTCAGTTTTAAATGTTAGAATTTATGGCTAAGCCATAGACATTCTCATTCTCTCAGTGTTAATGTAGCAGACTGGAAAGACAAGTTTCTCCCTTTTGGAAGATTTCACTCATTTAATAATGATAGCAATAAAAATGACTACCATTCACACAGTACCATCTGTGTGCCAGGCATTGTGCTAGATGCTTTTCACGCACTAAAAAAAAATTAAAATAAAAATTCACACTTGGAGATATAAAAAGTAGTATACTCTGTTTGAGAAAAAATTCATACAGTGAGGATGACATAATGTTTCTTAAATTTGCAGCAACATCTAAGGTAGGTATTTTAATTCACAGTTGTGAATGAGGAAACTGACCCTCGGAGGTTAAGTAATTTGCCCATGGCCCTGTAGCGAGTGACAGCCGAGGCTCTCGTTGCTCCAGAGGTGGCAGCAGAATCTCTCAGCTTGAGCCAAGAAAGTAGTAGAAATGGATGATTCAAAGAGGATGGCAAAACTTGAGCTTAAAAAACCGTGGTCAGGTCCAAAGTGACACTGAGTGGCAGCAGCGCTGTGGTCAGCAGTAGTGTAAATATTTGTAGACAACCATGTTTTACAGACTTCAGTTTAATGGCAAAAATCTGCCCTAAATGCCTCAGTAAATATATGCTGGAGAACAGAAGCCTATTCACTGAAGAAACAATTGACTTTAGCTTCTCTGTTGTTAAAGTGGCCTCTAGTGATGGTGCTGCAGTGACT
>CM044306.1:45057500-45132500 GCA_024291935.2 Okapia johnstoni | reverse complement strand
GGTAATGATGCTGCTATTTATAGATCCCCATTTCATTAGTTGCAGAGTTTCAAGGAAGAGATTTTCTCTAGGGGAAATGGATACTTGAAGTTCATTTTCTTGCTCACATTAAGGCAGAAACGTGAACAACCTTCAGTATAGGACATACGCTTACAGTATTTTTGCAGGGGTATTTTATTCCCTAAATATATTTGCAACAGTAAATGTTGTAAATTTGAAACGTAATTTAGGAATTCAGAAATTCTAGTTGCCATTCTGGCTGATTGCTGTACTTTATACATTGTTTTATTAGCCTTCTTGTCCTTTTTTTCTTGTAAAAATTATTAAATTTTCAGAAACTTAGCAAAGCTGAGTGCAACCATAACTGTATACCTTTTTTTTTTTTTAGGGTGTTCTAAGACCTGCAAAGGAGTTAACTGATTGTAAGAAGTGCAGTTTTCAAAAAAATATAGTTCACTCACAAGGTCTATCTGTATATATTTGTAATATAGGTAATTGTGCTTTCCTTTTTGAATTCTTGACGTTTGAGTTATTTTTTTCCCTTTAAGAGAATATTTACTTAATTAGTATTCACTTAATTAGAACTGACTGTTTAATGTTTTCTGGGAGGGTATTTATGGTATTTTCTTTGCTATATTTGCATTCTAGAAATTAAGTCCCCCTGCCATTATTCGGCGAGCCTTTCATACATTAGAATGATGAATTGAAAGCAGAAATGGGAAAAAGACTGCAATGCAATGAAAATTTAATCAGCGTCTTCTGCTGCTTTAATAAGGCAAATAATTCTTATTGGCCGCTGTGTTAAGGTTTCTAATATTTAATTCATAACAAACCTTGCATTATTCTGCAGTAGCATCGACAGCTCCACTTTGCTGCCTGCCAACAGGCAACCATAAAAACTTAAAAGCAGATGTAAATGTCTAAAACAAGGAGAATGATTAGATCAAAAGAGGTCAAAAAAAATCAACAATATTGTGAAAGAGTTTGATGGATCTCTGTATTTAGTGATGCAAAAATGATATTAATTAAACTCACTTGAGCAGATCTTTTTTGGACTTGGAGGTAACCTTCTAAAAGCATGGCCTTTCATGCCTGACCAAAGACTCCGAAAGAAAGCAAATACCAGTACCATGTTGATAATAAGCTTCTTTAAACTGGTCACAAACTTTGATGTTAATACTAGAAGTATCTGGTTTATATTCCTGTGTGTATGAATTCTCTCAGCAGATGCAGTGTTGGAATTGAGCTAATGGAATAAAATGTTTTATCTACAATTAACCCAGTCTGAGAAAAGCAGCAGCTTCCACAATCTAATTATTGTTTGAAATGCCTTAAAATTTTTTTTGTCACAGGGTTAAAGGGAATATATGCCTTTATTTCATAGCCTGAATGTAATGATTTTATAGATAATAACGTTCATTTTTCTCGTTTACCACCTAGATTATCCAAGTCTTTGTGTCAGGTTATATTGGGTTCTAAGTTTGAACCTGAAGAAATGAACAAAAAGATATTGTTACCGATTACATGTAAACAGCCTGCACCATTCAAAAGGGTGTGGAGAAGAGTATTTCTGTAGTGAGAAGCCAGAGAAAATGGCAACCTGCCAAAGCTAGGTGCAAGCTCTTGTTACATGGAAGGGTTGGGCCTGTTCTCATTTCTTCTTGAAATGGCTTAATTGGTGTCAGCACCCCAGGGATAAAGGCCTCTAACACTGAAATCCACACGATTCACCCTGTCTCTGCTCAGTGTAGGGAAACTGGTAACAACTGGTGGTGAATGAGGAGTGAACGGTGCTGTAACAATACTCGATGATGTTTGGGATGACAGAAATTAATACGCACTTGCTTGAAGAAAGCAATGATTAATGGCAGTGAGCACGGGAACGCTGTCCCTCCTTTTACTCCACTTTGATGGGGATTGAAAAGCAAAAGGCTGGTTTCATTCTCTGTAGAAAGCAGAGGTCACACAGAGTACATTATAGCAATTTTTCCTCTCTGTTTTTTTTATTTCATAAATATTATGATAAGCATAGATTAGATTTTTTTATGAAAGCTTAAAAGGATATTTTATGTCACTTAAACATTGTTGTTTATGCATAAAGAAATCACACATTCTTCTCTTCACTTGTTAGATCATTTCCCTTCATGTCAGAATAATTAGTGTAATTAGGAATTAAAAAAGCCCGCAAACATGCAGTTGTATTAATGCAGCTTACCATTTTGTAACTGGAATCAAAGGGCTTACTTTTCTAAAGACTGCTAGGACAGGATGGGGACAGGAATGTTGTCAGGGCTTTCACCTCTTTTCTGCCCCTCCTCCAGATTTTCTCAGTGAATGTTGGACGTAAATATATTTTGCAAGGTACTTGCACTTGTCAGCAGCTTTCTTAGCCGTTTGATAAAGATTCTTTATTCTACAAGAAAGCCTGAAATAACAGAACAGTACTTTGGATAATGAATTCTTCGTCTGTGGAGAACTTTAAAACAAAGTACAGTGTTGGCATTTTTTTCTTTTGAGTGAGAAGGCTGATATATCTTTTGGATCCGACAGGAAGACATAAATTAATAGAGTTCTGGAGTTCAGTTTCTCATTAATAATCCATTTTGTCATGGTTCTTGGCATTGTCAGCCTAGTAGCTGGTTCATATTTTGCTAAAGGATAAAAGCAGATTATGTCTTAAGGCACAAAGCAAGAATAAAGAGTTTATCGCCTTCTGGGGGAAACTACATGCTATAAGAAAAATATTGTTTTGCAAAAAGTTTCAGTTTTTAGTTAGAAATACAGTGTACATTTTTCATAGGCAAAGCTTTTAAGATCTGAAATGATTCTTGGAACCATAGGATATTAGAGTTTTAGATCATTGCTTCGAGCTGCCTTTGCCGATTATTTGCAAAGGTTTGCTTTTCAGGGACAGTTAGACTTAGACCTGTTTTTATATTTTGTTTTTAGAACTCTATACATTAGAATATAACTATAGTTTAAAAAGAAATTTGGAAAAGTCACTATTTCTCTCTTTGCACTGGTAGTTCTAGATATTCTATTACCCCTGCCTAGATTCCTACATGTGGGATCCCTAACAGCTACTGTGAAGGCCACAGAGTGTTTAACTATCTAAAAATCCAGTCAATGAAGTAAAATAAAACAACCTTATTTCTATATTGATAATCTAATAATTACCTTTTTTATGGAGACTCCAGAAACAGTATAGACATTGAACAATAACCGGTTCTTATAAATGGCATAATTTAAAGTTGTTTGTATTTTAAAGACATTAGTTCTTATAAAAATTAAAATACCACACCCTCTCTGATAGAACTGAGATCACACATTATTTAAGGGCAGGAAACAAATTGAAGTGATATAGGTACAAATAATACCAGTTTTTTTTTCATTCAAGAATTTTTATTGTTAGTGTGTTATTACACATCTCTTACATTCTTAGAAACAGACAAGTGAAAAATATGTTTAGTCTTTAAAACTTGGGACCAGTGCTGCCATTCCTAATTATCCCTGCCTTTTTTGTTGTTTGTTTATTTACTTTTAAACTTCCAAGTAATACATGTAGGTTGTGCAAAGTCATAAATCTAGAGATAATTATTGAGATAACAAGCCATGAGAAAAAGAGAATGAGCTATCTGGGTTGTAAGATGTAGGAAGGAGTGTTAAATTATGACCTAATATGATTTTACTTAATCTCCACTGAGAAGGACTAACTGTTATTATAATTTGAAAATTTTAATGTTTTCTGCGTCTTTAAAGTTTATATTTGGATAGAATTGGGCTCAGTTAGTACTGATAGTGGTATGCTACAAAGATTAATTTAGGAATGGAAGGACTGTATTTTTCTTTTAGTTTCCATCCTCTAGGAGACAGTAAGTTCCTAAAGGGCAGGGCTTCTCTGTCTGTTTCTATTTTTTTCCCTCTTTTCACACAGAACATGCTCAATACCTTCTTTTTAATTAAATAAGTGTATGTCTTCTCCACATATTATCTGATGTTTATCTGTTGAATATATTAAATATGATATTGTGTTCTCCCACTCCTCTATATAGAAATTTGTCTTAACTACAATAGCTTTATACAATATAATTAAACTGTGAAAGCTGCTTACCTGGATTTTAAGTAATTTATATGCAAATTATATGTAAAAATAATTTATTGTTGTACTTCTGTTACTATCATTAATGATAATGTTTATGATAAAAATAAAAATCTGTGGTGAAATTCTTCTTAGCATGCTTGAAGTTGAATATTCACCTTTGAAGTTTTTACTTTAAAACTAGTTATGATAATCTTTTCATGGCTGGGATATAGTTGTGTGTTTCCAAATAGTAGTTTTGAGTTATTCCTCTATAGACTTGGGAAGGACATTTGTTTTAGTACATTACAGTGAAATCTTAAAAGAGTAGATTTTGACAAGAGACGTTTTGCTGACACAGAATATTTTGTTCATTTTGACTCTCAAGTTCTTCTGTCATAATGATTGATTTATATTCATTTTAGACTGTACAATTTTATAACTGAATTTTCTATCTATAAGGTACAGAAATCCCTGTTTAAATTAATAATAAATAATTGTCTTCAAAGGTGACAGATTGGTCATATGTATTTGACTGTGTGTGTGTGCTCAGTTGTGTCCAACTCTTTGTGACTCTGTGGACTATCGCCCACCAGGCTCCTCTGTCAGATTTCCCAGACAAGAATACTGGAATGGGTTGCCATTTACTTCTCCAAGGGATCTTCCTGACTCAGGGATTGAACCTGTGTCTCTTGCATTGGTGGCAGATTCTTTACCCCGGTGCCACCTTGGAAGCTCTGTATTTGACTAGTAGAGCTGTTAACTTAAGATTAGTTAAATAAAAAAAGTACTATGAATATGAATTTTTGAAATAGAGTGCTAGTTTTGAATTTAGCGTGATGGGGGAACACTGAATATAGTAAGGTGTCATCGACTTAATTATGACAGTTTTTTGTCCTTTTGGACTTGGTTTTAATTCTATAACTTATCTGCACTACTCATTTTTGAGCTATTTACTTCCTGTTTTGAATCAGCCACTGATCTGTTGCTGCTCATCAGGTGGAAAAATCTGAGAAATCATATTTGGTATTCATGTGCTTTGTTGACTATAACCTTCAGAACAGTTGGAAACAGTTAAAAAATAAAACCCTAAATATTTGTAGTGAAAGGCCATTGGAAGTAATTTTGTCATCGGTTTTCTCCTTCCTACCAAAAGACTATTTCAGGTGACTAGTGAATTTGGTGAAATAAGTGGTGAATTAGTTAGTAGCTGAGCTGTATGTAGCTGAGGCTCTGTAGCTGAGGTGTATGTCTAAATCTCGTTTGTAAAAACCTAACTGCCAAATATTTTGTTTCACAAAAATCATTAAGACATGGAAAACATACAGCAATTTGACTGATCAAAATGTTATTCCTATTTTGTCCTTATTCTTAAAAAGTCATATGATTCAAATATCTGTAGTTTCTTCCATCGAATAATTAATGTTTGTTCATAACTGCCTTTCACAAGTGTCTACACTTGTGGTACTCCAGAAGGCTATCGAGCAGGCAGTGAATATGATGAAAGCAATAGATCTGCTACCCACTTCCTAGAAGTTTGAATACAATTTCATGGAGTTTATAGACACGGTGAAAGTTGTTTATGGAGACCATGGCTTTAAGTTTAAGAACCACTTTTGTAGAGGTAGGTTTTTTAAAAAACAGTATTTTGTCTTAATTTGTAACTGCAGACAGCAAAGAATCCTCTTGCAATGCAGGAGACCTGTGTCCTATCCCTGGGTTGGGAAGATTCCCTGGAGGCGGGCATGGCAACTCACTCCAGTATTCTTGCCTGGAGAATCCCCATGAACAGAGGTGCTTGGTAGGCTATAATCATAGAGTCACAAAGAGCCGGACACTACTGAGTGACTAAGCACAGAACAACCACTTTAATGGATTTACTTTCTTATCGATGGTTCTACAAAATACTCAGAGTATAATTAGTTTCTGAGTCTAGTGAATGTTTGGCTGTATTCAAGAGAAAGAATTTGGAAAATGGAATAAAATAACTGCATTAAAGGGAGGAGCTAGCTAGTGATGAGATACGGGCACTGGTAGATCTAGAAAAAAAGGACAGGAAGAAAAAAGAAGAAGGAAACCTGACATGAGTTGTTGAAGGACTTATTTGGCAATTAGTGTATGTTGACTTGCATTGGTTTACAATCTAGGTAGGATAAGAGTTCCCTGGAGGGCAGGGAATTTGTCTTTTTTGGCAACTATTTAGCTCCCTGGTGCTTTATAGGCATTCAGGTTTTGCCACATGTTGAATTTCTCTGAAATACATACAGTTCTTATAATAAATAAATTAAGTAGATGCTCTTGAGTAGGAAACTGCATTTAATATATTAAACTTTCCTATATGAAGACTTTGAAGAAAATATGTATGTCAGTGATTCTCAAACTTTTTGATCTTGGATACTTCTTATACTCTTAACAGAAGTTTTGCTTATGTGGATTTAGTGTCTATCAATATATATCATTTTAGAAATTGAGATAAATTTTAAGATTATTAAATTAATGTATAAAGCATAAACTTGTGTTAACATAAATAGAATTTAAAAATTTTATTGAAGTATGTTTGATTTACAATGTTTTGTTAATTTCTGGTATCAGTTCAGTTCAGTTCAGTCACTCAGTCGTGTCCAACCTTTGCAACCCCATGGACTGCAGCATGCCAGGCCTCCCTGTCCATCACCAACTCCCAGAGTTTACGTATGTCCATTGAGTTGGTGATGCCATTGAACCATCTCATCTTCTGTCGTCCCCTTCTTCTCCTACCTTCAATCTTTCCCAGCATCAGGGTCTTTTCAAATGAGTCAGCTCTTCACATCAGGTAGCCAAAGTATTGGAGTTTCTGCTTCAACATCAGTCCTTACAGTGAACACCCAGGACTGATCTCCTTTAGGATGGACTGGTTGGATCTCCTTGCAGTCCAAGGGACTCTCAAGAGTCTTCTCCAACACCACAGTTCAAAAGCATCAATTCTTCTGCGCTCAGCTTTCTTTATAGTCCATCTCTCACATCCATACATGACTACTGGAAAAACCATAGCCTTGACTAGATGGACCTTTGTTGGCAAAGTAATGTCTCTGCTTTTTAATATACTGTCTAGGTTGGTTGTAGCTTTTCTTCCAAGGAACAGGAGTGTTTTAATTTCATGGCTGCAGTCACCATCTGCAGTGATTTTGGATCCCCCAAAAATAAAGTCTGACACTGTTTCCACTGTTTCCCCATCTATTTGCCATGAAGTGATGGAACTGGATGCCATGATCTTTGTTTTCTGACTGTTGAGCTTTAAGCCAACTTTTTCACCGTCCTCTTTCACTTTCATCAAGAGGCTCTTTAGTTCTTCTTCACTTTCTACCATAAGGGTGGTGTCATCTGCATATCTGAGGTTATTGATATTTCTCCCAGCAATCTTGATTCCCGCTTGTGCTTCCTCCAGCCCAGCGTTTCTCATGATGTACACTGCATACAAGTTAAGTAAGCAGGGTGACAATATACAGCCTTGACATACTCCTTTCCCAATTTGGAACCAGTCTGTTGTTCCATGTCCAGTTCTAACTGTTGCTTCCTGACCTGCATACAGGTTTCTTAAGAGGCAGATCAGGTGGTCTGGTATTCCCATCTCTTTCAGAATTTTCCACAGTTTGTTGTGATCCACACAGTCAAAGGCTTTGGCATAGTCAATAAAGCAGAAATAGATGTTTTTCTGGAACTCTCTTGCTTTTTCTTGCTTTTGCCAGCAGATGTTGGCAATTTGTTCTCTGGTTCCTCTGCCTTTTCTATAACCAGCTTGAACATCTGAAAGTTCACAGTTCATGTACTGTTGAAGCCTGGCTTGGAGAATTTTGAGCATTACTTTACTAGTGTGTGAAGTGAGTGCAATTGTGCAGTAGTTTGAGCATTCTTTGGCATTGCCTTTCTTTGGGATTGGAATGAAAACTGACCTTTTCCAGTCCTGTGGCCACTGCTGAATTTTCCAAAGTTGCTGGCATATTGAGTGCCGCACTTTCACAGAATCATCTTTTAGGATTTGAAATAACTCAACTGGAATTCCATCACCTCCACTGGCTTTGTTCATAGTGATGCTTCCTAAGGCCCACTTGACTTCACATTCCAGGATGTCTGGCTCTAGGTGAGTGATCACACCATCGTGATCATCTGGGTCATGAAGATCCCTTTTGTATAGTTCCTCTGTGTATTCTTGCCACCTTTTCTTAATATCTTCTGCTTCTGTTAGGTCGATATCATTTCTGTCCTTTATTGAGCCCGTCTTCGCATGAAATGTTCCCTTGGTATCTCTAATTTTCTTGAAGAGATCTCTAGTCTTTCCCATTCTGTTGTTTTCCTCTATTTCTTTGCACTGATCCCCAAGGAAGGCTTTCTTATGTCTCCTTGCTATTTTTTGAAACTCTGCATTCAGATGGGTATATCTTTCCTTTTCTCCTTTGCTTTTTGCTTCTCTTCTTTTCACAGCTATTTGTAAGGCCTCCTCAGACAGTCATTTTGCTTTTTTGCATTTCTTTTATTTGGGGATGATCTTGCTCCCTGTGTCCTGTACAATGTCACGAACCTCTGTCCATAGTTCATCAGGCATTCTGTCTATCATATCTAGTCCCTTAAATCTATTTCTCACTTTCAGTGTATAATCATAAAGAGTTTGATTTAGGTCATACCTGAATGGTCTAGTGGTTTTCCCTACTTTCTTCAATTTAAGTCTGAATTTGGCAATAAGGAGTTCATGATCTGAGCCACAGTCAGCTCCCAGTCTTGTGTGATTCAGTTATACATACATTAGTGAGTGAAAGTGAAAGTCACTCAGTTGTGTCCCACTCTTTGCGACCCTATAGACTATACAGTCCGTGGAATTCTCCAGGCCAGAATACTGGAGTGAGTAACTGTTCTCTTCTCCAGGGTATCTTCCCAACCCAGGGATTGAACCCAGGTCTCCCACATTGTAGGTGGATTCTTTACCAGCTGAGCCACCACTGAGCCACCAGAGAAGCCCAAGAATATTGGAGTGGGTAGCCTATCCCTTCTTCAGGGAATCTTCTTGATCCAGGGATTGAACCAGTGTCTCCTGTATTGCAGGCAGATTCTTCACCAGCTGAGCTGCCAGGGAAGCCCTTAGCATACATGCATACATATATTTCCCAGGAGGCGATAGTAGTAAAGAATCTGCCTGCCAATTCAGGAGTTGCAAGAGATGTAGGTTAAATCCCTAGGTTGGGAAGATACCCTGGAGTAGGAAATGGCAACTCCCACCAGTATTCTTGCCTGGAAAATTCCATGGGCAGAGGAGCCTGGTGGGTTACAGTTCATGGGGTACATAGAATCAGACATGACTGAGTATACACACATACATATTCTTCTTCATGTTCTTTTTCGTTGTGGTTTATTATATGATATTGAATACAGTTAGTTACTTGTGTTTTAAGTAGGACCTTGTTGTTTATCCATTTTATACATAGTAGTTTGTATCTGCTAAGCCCAAACTCCTATTTTATCCTTCTTCCACCCCCATTCTCTTTGGCAGTCAAAAGTTTGTTTTCTATGTCTGTTGAGTACATTTCTGCTTTGTAAATAAGTTCATTTGTGTCGATTCCACATATAAGTGATATCATATGGTTGAATAGCATTTTTATAATTATCAACTCTTCCCATGTTATCCTGAATAGCATTTTCTGAAACAAATGAAAATGGTGAGGAAATCTATTTCACATTGTTGTAAATCTCTTTAATGTCAGGCTTAATAGAAGATAACTGGATTCCTGTATCTGCTTCTGAGCTAGTCTGTTGTCACATGGTTCATATGTACGAAGAAGTATCTGACCTCATGCAGATAATTGGAAAAGGGAAGAGTATTTTAATAGCCTGGTCAGATCATTATGGTTATTCTTTTAGATACTACACCAAAACTTGACAAGTGGTAGTTTCTTTTTTTTTCTTAGTACACTATTGATATGCTTAAACACATTCAGTAAATGGTAGTCATGGGATTCCCCAGTGGCTCAGCAGTAAAGAATATGCCTGCAATGCAGGAGATGTAGAAGACCCTGGTTTGATCCCTGGGTGGGGATGATCCCCTGGAGGAGGGTATGGCAACCCACTCCAGTATTCTTGACTGGAGAACCATATGGACAGAGGAGCCTGGAGGGCTACAGTCCATAGCGTTGCAGAGAGTTGGACACAACTGAAGTGACTGAGCACGCGCGCACGCACACACACTCACAAATGGTAGTTATAGTAGAAATAGTGTTTAAAATAAAACAAGTGGTAGTTTCTTAGAAGTTAGTTCAAATGTAGATTCTGAAGACATGTTAATAAGCTTTTCTACTCTGTTTCACTAAAATCTTTTGGTCTAGTTTGTACTTTGAATGGTTCTGCTACCCATGTATGATTTTGCAGCAATGTGTCTTGTTGTTCAGTCACTAAGTCGGGTCTGACTCTTTGCAACCCCATGTACTGCAGCAAACCAGACTTCCCTGTCTTTCAGTATCCCCCTGAGTTTGCTCAAACTCATATCCATTGAGTCAGTGATGCCATCCAAGCATCTCATCTTCTATCACCCTCTTCTCCTCCTGCCCTCAATCTTTTCCAGCATCAGGTTCTTTTCCAGTGAGTCAGCTCTTCGCATCAGGTGGCCAAAGTATTGGAGCTTCAGCTTCAGCATCAATCCTTCCAATAAATATTCAGAGTTGATTTCCTTTAGGATTGACTGGTTTGATCTCCCTGCTGTCCAAGGGACTCTCGAAAGTCTTCTCCTGGTCATTTGAAAAATACTGGTTCACTGAGTTATACATATCTTACACTTAAATGTTAACACATCTTACTATACAGTCAAATCAAATGTAATAAAAAAATTCCATTTATTAGTATTTCCACTAAACTCAGAAAAGTTTTTTAAGTACTTGTAAGCTGTCACACTCACAGTGGTGACACAAATGTTTCAAAATTCTGATTTTTTTTCACCAAATTTTGAATTTTATAATGGGCACCAAAACTGTAGTTGTTTTCCTTGAGGTAACAGGTTTACTTACTTTATTTTCCAATAAATGTCTGCCAAATATCTGAGTTGAAATAACCATAGTTTTTCCATCTTTTTTTTGTTTTTTTAAGCAACTGCTTCAGCTTGCAACTCAATTGTACACGTGCTTTTCTTCATACATAGTATGCAGCAGAAGTGCTTTGAGTGTAATTTCTATTTTATCACACAGAATATTTAAGAAATATGTACTCCAAGTATAATTAATAATTTTTATTGTTTCATCAAGGATATTCTTAAGTGAAACTTTTTTTTTAAACTACAGTGCCTGGTGGTCAAGAATACAGTGACAGCTAGTACAGTTTGGTTCCACCTTGCATCATTGCAAATGTCAACATAGTGAAAAGGGACAGTAATCTCTTAGTATTATAGAGATGCTTTTGAATTTGTGAGCCTCTGAAAGGCTCTTAGGAAATCACAGGGGTTCACAAGCCACCTTTTGAGAATTGTAAGTCTCAAAAGTAAAGTGAACCACAGATAAAATATAACTTACCAGAAGTCAGTTATTTTATCTTCACCTAAAATATCTGTATGGAAAGATTATGTGAAAAGAAATAGGTTTTTAGTTTGCTGTTCCCGAAAGCAGCAGAATACATGCTTAAGTCATTATCATGGTCCTCTGGGAGTATTTATTAAGTGCCTATACAAGTATAATGTTCTCTTGAATATTCTTCAAAGGTGAGCTAGTTTTCGTCATGAGAAAGTGGACCCTATATTCAGTCTTGACTGCGCACATAAAAGGAAAAGGGACAGGTCAGTAGATGCACATTGGTTGAATCACAATCTTCTACACAGATCTAGCCTAAGTTTCCTGGGGTTCCTGAGCAAATCACGGAGTGCTTATTTACAGAATATGAGAGTGGACTAGGTGATTTCTGAGATGTCATTCAGCTTTAATATTTAACTAACTGTGTTTTTAGAAGGAGAATTGGCCTGTTTAATCAAATTGGCACAGTTTGTGCTTATTGCTATCACATAGGTTAAGCATTAATGTTGTTTTCATAGTATTGAAAGATGAAATGTATAGAGGAGGAAATAGAGGGGACTTGTTAATTGAGAAGGCCTCTAGGAGCAAGTGGACTTTAAGTGTCAGGGCACTAAGAAATTTGAAAGGTAGGGAAATGCACATTGCAAAGTAATATTGTCTGTGAGGAATCTTTATGTTCTTTACTAGAATAGGAGAGAAGGTGGATTTGAATTCAGAAATAACCCTAAGGCCTGAAAATTGGAGAATCTACCAATGGTATGCCTAGATATTGCCATGTGTAGTATGAGCTATTAAAAGATCTCCAAGGTAAAATGTGAATTCAAACATAAATAATACTGATTTTGAGGTTCTCTTAGCCCCATTAATTATATTTTCATTGGAGAACTATAATTTTTTTGAAGGGTCAAACAGTATTTAGGTTTTTAAAAGTATACCTTTTTGTTTTCAATGAAAAAAAAATTACTATATTACCTTAAGGTACTTTCTGATCTTCCTTCTAACATTCTATAAGAAAGGAATACTATTCAGTATGGAAAAGAAATCTCCAAAGTCAAGTGCTATTACTCAGTCCAATCAGTGTTAAAATCCATTTTTGTTAAAAAAAAAAAAAAAAAAAAGCTAGTTGGAGGGACTTGGTAAATTCTGGAAAGGTGCTATTTAGATGCTTAAAAAGGAGAGGGCTCATGTGAAGCAATTTTGTGTTCAGACAAATCAAACTTTGAAGGTAGAAAAACAGCTATTGTGGCAATGTTTAAGGAAAAAAGACTCCAGAGACTATGTATTTTGGAAATATTTGACAACATTAGCAACATCAACTACTGACAAAAAAGAAAAAGAACCACCTCTTTGGCAAATATTTCACAGTTGTGCCAAGAAAAGCAGCTTCATTGGAACATTTTCATAAACTATCATCAGTTATGCAGCAGCGACTTCACAAATCAGAAATGATATCTTCAGGCACTGCTGTCAAGTGTTATTCAGATAATACCAGCCTCACATTTGAATAACAGCAGACATTTTGAATTAATTAATCAGATGAGATAGTCTAGGCCTTTTCTCATTAGTCTCTGGGTCAGGCTTGGGAAGATATATGTGTTGGTGATGATATACTTGTCTTTAATCGTGATTTATGAAGATTTAGGATTGTGTGTGATTTGTCAAAGGTTCTGGGAAAAGACTGGTGCATATTTCATTACCTCATCTGAGATTGATTTTATGATGCTAAGAGATATCACACTATTGTTCAAATGTGTGGGAAGTACAGGTAGTCACAGCATCTCAGGCTTTTTACTGGCTTATCTTTGCAACTGTCAAACAATGCTGTAAACTTTAACTGCTTGTAGTTAACAATTCCTGCTTTAATTATAGGCAGATTTTTCATTCTGTCCAAAGGGAGAAGTTTCAATGCTTATTTAGCTAAAATGCATAGCAGACATTATAACTATGACCTGGTATGAATCATGGGCAAAGTTGGTAAATTTCATGGGTTGGTCATGGTGAAAATATAAAATTTCATGGCTTGTCAAAGATTAATAGAAGAATCACATTAAAATGGTACAAATAAGGGAAGAACAACAAGTAAGGTTACTCTCCTTACATGTTACTTTCCCTCTTAGGACTAATTTTATCAAAATTGGGTAGAAAATTGTATTTTTCTGTTATTTAAGCAATGTTAATATCCTATTAAATGAAATCATTTATGTGAAGATATCTAGTACAGTGCCTGGTATATAATAAGTGCTACATATTTGCTAATTTTCTTGTTTTCCACCCACTTTTCATTCATTCCATTTAATGTTTAAAACTTTGTTAGCATTGCTTAGCCTTTTTTTTTTTTTAATAAAAGTTTGAATTTTTAATCCTGCTGAGTCTTAATTCCTTGGAAACTGTTTTATTTTTCAGTGGTGGTGGTTTAGTCGCTAAGTCGTGTCCAATTCTTGTGACCCCATGGACAGAGGAGCCTGACAGGCTACAGTCCATGGGATTCTCCAAGCAAGAATACTGGAGTGGATTGCAGAGAGGCATGCAAGACTGGATAAATAGGGAGGCCGTAGTGCAATACTGAGTTCATGCTGTGTCTGCTTATACAATGTGTGTTATAGCAAAGGTTAGGTGGAAGATACATGAGAAATCAAATATTAACCTCTCAGTGATATAAAGCATGTACAATCTAATTCAAAGTGGATCTTTTCTTGTATCATCTGCCTCCTGAGGGCAGTTACATATTTGTGATAAGTTGTTTATGGTTTTCATTTCACTCTCAAGGAAACTAAAATGCATATTACGTGAAGAATTTCAACCTTGTCATACAAAATAAAAATTTACTTATTTTAGATGGATGATTGACAGATACTTTTTAAATTGAAATGATTAAGTTATTAATAATTATTAGTTCTTTTTCACCTCTGTGTTTTGGGAACAGAGTTACTACTCCTAAGGCAACATTTGGCACATCTTAACTAGAAGTAGACAGTTCTAATTGATGTTCACTTTGGGGTAGGTGGGCTTCTCGGGTGGTACAGTGGTAAGGAATCCACCTGCCAATGCAAGAGGTGCAGAAGATTCAGGTTCGATCCCTGGGTCAGGAAGATCCCCTGGAGGAGGAAATGGCAACTCACTGCAGTATTCTTACCCAGAAAATCCCGTGGGCAGAGGAACCTGCAGGCTACCGTCTGTGGGGTCTCAAAGAGTCAGGCATGACTGAGCACGCAGGCACTTGGGGTAGGTAGTTTATAAATAAGAAGATGCATTGATATTTGGAGAGATATAGTGCTTAAGAATAGTTTAGGAAGCAGTTTGATGCTGTATAGAGCAGTACTGGTTTTGGAATCCAACAGATCTGAGTCCCACTTCTAGAACTGCTACTTAATTGCTTTGTTCCACCTAATTTTTCCTGAGCCTTAGTGGTCTTTTCCCTAATGTGAGGCCACTGATGCCTAGCTCTCCAGGTTGTTGTGATAATTAGAGGTCAATATTTATACAGTACCTAATGTGGCATCTGGTATATCATACGTGCTTAGTAAATTGCAGTATTGCTGTTACTTAATTTTTTCATTTATATCTTTAAGACAGATGCATTGAGGACTCACTATATGCCAGTGACAAGGTATCAGAGATACAAAGCAAATGCTTGCCAGTGAGCAATAGAGTGATATTTATAGATAGTGTATTTATGTGGATGAATACAAGCTGATTCATCAAGTAGGAAGTGAGAAGAGGCAGGAGATGAGACTGTCAGGGATCACATCAAGGAGGCTTTATTCTGTGTGGGTGAGTAGGGTCTTTATTTTTGTATTTTGAGCAGTTACTGATGGGTGTAAGGAAGAGAATGACATGATCAGAGTGTGTGTTTGTTTTTTACATAGTTCACTTTGGAAACTGTTGAAAGGAATATACTGGTTAGGAGGCTTTTGCAAGTCAGTAATGATGATGTGTATGTATAATGGGTAATAGTGGGGATTAAAAAAGAGGGAATGATGGTTTTACTAAAACTGAAACAGAAAAAGAAAGATTAAATGGTAGATTAGAATTTTTTGGTCTCTCTTCACTTGGTTGACTCCTCTTATGTATCCTTAAAATCTTAGCCTGGATGTTCTTCCAGGAAGCTTTTTTAACGTCCCCAAAGTCTATGTTAGCCGCTCATTTTATGTGCTCTGATGGCATCCTGTTGTTTCCCTTCTTACTGTGCTTGAGACATTGTATTTTAATTATGTATTTAATTTTGTATTGCCTCCAGTAAATTGGGAACTCTGTGAGGGCAGAGATACTGTGTTTTGTTCATTGTCGTGTCTCCTAGCATGTAGCAGGAAACACTCAATTTCAGTATGTTGAAATGAATTGACTGTGGTATGTAAGGGAGAAAACAAGGATGTCTGTTAATTTCTAGTATAGGTGACCACGTGAGTGTCATTAACTGAGAGAGATAGTAGAGTGGACTTGCAGGAGTCATAGGATATGTTCATTATTAACTTTGCTAGATAATGTCCAATTACTTCCCAAAGTGCTTGGACTAATTTATATTCATACCAGCAGTGTATTTTTTTTTCCATTTGCTTGAGGAGTTCAGTTTTAAATATACTGAATTGTATACATTAAAATACTATACAATTTAGTGACATTTAGTACATTCACAATGTTGTCAGCTTTTCTCTCGTTCTAAAACATTTTCATTACCTGAGAAGAAATCTCCATATCTATTAAGCAATCACTCCCTCTTTTTCCTTCCCCTTTGTCCCTGACAACCACCAATCTGCTTTTTGTCTCTGTAGATTTACCTATCACGGATATTTCATATACATGAAATTATACAGTGTGTAGTCTTTCATAGCTGGCTTTCACTTAATGTTTTCAGGGTTCTTCCAAGTTGTAGCATATCAGCACTTCATTCCTTTTTATGACTGACATTTGATTGTGTGTCTATACCACAATTTATTTATCCACTTGTCAGTTGATGACACTCGGGATTGTTTGCAGTTTGGGCTATTGATGAATAGGTCTTGTGAATATTATGAACATTTGTGAACAAGTATTTGAGTATATGTTTTCAGTTCTTTTGGGAGTTATACCTGGGAATGGAATTGCTGAATCATGTGATAATTCTGTATTTAGCTTTTTGAGGAAACAGCAAACTAGTTTTCACAGCGACTTCACATTTCTGTCAGCAGTGGATGGGGGGAAGCGTTCAAATTTCTCATCAACACTTGTTATTTTACATCTAAAAAAATTATAACCATTTTAGTGGGTGTGAAATAGTATCTCACTGTGTTTTTTTTCTGATTATATCCATTTATTTACTTATGATTTTATTTATATGAAGCAGAAAATTTTGGATGGGACCATATGGTATCTTTTTTATGGTATTATTTTTTTTTTAATTTTTATTTTTATTGGAGTATAATTGATTTACCTCGAGGAGGGCATGGCAGCCCACTCCAGTATTCTGGCCTGGAGAATCCCCATGGACAGAGGAGTCTGGTGGGTTACACTTCTGGATCACAAAGAGTCACACACAACTGTGCGAGTAAGCACAGCACAGCACAGCATAGTTGATTTACAGTGTTGTGTTAGTTTCATTGTGGTTTTTATTTACGTTTTCCTAATGACTAATGATGTTGGGAATCTTTTCATGTGCTTTTTGGCCATTTATATATCCTCTTTGGAGAAATCTCTATTCAAATCCTTTGCCCACTTTTTGAGTTGAGTTGTAAGTTTGTTGTTCAGTTATACATTAAAAAAAAAAAGTATTCTGAATACTAGTCTCTTATCAGATATTGATTTGCAAATATTTTCTCCTGCAACTGTGTTCTGTACATTATCTAGGTTATTTCACATTGTTGGAAATGCCCTTTGATGCACACAACTTTTTAAATTTTGATGAAATTAATTTATCAGTTGTTTTGGGTCATTGTTGCTTATGCTTTTTGTGCTGTATCTAAGAATCCATTGCAGTATCCAGTGTCATAAGGACCACTGTATTTTCTTCTAAGAGTTTTGTAGTTTTAGCTCTTATGTTTAGGTGATTGATCCATTTGAGTTAATTTTTTGTATATGGTGTGAGGTAGTGGTCCATCGTCATTCTTTTGGATATAGATACCAATTGCTTTAGCACTATTTGTTGAAGAGTCTGTTCTTTCCCTTTGAATGGTCTTGGCACCCTTGTGGAAAATCAGTTGGATGTAGACGTATGGGTTTATTTCTGTATTTTATTGATCAGTATGTCCGTCCTTATTTACTGCTATACTCTTTTGAATACTGTAGCTTTGTCGTAAGTTTTGAAATCAGAAAGTGATAGTTCTTTAACTTTATTCATCCTTTTCAGGATTGTTTTGACTATTCAGGACCCCTTGAAATTCCATGTGAATGTGAGGATTGACTTTTTTATTTCTGCCAAAAATTATGATAGAGATTGCATTGAATTACTCTGTATAGTGTTGCCATCTTAACAATGTTATGTCTTCCAGTCTGTGAAAATGGGATGTCTTTCCATTTATTTATGTCTTTAATTTCTTTTGGCAGTATTTTGTTGTTTTCAGTGTACCTGTCTTTCACCTCTGTGGTTAAAATTATTACTAGGTATTTTATTATTTTGGATGCTATTGTAAGTGAAATTGTTTTATTAATTTCATATATGAATTGTTCATTGCTGGCGTATAGAAACAGTTTCTTTTTATGTGTTGACCTGTAGCCAGTAATTTTTCTGAATTTATTTATTGGCTAGTAGTTTTTTGGTTTTTTTTTTTGGTGGCTTCTCTGGACTTGTCTATATCACAAGGTCATGTCATATGATAGCAGAGATAGTTTTAATTCTTCTTTCCCAATTCAGGTGCTATTTATTTGTATATTTTTTAAAATTTATTGCCTCATTGACCTGGCTAGAACTTCCAGCACAATGATGAAT
Source organism: Okapia johnstoni (assembly GCA_024291935.2). NCBI lineage: Eukaryota > Metazoa > Chordata > Mammalia > Artiodactyla > Giraffidae > Okapia > Okapia johnstoni. Next base: position 45,114,010 of record CM044306.1, on the reverse strand, counting down.
AGCATAGTGAAGATGGACATCCTTTTCTTGTTCTTGATCTTGGAAGGAAAGCTTTCAGTCTTTCATCATGGAATGTTAGTTGTGGATTTTTCACAAATGCCCTTTATTATGTTGAGAAAGTTTCTTTCTATTCCTAGTTTTTTGAGTGTTTTCATTATGAGAGGATATTGTGTTTTGTCAGATGCTTTTTGCTTATCAGTTGAGGTAATTTTTTTTTTTTTAACTCATTCTGTATATGTGATATATTACATTAATTTTTGTATATTGAACCACTCTTGCATTCCTGGGATAAATCCCACTGTGCATGGTGTATAATCCTTTCAGAATGGTCTTGGGTTTGATTTGCTAGTATTTTGTTGATTTCTTTACCATCTACATTTATAAGGGATATTGCTTTGTAATTTTCTTTTCTTGTGGTAACTTTGATATCACAATAATACTTGCCTTAAAGAATGAGTTAAAAATGTTCCCTCCTCTTCTATTTTTGGGAAGAATTTGAGAAGGACTGATATTAATATTAAACATTTGATAGAATTGATCAGTGAAGTCATCTAGTCCTGGCCTTTTCTTTGTTTGAAGAGTTTTTGATTGCTTATTCAATCTCTATACTTGTTACAGATATGTTCAGATTTTCTATTTATAAGGATAAATAGGTAATTTGTATATTTTGAGTAATTTATCCATTTTTTCTAGGTAGTCTACTTTCTTGGTGTATGATAATTTTAAAACATTAATGTAAGGTTAGTGCTGATGTCCCTACTTTCATGGTTTTAGTTATTTTCATCTTCTCTTGGTTTTAGGCTACCTAGAGTTTGCTAACTTTGTTGATCTTTTCAAATAACTAAAATTTGGTTTCATTGATTCTATTATTTTTCTGTTCTTTATTTTAAAAATCTTCACTCTAGTCTTTATTATATCTTCTTTCTGCTAGCATTGGATTTCATTTGTTTGTTTTCTAGTTTCCTAAGGAATGAAGTTGGTTTATTGACTTGATTTGTCTTCTTTTTTGATGTAGGCATTTACAGATACATTGCCTTTGAGTACTGCTTTTGCTCTATTTTGCAAGTTTTAGTATACTGTGTTTTCCTAAGTATCTCTTTTACATTTTTGTTCCTCATTCCATTACCTCTTTTTGTGTTTAATTGATTTTTTTTTTGTCATGTACCATTTGACTCTCTTCTCATTTCCTTTTGTGTGTATATATATTTTTTTTACTTACTTTTTTTTCCTTTTGTGTATATTTTTTAGATATTTTCTTAGTAGTTACCATAGGGATTACAATTAATATTAACTTTATAACACTGTGGTTTAAATTGGTGTCTACTTAGCTTCAGTAGCATAGAAAAGTCTACTTCTATAAAATTCCCATCTTCATCTTTTATGTTGTTATTTTCATAAATTACATCTTTATACATTTTGTGCTTATTAAAATTTTTTGTTGTTCACTCACTAAGTCGTGTCTGACTCTTTGCAACACCATGGACTGTAGCACACCAGGCTTCCCTGTCATTCACTATCTCTAGGAGTTTGCTCAAACTCATGTCCATTGAGTCAGTGATGTTTTCTAACCGTCTCATCCTCTGCTACCCCCTTCTCCTCTTGTCCTCAATTATAATTTTTAAAATGTATTTGTCTTGTCAGTCATGTGGGAAGCACAAAGAGGAGTTACAAACCAAAGTATAGCAACACTGGTTTTTATATTTATCTATGTAATTACCTTTACTGAAATTCTTTGTTTCTTCATATGGCTTTGAGTTACTGTCTGGTGTCCTTTTGTTTCAGCCTGAAAGCCTTCCTTTAGCATTTTTTTTTTTTCTTTCTTTCTGTCTTTTTTTTTTCCTTTAGCATTTCTTAAAGGGCAGGGCTACTCACAATGACAGAATGATCTCTGTTCATTTCCAAGGCAAACCATTCAATATCACAGTAATCCAAGTTTATGCCCCAACCAGTAATGCCAAAGAAGCTGAACTTGAACGGTTCTGTGAAGACCTACAAGACCTTTTAGAACTAACACCCAAAAAAGATGTCCTTTTCATTATAGGGGACTGGAATGCAAAAGTAGGAAGTCAGGAAACACCTGGCATAACAGGCAAATTTGGCCTTGAAGTACAGAATGAAGCAGGGCAAAGGCTAATAGAGTTTTGCCAAGAGAACACACTGGTCATAGCAAACACCCTCTTCCAACAACACAAGAGAAGACCCTACATGTGGACATCACCAGATGGTCAACACCGAAATCAGATTGATTATATTCTTTGCAGCCAAAGATGGAGAAGCTCTATACAGTCAGCAAAAACAAGACCAGGAGCAGACTGTGGCTCAGATCATGAACTCCTTATTGCCAAATTCAGACTTAAATTGAAGAAAGTAGGGAAAACCACTAGACCATTCAGGTATGACCTAGATCAAATCCCTTATGAGTATACAATAGAAGTGACAAATAGATTTAGGGACTAGATCTGATAGAGTGTCTGATGAACTATGGACATAGGTTCGTGACATTGTACAGGAGACAGGGATCAAAACCATCCCCATGGAAAAGAAATGCAAAAAAGCAAAATGGCTGTCTGAGGAGGCCTTACAGATAGCTGGGAAGAGAAGAGAAACGAAAAGCAAAGGAGAAAGGGAAAGATATTCCCATCTGAATGCAGAGTTCCAAAGAATAGCAAGGAGAGATGAGAAAGCCTTCCTCAGCGATCAATGCAAAGAAATAGAGGAAAACAACAGATTGGGAAAGACTAGAGATCTCTTCAAGAAAATTAGAGATACCAAGGGAACATTTCATGCAAAGATGAGCTCGATAAAGGACAGAAATGGTATGGACCTAACAGAAGCAGAAGATATTAAGAAGAGGTGGCAAGAATACACAGAAAAACTGTACAAAAAAGATCTTCACGACCCAGATAATCACGATGGTGTGATCACTCACCTAGAGCCAGACATCCTGGAATGTGAAGTCAACTGGGCCTTAGAAAGCATCACTACGAACAAAGCTAGTGGGGGTGATGGAATTCCAGTTGAGCTATTTCAAATCCTGAAAGATGATGCTGCGAAAGTGCTGCACTCCATGTGCCAGCGAATTTGGAAAACTCAGCAGTGGCCACAGGACTGGAAAAGGTCAGTTTTCATTCCAATCCCAAAGAAAGGCAATGCCAAAGAATGCTCAAACTACTGCACAATTGCACTCATCTCACATGCTAGTAAAGTAATGCTCAAAATTCTCCAAGCCAGGCTTCAGCAATACGTGAACCGTGAACTTTCAGATGTTCAAGCTGGTTTTAGAAAAGGCAGAGGAACCAGAGATCAAATTGCCGATATCCGCTGGATCATCGAAAAAGCAAGAGAGTTCCGGAAAAAACATCTATTTCTGCTTTATTGACTATGCCAAAGCCTTTGACTGTGTGGATCACAATAAGCTGTGGAAAATTCTGAAAGAGATGGGAATACCAGACCATCTGACCTGTCTCTTGAGAAACCTGTATGCAGGTCAGGAAGCAACAGTTAGAAGTGGACATGGAACAACAGACTGGTTCCAAATAGGAAAAGGAGTACGTCAAGGCTGTATATTGTCACCCTGCTTATTTAACTTATATGCAGAGTACATCATGAGAAACGCTGGGCTGGAAGAAACACAAGCTGGAATCAAGATTGCCGGGAGAAATATCAATAACCTCAGATATGCAGTTGACACCACCCTTATGGCAGAAAGTGAAGAAGAACTAAAGAGCCTCTTGATGAAGGGGAAAGAGGAGAGTGAAAAAGTTGGCTTAAAGCTCAATGTTCAGAAAACTAAGATCATGGCATCTGGTCCCATCACTTCATAGGAAATAGATGGGGAAACAGTGGAAACAGTGTCAGACTTTATTTTTTTGGGCTCCAAAATCACTGCAGATGGTGATTGCAGCCATGAAATTAAAAGATGCTTACTCCTTGGAAGGAAGGTTATGGCCAACCTAGATAGCATATTTAAAAGCAGAGACATTACTTTGCCAACAAAAGTCCGTCTAGTCAAGGCTACAGTTTTTCCAGTGGTCATGTATGGATGTGAGAGTTGGACGGTGAAGAAAGCTGAGCGCTGCAGAATTGATGCTTTTGAACTGTGGTGCTGGAGAAGACTCTTGAGAGTCCCTTGAACTGCAAGGAGATCCAGTCAATCCATCCTGAAGGAGATCAGTCCTGTGTGTTCATTGGAAGGACTGATGTTGAAGCTGAAACTCCAATACTTTGGCCACCTCATGCGAAGTGTTGACTCGTTGGAAAAGACCCTATTGCTGGGAAGGATTGGGGGCAGGAGGAGAAGGGGACGACAGAGGATGAGATGGTTGGATGGCATCACCGACTCGATGGACATGGGTTTGGGTGGATTCCAAGAGTTGGTGATGTACAGGGAGGCCTGGCGTGCTGCGATTCATGGGGTCGCAACGAGTCAGACACTACTGAGCAACTGAACTGAACTGAACTGAACTGAACTCACAATGAGCTCCCTCCATTGCCTTGGGATGTCTTAATTTCTTTTTCATCTTTGATGGATAATTTTCCTACATACAGAATTCTCAGTTGGCACTCCCCCCTTCCCCCTTTTAGTACTTTACATATATTATGCAACTACCTGCTAGCTATCCTTCATGGGTTCTGATGAAAATTTGGCTGTTAATGTTATAGAGGATTTTTTGTACAAATGAGTTGCTTGGTTCTTTTTGCTACTTTCAGGATTCTCTGTCTTCCAACTGTTTGATAATAATATGGCACAGTGAGAATGTCTTTGTGTTTATCTTTCTTGGATCTTATTGAACTTGTTCAGTGTGTAGCTTTATGTCTTTTATCAAACTGTGAAAGGAAGTTTTTGGCCATTATTTCTTCAAACATTGTTTCTGCTCCTTTCTGACTTTCCTCTTTCTGGGACCCCCATTATATCTATGTTGATATACTTGGTGGTGTCTCATAGGTTATATCTATGTTGATATACTTGGTGGTATCTCATAGGTTATATCTATGTTGATATACTTGGTGGTGTCTCATAGGTTATATCTATGTTGATATACTTGGTGGTGTCTCATAGGTTATATCTATGTTGATATGCTTGGTGGTATCTCATAGGTCTCTTAGGCTCTTTTCATTTTCTTTTCTCTTCAAACTGGATAATTTCAATTGACTGTCTTTAAGTTCTGTGATTCTTACGTCTGCTCAAATGTGCTATTGAAACCTTTGAGTGAATTTTTCATTTTGGTTATTGTATTTTTCAGCCTCAGAATTTCTGCTTAGTTCCTTTTATAATTTTTATCTCTATTGATAGTCTCTGTTGAGACATTATTCTCCTTTTTCTTTTGGCTTTTCATCCATAATTTCCTATAGCTCCTCAAGTATATTTAAGACAGCTTATTTAAAACCTTGGTTTAGTATGTTCAGTGTCTATGCTTCCTCAGGCACAATGTGGTTAATATCTTCTGGAAAGGACCATACTTTCTTGTTTTTTTTCCCAAAGGATAGTACACCCTTGAGGTGTGAGGGCAGGCTAACCCCAAAGGATAGGCCTACTTTCCTGTTTCTTTGATTGCTTTGTGATATTTTTGTTATTGTTGTTGTTGAAAATTGAACATTTTGAATCACATAAAGTAGTGTCTCTGGAAATCATAAGCTTTTTTTTCCTCAAAGAGAGTAATTGTTGCTTGCTGTGGACTATGACTCTTGTTTATATAGGGATTTTTACAAACTATTTTTTTAAAGTCCATATTTGTCATTTATGTTCTCTGGAATCTCCTTTAGTCTGTGTTTAGCTGGTGTTTTGTTTTTGTTTTTTGCTGCACTGTGCGGCAAGAGGCATTCCTTAGGGATCAAACCTGTGTCCCATGCAGTGAATGCACAGAGCCCTAACCACTGTACCACCAGGGAATTTCCTCAGCTAGTGTTTTGATAGAAATTTTCTTTAATGCCAGGAGCCCCCATAAAAGCAGAGGAGGAGGAGAAAAGAATTTCCCAGTACTTGCTAACTGTCTCTGTTTTGGGGGACTCCTTCATCTGTTAGCTAGGCTGTTTTCAGCTATGCCTTAGTCTTTACTCACTGCTTGTGCTAAGATTAGAGATCAACTAGAGGTGAAAACTTAGGTATTCTTAGACACACGAGAGCATGTGTCTTGCCCTTAACATTCACGTGAACTTCTGAATTCTAGTGTATGTGGTGCCTTTGAATGCCCTAATTTTTCAAGAAGTGTTCTCCCCTGCATTTTCTTCCAGGGTTTCAGTGCTCTATTGCTATTGTTTGCCTCAGCTATCATCTTTTGCCCCTGCAGGCAGAAGGTTCTTTTTTTTTTCTCCCCTTCTTTTTTTCTCACCTTTGTTTGTTTGTTTTTAAAGGAACGTCTCTTTTTGCACCATGAGTTAGATGAAAGAGATAAGCACCTTGCATCAGTCCTTCAGGCAGCATGTGAGTAAGTGAAAGTTGGTCACTCAGTCCTGTCAGCCTCTTTGCAACCCCGTGGACTATTCAGTCCCTGGAATTCTCTAGGCCAGAATACTGGAGTGAGTAGCCTTTCCCTTCTCCAGGGGATCTTCCCAACCCAGGGGTTGAACCCAGATCTCCCATACTGCAGGTGGATTCTAGACAGGTCAAAAAACCCCCAGTTCTCTGAGATTAAGATCTCTGCTTTCTCCAAAACCAGGGGACCATTGACCCATGCTAGGATCATGAACTGCTGTCTCTGAGACCACCTCTGAGCCAGGTTTGGAGATAGGACAAGGAAAAGTAAAATGCAGTGAAGTTTTCTACCGTTTTAAAGTTACCTGGATTTTTTTTTTTTTTTTTTTTTTTTTTTTAGATTTAGTGCTTGCTTGTTTGCTGTAAACTTGACTGTTTTAGAGTTCTGAAAAATTTGATTCTGACAGTTGAGTTTTGAGCATGTTGAGTTTGTGGTGCCTTTGGGAAGGCCCTGTTACATGTTTCTACAGGCAGTTAGATATAAGAGTTTGCATCTTTCTTTCTTAGGGAGGAGATCTGAGCTATAGATAGGAATTGGGAGAAGGGAGTGACAGGATGAAATGGTTGAATGGCATCACTGACTCAGTGGACTTGAGTTTGAGCAAACATGGGGAGATAGTGAAGGACAGGGAAGCCTGGCATACTGCAGTCCCTGGGGTTACAAAGAATCGGACATGACTTAAATGACTGAACAATAACTACTATGGAAAATACATGAATGGTTAAGATAATCAGAGAGGGTCCAGGGAATGGAGGCAGAGAACTAATGGTTACAAAGTACAAGGAAAACCAGGGGTTTGTGGTTAAGTGAAAGCTGAGAAGGTAAAGTTGCAAAAGAGGAGAATGATGAACAGACAAAACTGAAACAAGGTAACCTTATCATTATTTCAATATAAAGGTGACATTTGAATGAAAAGAGGAAGTGAGAAAGTGAGATGGATGATAATTAAAAGGTGATGCAAGGTAAACATAGATTGTAACACTAGTATATACTTGGGTTTTTTTCTTGGCAGATGGGAGAAAAGGATGGGGTGAAGTGGATTATGGGGCTCTGTTGTAAGAATAGTTAAAATGTTCAGCTTTATAATCCATTGTGAGTAGGTAAGAGAGTTAAGGCAGAGGGATTTGAGGCTCAGATGGACTCAGATGGAGTAATAGGTGGAGTGGGAGAAAGGGACTGAGGAGGCTGGCAGAATAAGAGACTGTGGTCTAGAGTGAGGCATTTGAATTTAACTTCATAGATCAAGCAGTTCCAGGTGATGAATGATAAAGTCTAGGACGTGGCCTTAGGAGTTGATAAGTCAAAGTGAAATGGAGCTTAAGGTTATTGATTTTTAAGGTGGTCACAGAACTGTAATGCTAAGATGTTGGTTGAATTTTTTATGTTCTCCTTGAAGCCAACCTAATAGCATGATTTGGGATGGAGAGGAAGATTGAGCTTTGTGCCAACATTTTTAATGAATGTGGACAATTATTAATATTAGTTAATGAACAACAGTGGGTGCAGCTTTGCCAAGTTAATTTTTCTTACATAATTAGTTGTTTCCTATGGAGATAAAGCTATGGTCAGTTTATTTGGAAATAAGCAGTTATTAAGTTAGGGAAATGAAACCCATATAAGCATTTTTCATACCATTACTTTATTCTGCAAACATTTACTGGATGCTTTCTATTGACCTTGGAGTTCCTTACAGCCAAGGGGCAAGACAATCATCTAAGTAGATCACTGATACAGTGTGTTGTGTCAAAGTAGAGTAGTGGTCTCATGTGGGACATATCCCCAAATCCATTGGAATGGTCCAGAAACCATCAAAACATCTACGGAAAGGTATCCTTTTCACTGTATTTACTTTCTTTATAGTTTTTTAATGCAAAATATTTCAGGCAATATAAAAAGGTTAGATAACATACCAACACCCATATACATAGCATTTATTTTAAGAAATAAGACATTACAGGTGCAGTTGGAAGCTTCCTATGTATTCTTCCCTAATCCCACTCCCTTTCTCTTTTCCCCTTCCTGCCCACACTGAATTTGGTGTTCTTCATTCACAAGTTTTTTTTTTTTTAGTTGCATATTTTGAACCTTATAAAATTGTTTCATACTGTTCTTATCTTTCTGTGATATGCCTTTTTCCCATTCAACATTGATTTTTAAAATTTTTGACACAGATTCATTTAGCTCAAATTCATTTTTTTTCCTGCTGCATAGTTTTCCACTGTATGACTATTCCTTCTTAATTTTCCTGATGGTGAGTGCTTAAATTGCCCTATTTTTTCTTATCTTATAGTGCTGTTATAAATGTTCCTTCCACATCTTTTTGAGCTGTTATCAGTTGTTGCACAAGCAATCAACTCACAACTTAGCAGCTTAAAACAGCAAATATTTATCATCTCACAGTTTCTGTGTGTTAAGCATCTAGGCAAAGCTTAACTGGGTGCCCCAGGGTTAGAATCTCTGACAAGATTAGAATCAGATGGCAGCAGATCCTCAGATATCTCAAGGCCTGCCTGGGGGAAGATCTCCATCCTTGCTTACTCACTGGCTGTTGGCAGGCCTCAAGTCCTCAATGACTGTTGGACAGAGACATCTCCCTACATGGCCACCGTAGGGCAGCTTACAGTTTGGCAGCTGGCTTCCAGCAGAGTGAATGAGAGAGGGAACCTAAGGTGGAAGCCACAGTGTATTTGTATTCTCATCTTAGAATTCCATCATGAATAACAGGAGGTGGGATCCTGTGAGGCCTTTCTTAGAGGCTGCCTACCAAACTGGTTCATAGGGCACACATTGTCAACTTTACTAAAGATGCTATGAAATCTCTTCCTGAGGTGGCTGTTCTAATGTATACTTTCCTAAAAATAAGATTTTAACTTTACTAATGTTTAAAATAGGAAGTGGCATGTTGGTTTGTGTTAGAGGCTTCTTTGTTACTTTAAAGTATTTGTTATTGGGGAGAAATAATGGGAGTTCCAGGTTTGTTTAGATGTCTTGCCAGCTTGTGTTACTGGTTGGGAGTATTTGTATGTTATGTTACTTAGAGCTAACTTAATTAAATGCTTGTGAAATGGATGAGTTATCTAAGAAAGATCTGCAAGGAAACACATGGACTGACATAAGAGGAATGATGCAAGTGTGTGTTAAGAAAAAGGGAGAACTGGTACTTCTACTTTTAGTTCTAGCTTTAGCTGTACATGAGGGGAAATTAATTATGGTCTATAATGTTCGATGGGAAGTCAGTGAAAAGATTAAAATCACAGAGGTGATTTTATAATTTAATTATAATCTTTAAACTTTTTATATACTTTATAATTTACCACTGTTGCAACAATAAACCTCACCTTAATTGTATACCATTGCATAAGATACTAGCTAATAATAGTAGTACACGTACATTTTATATATTTATATATCTGTTAAATAAATATATATTGGCAGGGCTCCATGATTGATTTTGTAGACTATTTTATTTAGAATCCTAGAGGTATGAAAAGAACACTGGAGTTAGGAGTAAGGAGGACAGAGCAAATGATTGCCTAGGAATCATTGCCTAGAAGTTAGGAAAAGCTTCACAAAGGAAGTTGATTTTGAGCTCCGTCACAAAGGACAGAGAGGAGTCTAAATTGCAGAAAAAGAGTAAGAAGAACATTTTTGACAGAGGAAGCAGCATTTGCAATGAAATAGATCCTTCATGGTATGACGATTTGAAGGATGATAATTTTCTGAGATGGTTAGGATGAGGATTGTGGGGAGGTGAAGGAAGATGAGAATGGAGGTGGCCAGACATAGGCTCTGTATAGCTGGTGATCAGTTAGTGAGGACATTGGCATGATCCACTGAAACTAAGGAGTTTCTTAGTTTTCTGATTGGAAATTGGTAACTTGGGCACTACAGTATTGTCCTTTATGTCAAGACTTCAAAGGCCAGCCTAGTTTATAGCTCCCAGTGATGGGGAGCAATGGTTTACCATTGAGAATTTCAGACTGTTTTTTTTTTTTTTTTTCATAAACAAAAAATTGAGATAAGGTTTTTATTATTTTTATTTATAAGAATTATTGAGGTATAATTCACTTAAACTGTGTATTTAAAAATTATAATTTGATAAGTTTTGATGTGTATATACTTATGATTCTATCACTACAATTAAGATAATGAACACCAAATTTTCTTTGTGCCTGTTAGATGAAGTTTTAAAAATTTGACACTATATTAAAAGAAATATTTGAAAAATGAAACAGTTCTTATAGGGAATTTAGTGAGTGCTCACATTTTTAAAAGCTTTCTATTATGAAGATCTAAAACATGTACAAACTAGAGAGAATAGTGTAATAGACTTTCATGTATCTGTCACCTGACTTCACAGTGTGATAGGGTTTTAAATTTTTACTATAATGCTAATGGGCTTTCCAGGTGGTGCTGGTGATGAAGAACTCACCTGCCAATGCAGGTAGATGTAAGAGATGCAAGTTCGATCCCTGAGTTGGGAAGATCCTCTGGAGGAGGGCATAGCAACCCATTCCAGTATTCTTGGAGAATCCGATGGATTGAGGAGCCTGGTGGGCTGTAGTCCATAGAGTCACACAGAATTGACACAACTGAAGTGACTTAGCATGCACCCATAATGCTTTCTTACAAAAGTCTGTGTATATGAATTCTTCATTTTACAAATGAGGAAATTAAAACCTGGAGAAATTGAATAAAAGAAATTTAAAGTGTGGAAATGTTAGAGTGGCAGGAGATAAAAAAAACCATGTTTTTTTACTCCTGTGTTCGTGAGATACTTGCTACTCAAAAGTGTGCTCTGTGGACTGGTAGGATGGCCATCACCTGAGAGCTTAGAACTGTAGGTTGTCATGCCCCACCCCCCAGACCTACTGAATCAGAAATTATATTTTAACAAATATTCCAGGTGATCACGTACATGTTAAAGTTTGAGAAGCATAGTCCTAGGGCAGATTGCCTCTTTGGGCAACAACGAAATTTTAGAACTAAGAATGTTTCTTGAACTGAGGTAGGTAAAAGAAAAAAAAAATGGAAAGCTGACTTTTAGTTACTGCTTAGTTTCTGTTATTGAATGATTGCTCATATAGTACTATGAGAAGATAATATTTTAGTTTTCCCTATGTCACCATTTTCAATTTATAAGAAAAAAAGATTCTGAGGATAAAATAACAGATAAGTACTCTAAGCTATTATAATTACCCATTTATGCCTTTTGCCAGGGCTGTTTGGTCTGTGAAAAGGAAATAGAAGTCTTACGGGTATTTTGTTGTTGTTATTGTTATTGCTCTATAAATCGATAAAACAAAGCAAAACCCAGAGTCTCTCCCACCCTCTCATTCTAAAGGTAGCAGTGTTGGGCAGCCAGAAGGCAGAATTAAACACTGTTCAACGTGTATGCCAAGGGAGGGCCTCATGTTGTGTCCAATCTAGCTGGCTAGAGAACCCTTCCGTTAGCCTCTCCTAATGTTTGCACTGAATGAGGCGTTACATTTTGAAGGCAACACTGACTGAATTCAGTATTGATACATTCGCTTACCAACTTTTCTGCCTCTGGCAGAACAGTCTTACTAATGGTAGTGTACAGAAAGCAGCCGCTAGATTCATACTCACTCTAAAGGAAATCTTGTGATATTGCTTCTATGGCTATATCCCTTATATGTACAAGCCCCATTATAGTTCTGTTCTTTGTGCCTGTGCTCCAGAAGCATTTTCTAGATGATAGTTACTTGTTGATGAAAACCCTTTTGTATGGTCCCAGGTAAAAACCTGTGTAGGATTGAAACGTGTTCTGAGGTGTGTTATGTTGTAATAAGATATAAGTATCTTAACAAAGAGAAAATATCAGTGTTGTTCTTCTGATATGTAATGTTTTCACATATAGCACCTAGCTAGTGTTATCTTCAAACCTGTATGGAGAATGATTTGGCAGCTGAAAAAATGTTTAGATTCAGAATTAAGGAAAAGAGGTTTGGCTATTCCTTTTTACTGCTATTGTATTCTTTCGGATGGAAGCATATGCTCTAGAGTTAACCAGTAAAATAAATAATTCCAGTTATATTAAATCCTTTAGCCCTCAGAGCCTTGTATTTATATGTACTCAAACAGTCATATACAGCATGTAAACTACTATGATTTCCATGAAGAAACCCATGTATCAGACCCCATAGTATGTTAACAGAGGGCTTTACCCAGTGGAGTTATTCACTGGCATTGATACTGTGAGACTATAGACCGTTAATAACAATAAATTTCTATTTTTAATGCTAATGGAAATTTAAAAAATAAACTTTAAAAAATGTAAAATAAACCTATATGAAATCATAAAGCAATTAAAAACTGATTAGCTGAAGTGCTATCACTTTTAAGCATTATATTTGAGCTTATGAGAGATATGAAAACATGGCATTTGTACATATAGTGAAGCAGTTGTTGAAAGTTTGCATCTTCACTATTTTTAACATGAAATACTGAGAGTCTTCTTGCATATTCTGGATTGTCTTAATTTCAGCCTTGATTCTTAAGCTGTAAAGTCCAGTTTGTGCTTCTGTAATGTTCTAAATGTTCATTTTCTTTTACTTGTGGTTATATAGTTAGTAATATATAGTGAAAATATGGTTAGTGTGGGAATAACTCAAATTAAAATAGGCAGCTGGACTTGGCACATATTCATTTCCCTGCCCAGGGTTAGAGTCTAGAGCCACAGATAGTGGAACTTCACCTTTCTCTCCTGGTATGTTAGCTTTACTGATGGTTTGAAGCCATAGCAGTTAATATGCCTTAGCCTTTGCTTTTACAGACGAGAAATGGATCTTATACTTATATCACCAGGTTTCAAAACTATTTACACTAAGTGGGGTGGTTTACTACCTCAGGGGTAGTGCATTAAGCCTATTGCTCTTGAGAATCCATTTTCATCTCTTCTCACCAATTGATGAGACAGATATGACAAGCCTTTAAAGTTGAGTGGAAATTTTCTGTGGGGTGGGCTGCTGTATTAAATTGTTCCTTACCACCACCATGGATGTTGTAAAGACTTGTGAGTGGGTATCCTATGGCTAAGAAAAGAGATATATTGTTTGTGGTTGGGAGGCTGTAAGGTCTAATATATAGGGAATAGTTTTCTTCCTATCTGCCTGTTATTTCCTTCTTTAAATCATAACTTGAGTCCATCTGTTCCAAAGAGATTTTCTTGATTAACCAACAGCAGAAAGCATTAGTCAAATTCTTAATTGTGTGTAATGCTGTGAGAGGCTTTGTTTAAAGAGAATTGAATAGTTATTTTATGTACAATTTCTAATTTGCATCAGTACATTCTTATGTTTAGGTTTACTATATTTAAAAGTTTAGATTTAGTGTGTTTACATTGAGTGTTGTTTACAAATGACAGAGATTACCTAATTAATATGGTAACCCCCCCCAATAATTCTTAATTGAAAACCTATTACCATTATGCTAACAACCATTCATTTGCCTCTTATTTCTGCTCATATTTTTAATTAATAGAATTGCAATAATATAGTGACTAAGAAAAATGTTACAAGATATTAATATTTAATGTCAAAAGAAAAATTCATAAAATAAGCCTTGAAATGAAATAACCAACACATTAAAGAGGCTGGATTCTACTTTCTGGGCTTAGAATAAAATGTAGAGTTTTGTAATGAGACAGAAGTTTCCAGTAACATCTAAATTACTTATTCAATAAATATTTTTTTAACAAGATCTCCTTTACCTGCTGGAATTAATTACATGCTCTAAATGACACACCAAAGACACAAGAATTCCTTCTGGTTGAACTTTTCTCTCATTAAAGTTACTTTAGTTTCCAGAATGTCCTCCTTTAGAATTTGTTAATAGCTCATGGATTTGGTTTGTTAGTTACTTTACCTCTACTCAAGGTGAGTTATTTAATTTTTAGAAAATCAGATCAGCACACTTAACCACGTTTGTAAAGATCAGGAATTCTTAAGGAGAATTTAATATGCTTTCTTTTCCAGTTGTAGGTATGTAAGAGATCACAAACAAAGCATTAAGATAAAAAAAGCAACAAAGTTTTTCTGTAGAATCAAGAAATGCTCTTCCAAAATACACATCCAGGTGTGAGGTAGCTTTATTTATCACACACTTGAAGAGAAATAGCAGCTAATTTCACTTTTGTTGGCTCTGCTGCTGATTCACAGATTTCTGTGTGACTTTTCACAATTTATTTCTGGGGAACAAAGTTCATTGTAGTCTAAATGCAAACATATGTTTCTGTATATTAAACAAGCATTTTAATACATTATTATTATTTGAGCTAATAACAAATAGTCATCTGTCAGTGAACTAAAAAGGTACAAAGTTCACAGTAATTCTTAGATAGCTTAGTAATTACCCAGACAGCTTGTTAGAAAAGCTGTTTAAATCTAGGATTATGAAATACACTGATGGCTCTTTTACTCCCATGGAGTTTCAAAAGATTGTTAATACATTTTTCTATAATTATATACAAGTTCTCAAAGTCTTCATTAGTGAAATTTATATTCTAAGCCAGAATTGATATCACTTATAAATTGCACTAACTTCTTGCTCCCCCAACCATCCCCTTGGTGTTAAAGTTAGCACTTTGTGTCTTTCCCTTCTCTTATTCCCTTCTCCCCATTTCTTTCAAAACAAACAAAACCAAAACAAAACAAAACCCCTCAGAACAGTGTGGCAGTCATTTATATTTGATTTGTTTTTCAACAGATATTTCCCAAATAAATTTCTTTGGGTTCTGGAAACTTCTTGAGGGTAGACGGTGTGAAGGGATGGAAGAGATGAAAAAATTAGCTCCACAAAAACAGAAACTTTAATACTTTTTCTTCATTTTCTAATTGTTGTTCTCTTATATCTTGCCTTTATGTGTTCTGGCAATACATAAATATGAATTTACCATGGCAGCTGTGGCCATGGCAGCTGTGGTAGTTAATAGATTCTTAAAAGTCATGTTTGGATATAACTAAACAAATAGGTTTTTGTTCCTTTCTAATGAAATTAACTGCCATCTTAAGGAAAAAAACAAACCCCAAATTATTTAACTAGATTGTTATAAATAAGATATACATTTGTAATGCTTTAGTATTAACTTTAAAAAATGACTATTGTGGGGACTATTGGTGGTCCAGTGGTTAGGACGCTGTCCTTCCACTGTAGGGGACACAGGTTGGATCCGTTGTTGGGAAACTTAGATCCCACAAACCTTGTGGTACAGCCAGAAAAAAAGAATGACTATTGAAACTCACTTTACTCTTCTAAGGTTTTATTTCCATTCGTAAAAATACTTAATTTAATATATTTACATTTAGGTTTTTTATTTCCTAAGTCATTTCCAGTTGTTTATCTGATGCTACACATCTCCATCCTGATATTAAATCACCTTTTGGCCCCAACTTAACATGTTTTGACTATTTCTTTGTTTTTCTCATATTAAGACAATACATTTTAGATCATGATGCAAAATGTAGCTGACCAGAAGGAACATTAATTAAAAAAATAAAGAAGTTGTTCTGCCTTAGGAGGGGCTTTGTAATGTTCACATTACTACTTAAATGTGAACATTTTTCCCCTCTAAAATATTGTTTTACTACCTGCAATCTGTTTTCTTTACTGAGTCATCTTGAAGCATTATAAGGTAGGCAAGATTTTCTTTTCCTGGGCATGGATATAATTAGATGCATAAATGTAGGGTAGATTGAGTGTTAGCAGATAATTCTCCATTTTGAAAGGTGTATATAATCAAGTTTATAAGATAGGATAAAAGTGTCATGAGCTAGAAATTAGTAGTAATTTTCTGTGTGTTTATAACATCTTTGACCCATAGAAGTGAGTTTTCACATCTTTTTATATCATGGAGAATTATACTCATTACATTCGAGAAAGAACTAAATTAAGCTGTTTACAGGTTCCTATTAATAGCTCCAGTTCCTCATGGAATGAAGTAGGGTATAAATAGTTATTTAGGTGAATCCTTTGGTGGTATATATTCTGCCAAGAAACTCTTGACAGGTCTTGTATTGTAATGTTGATCCAGAAAGCAATCCTCTAATGTATAGTCTTATAACCTGAAGTATTAATAATATGTTATAGAAGTTAATTATGCCAGTAAAACACATTTGTATTTGTATACCGATTTAGTAACTTACTACATGCAAAACTCTAGAAGTTGGTGTATCTGTTATTCTGAGCACAAGTCTGTTAACCAGCACCACCCCAGTGCCTCTGTGAGACAAACTGGTGGAAATGGCTGCTGCTATTGGAGAATGGTTCTCTCCTGGGGAAATATTTTTTTCTAGTTTCATGGGATGTTTACTAATAGTAATCATTTCAGCATGTAAGTTTTATCCTTTCTTTCATTTAAAGATTTTAGCAGAAACACTAATCTGAGCACCAGGAATTAATATAGGCATTCAGTGAATATTTGTTGAATTAAATTTACACAGTTCCTTCTATTTCCTTTTGAGCTAGATAAAATAAATTTTGCATATATTAATGTTAGATTAATATGAACAATAAAATACTGTCACACATATACACATATATGCATATATATACATATTCCTTTCCATTGTGGTTTATTATAGGATATCGAATATAGTTCCCTGTGCTATACAGTGGAACCTTGTTGTTTATCCTCCCTCCTTTTTTTAAATGCAGTTTTGAGAATAACCAAGTAAAAGGATTTCCTTTGAAAATGAGTGTATGATCGCCAAACTGATTTATTTAGTTGTGTTGATATATTTAGTTGAGCATTGATTTATTTCTTACCATAGTTTTCTCTACTGTTAACAAAAGACCATAAAAATTACAAACATGAAAGTAACTGCTATTCCTGATAAAGGTTTGTTGCAGAAATTTCTCTCCTCAAAATTAGTGATGTATGTTATTGTGTAATATGTTTTCTTATATTCCATCTCTTTATATTTGAAAATATAGAGAGTATTTTCCCTTATAGCAGGCATGTGTTCTTTCAAATGACTTCTTTTGAGCTCACATACGCTTCTTTTTTTTAAAGTTTTGTTTTCTCTCATCCTCCCTTTCTTTCTGTTTATCTATACACATATATAAAATATACTAAGGGACAGAGATATAAATGAATATGCTTAATCAGAGTGTTTTCTTCTGAACTATATGTAAGTTGTGATGTGATGCTCTGTTGACACTGAAAACTTCAGTGTATGTTTCCTAAAGACAAAGATACTCTTTTATAACTATAATATCATTATTAAAATCAGGAAATTAACAGTGGTATAATATTTTTTGTCTAATCTGTAGGCCTTATTCAAATTTCATCAGTTTTTCCACCAGTGTTTTTTACAGTAAAAGGAAAAAAAAATTACTGTTCAGCCTTCAAAATAGGAATGTGAATTTGCACATGAAGTTGCAGCAGGTGGGCTCAGTAGTTGCAGTTCTTGGACTCTAGAGCACAGGCTCAGTAGTTGTGGCACATGGGCTTAGTTGCTCCTCGGCATGTAGCATCTTCCTAGACTGGGGATTGAACCCATGTCCCCTGCATTGGCAGCTGGATTCTTACCACTGAACCACCAGGAAAGCCCTCCATTTAATCTTGGAATCTCCTCTGCTAAGTGATGATTCATTCTAGTTACTTATTTGAGAAAATCTTGATACCAATTTGTGTGCCAGGCACTGTGCTAGCAATAAATAAATCAGTTAGTGAAAATGAAAGTTGCTCAGTCATGTCAGACTCTTTGTGACCCTATGGACTATACAGTCCATGGAATTCTGCAGGCAAGAATACTGGAGTGGATAGCCTTTCCCTTCTCCAGGGGATCTTCCCGACCCAAGAATTGAACTGGAGTCTACTGCATTGCAGGTGGATTCTTTATCAACTGAGCCATCAGGGAAGCCTATAAATCAGATAATCTGCTTCTTAACTGAGTTTTTGTATGCTTCTGGGGAAATAGACAAAATCAAAGTAAATGAATGATTGAATGAGATGCTATGCATGAAATGAACAGAATGATGAAAGAGATACTAGATGAGACCACTTTAGATAGATTAGTCAAAGAAGATATTTTTGAAGTGGTATCATTTGACTGAGACTGGGATAGTTAGAATGAGCAGGCTTCAAAAGAGCCAGGAGAAAAGCATTCCAGGAATAAGGAACAACAAATGCGTAGGCCTGAGTGTGGGAAAGGATTTACTGTATTTGAGGAGCTGAATGGATGCATGGGTGACTGGAGCGTAATGTGTAAGGAGAGAAGAGTGGTGGTAGTGAGGTTGGGAGATGAATAGGAGCACGATCACACAGGGCTTCTGGGCCTAGTGAAGAATTTAAATTTTATTCCAAAGCATGGTGGGAAGCCTGTGAAGAGTTCTAAACACCTGACTTTTGGTAAGATTCTTAAACCTCTCTAAACCTCAAGTTCCTAGTCTAAAATATTTAATAGTGTGTTACCTACCTTAGGGTTGTTGTGAGGCTTACATGATCAAATTAATTTATCAGTGTCTAATTAGTTCTTAATAAATATATATGCTAGATTATTATTATTAGAAATGTTTTTATTGTAGGGCGGGGATAGTTCATCAGACTGTTCTCATTATTAAATATCCTTCAATACTATCTAGTTCTGTGCTTATCAGTTGAGTTTTTGATTATTAATTTGATATCTCAAGTATCTTGATACATGATAGAATGAAGCTCCCCGAGTATGAAATATTAGTATGTTAAGAGAGAGATTTCTTTTTTAAAATAATGAATACATTTCTGTTCTGCTTTATATGTCAGTGTTTTATACATTGAGTTACTAAGTCTCATTTCTGGGTATGTAAATAAAGTCTACTTATGGATCAAGTCTAGATAAAGTACAAATATACATAAAGTACTTTCCTGACCTTCAAGACAAAATGGGAGATTCTGAATCGTGATAAATCACTATATGCATACGGCATTTACTTTCAAGCCTTGTTTTGGTAGTCTACCATTATAACATTTTTCCAGTGGAAAATCTAAACAGCTGTTGTTTGACAGAATCCTAACTAGTTAGAATCCTAAAGTCCTAAGAATCC
Organism: Okapia johnstoni; assembly: GCA_024291935.2. Taxonomy (NCBI): domain Eukaryota; kingdom Metazoa; phylum Chordata; class Mammalia; order Artiodactyla; family Giraffidae; genus Okapia; species Okapia johnstoni. Next base: position 45,094,490 of record CM044306.1, on the reverse strand, counting down.
TAAGTTACTTTCTGCAACTTTAAAGTTACAATCCATTTTCATTGTTCATGAAAGTTATGTTCCATAACGTCTCCTTGAACACTAAATTAGGGAATTCTGAACCATTGCTCCTAAGGAAAATATAGGGTTAGATTCCTGTGAATCTCTGGTCATACCTTTTTCAAATCCATCAGTACATAACTTTGTTGTATGTGTATTTCTGTTTAAAAACCCCTATTTAATACATATTGTCAATTCATTAATGTTGAATTCATGGCCAACAGGACTATGACTCTTGCCTAAATAAAATTTTTTTAAAAAATTATTTATTTATTTATGGCTGTGCTGGGTCTTTGTTGTTGCGTGGGCTTTTCTCTAGTTGCTGCAAGCGGAGGCTACTCTCTAGTTGTGGTACGTGGGCTTCTCATTGTGATGCTTCTCTTGTTGCGGAGCATTGAGTCTAGGGTGCGTGGGCTTCAGTAGTTGCAGCATGTGGGCTCAGCAGATGCGGCTCCCACGCTCTAGAGCACAGGCACACAGGCTTAGTTGCTTTGTGGTTATGGAATCTTCCCATATAAGGCATAGAACCCATGTCTCCTGAATTGACAGGTGGACTCTTTATCACTCAGCTACCAGGGAAGCCCTAAAACTTTTCTGATACGTATATTTTCTCTGTAAAGCTCCTCACATTCTTCTCCTACTTAGGAACACTATTCAGCATTTTAGGACTTTGGTTGGGAGTCATTTAAAATAACGATATCACCAACAGAAAGCAAAAAAATGTGAAAACATGGTGCTAAGTAAATGCAAAAAGGACTTTTGCTGAAACAAGAAGACAGAACATTACCGTGTTCAACCTCAGCTGAGAACATGCACATCTGGCAGCTCAAAATTTTCTCCACTCTGCACATATGCATATTTGCAAATGATTGCTGATGTACCTGAGGATTGATTTTGGGGTTACAAGTAAATTTTAGTAAGTAGGGAATTCACAACTTCATTTAAATTTTATTTTTTGAATGGGAGGATGTGGTACAGACTGACGTTTGATTAGTTATTTTTATATTATTTTTTGTCTTGATACTGATTTGTTTTTGGGAAAAAAATTCCTGTGGTCCTAGCTGTTTTCTTTGTAGCTGTTTGCTTCTGTAATGCAACTGTACTTCTGAGGATAATCTAGGTTCTTCATATTCTTGAAGACAATTACCATCTCAATTAAAAAACCCTTTATAGTATCCAGTAAACCATACATGTAACCTTCTTAACCTGTAAGGTCTGTGATCTTCATCCTGACTATGCCTAAGTGTTTTCTTGTCTTAAGTAGACCTCTTAGGCCAATTTTCAGTGATCTCAGACTATAGTGGGCTTTTTGGATTTTTAAAAAATATGTAGATACTCAGCTTTTTGAATGGCTGTCCTATATGGGGGAAAATCCTACTTTTGGTTCTGTATTCCCAAGCCAGAAGATAGTTTCTTTATCTTTGTTGTAACCAGGGCTCAGGCATGTGATTCAGACTCACACAATCAGATTCAGTTACTTGAGTTTCAGAGAGAGAAGTGTGAAGAACATGGTACAGTGTAGAATCTGTTCCTAATGAAGGGAGAGCTGGCATAGAGACTACCTTCATGGGTAGCAAATGGTGGAGGGTGTAACATGGCAGAATCTTCTGCTCCCAAGATGTGAGCCATGGATCTGCTGTCTAGTAGCAGTCATGAATGAGAATTTGGGTGTTGTTGCAGTTTACATAGGCATCAGGCCCTCTTGGGAATTCTATAAGCTCCATAATATGTTTCCTTAATCCCTCGTCTAACTTAAACTAGCTAGCATTGCCTCCACCTCTTTATTGATTCCTTAGACTCTTGCTTCATTTCAGTTCATTTCAGTCACTCAGTCATGTCCGACTCTTTGTGACCCCATGGACTGCAGCACCCGAGGCTTCCCTGTCCATCACCAACTCCTGGAGCTTGCTCAAACTTATGTCCATTGAGTCGGTGATGCCATCCAACCATCTCATCCTCTGTTGTTCCCTTCTGCCTGCAATCTCTGCATCAGGGTCTTTTCTAATGAGTCGGCTCTTTGCATCAGGTGGCCAAAGTGTTGGAGCTTCAGCTTCAGCATCAATCCTTCCAATGAATATTTAGGGTTGATTTCTTTTAGGATTGACTGATTTGATCTCCTTGCTGTCCAACGGACTCTGAAGAGTCTTCTCCAACACCACAGTTCAAAAGCATCGATTCTTTGGTGCTCTGCTTTCTTTATGATTCAACTCTCACATCCATACATGACTATTGGAAAAAACATAGCTTTGACTAGATGGGCCTTTGTTGGGAAGATAATGTCTCTGCTTTTTAATATGCTGTCTAGGTTGGTCATAGCTTTTCCTCCAAGGAGCATCTTTTAATTTCATGGCCGCAGTCACCATCTGCAGTGATTTTGGAGCCCCCCAAAATAAAGTCTGTCACTGTTTGCACTGTTTCCCCATCTATTTGCCATGAAGTGATGGGACTGATGCCATGATCTAAGTTTTTTTGAATGTTGAGTTTTTAAGACCCTTGCTTAGCTGGTGGCTAAATCATTGTTCAGATGATAAATGTGAGATCCAATTCTTAGGTTTTCTAGAGAAGTCCTGTCCAGTAGCTTCTTATATAATTGACCATTTAAAGTTAGATATGTCTTTTGATCTATTGAAAGCATAAGAAAATTAGTAATGAACAGCCATGTCCCACACTCAGCTTTGTCAAAGTAATACATGTAGTCATATTTGCTTCAGATTTTTTAAAGGAGTAAAACATTACAGATATAGCCTAATTACATGACTCTTTTAATTGACTGTTTTTGCTTTTTTCTTTTCCATATACAAACTTAAAGAGTTTCACATTCTATTATTTTAATGAGTATCAGCACACATTTTTGTCTCACCAAAGTCCAAAGTTATTTAGTCTCTTAACCTTCTAATCAGTACAAGTACAAGACTTGCTGGTTTTTAGTCATCCCTCCTACCCCTGTCAACCTATGTTGGTTGCAAATAATGAAAACCCCAACTATGATTGTTTGATCAAATCATAATTTCTTTTTTCTATATAGCAAGAGGCCCAGAGAATACAATTTCGTGAGCAACTCATGAATGTTGGAACCATTGTCTCTGTAGTTTTCATGGTCAGTGAGAGCCCTTCAAGCTGTCTTCTGTATTCTGTTGACATGAATTCATTATTCTTTGAGTGGTTCCTTACATTCTGATCCAACCAGATATTCCGAGCTCAGCTTGTATTTTTTTTTCCCCCAACCCTGGAATCAGCCATATTCTCTACATGTCCCTGGTTTCTTTTTGTGGAGAATGGCATTTAGAATCCAAGAATTGCAAACAAGCATGCTCACTGTTAGAGAGTGTGGATGCTTCTAAGTCCCCAAAGTCCTAAAGAATACACACACACACACACACAGACACAACATGTGTACATACATACACACACTTTCAGGAGAATTTTAAATCCCTGTCTATAAACCATGAATCCATTTCAGCAGAACAAAGTTATAATTTTTCCCTGTTCCATGTTTGTGGCTCTCTTCTTTGACAGTGAGAAACCTGGCTCCTGTTAATTCAATATATGTCATTATTAGAAGATCAGTCCTCCCTGATTATAACTAACTTCCTGTCACTGTTTGCCTCTTCTCCCCAGTCTTATGCCTTCACCCTCTGCTGGGATGACCTTCTTACCCTTCTGAGGCTCTGTCTAGTACCCTAGAATAGCTCACTGCTCCCTCAACCCCATGAACGTTCTCTTCACCCTGTTCAGGCTCCCACAGCCCACACTAGGCCACCATTGGTGTCTATGAAGATATTCTCCAAGGTCTCCTTTGGGATCTGCCAGCCCTGTGTTAGCTGTGCTTCCTTCCCCACCTCCCTCCAGACATCTGCCTTACTCACCCCTGCCTAGTGGCTTTGGACTGATTTTTTTCCCTTCCTTCCCTTCTTTTGTTTCACTGATACAGGTCTTCTATCTCTAAGGATATCACTGAGGATATTTTAGATTTTCTTTTTTTTTCCCATTAAGTTTTCATCTGCTACCAGGATTGTTTTTTCTTCTGGATTATATATTTTTCTGTTTATTTTAGTCTGTCCTCAAATGTCTGGTGACCCCTATCTTTTCATTCATTTAGTCCCATGATTTAAACACTAATATACTGATTTTTCCCAAATTTATATCACCATCTTGAACTTCTCTCCTGAGTTTTGGACTCATCCAATTTCCTCCTGAATGCCTCCACTTGGATATCTAATAAAGGAGTCTAAGATCAGCACGTGCAAAATGGAATTCTTGATTTTCCTCTGTAAACTTTTTCTTCTTCATTTTAATATAGGCCAACATCACTCATCTGGTAGCTTAAGCCAGAAACTCTGAAGTAACCATTGATTTTTCTTTTTCTTTTATAGCTCATATTCACTCCATGAGCAACATCAGTTGGCCCTTTAATTGGAATCTAAAAGGGCCAAGAAACAAACATATCACAGTATTAGTGTGCACAACTAGTATCCAGGTCTCCACTCCAGTACCATTCTTCACTAAAAGAACTGAGCACCTTGGAGAAATGGATGATTCTAGGGTGGGCAGAGTAGGTATAAGTTGATCCTGGAGCGTTTTGTTATGCCAGGAGGTGGGGAAGTGCTGAAAAACATGATGGGGACAAATCACAAGGACATAGGAGCCAGTTTGAAAAGCTCCTTCTTGCTGCATCTGGGACAGCTTGAGCAACAAAACAGTTAAGTACAGTAATAAATTATAAAGCATTGGAAAAAATCAGAATTTATGAATTCATACTGATAATTGAATGACAGACAAAGGTATATGAATGGGTGAAGAGGGAGGACTCTTACAGTAGATTGCAGAGGCAAGTGAGTAAATGTGGAAAGAATGCTGGAGTTGGAAAATCATCATTTTGCAGTCATCATGGTTAAAATTGGATCAGACAAGGAAATCAACAAATTCTAAATATAGGGGGAAATTTTGTTAAGGAGTAGAATATTTGTGTGGTCTTAAATATTTCAGTGGTAAGGTGAAACAAGTAACATAAGTAGTACAGTGTAGAAATTAGGCAGTACCTTGACCAGGTGATCAAATTAACAGCACCAGGGAGGGACAGACGGACACTTGGTGCCTCCAGACGTGATACCCGAGAAGATCACAACATTGTCCATGCATCACGGGGAGTACCTAACCTGAATCTAATCATGAGGAAAATCAGATAAATCCAACAGGAGGAAAATTCTAATTTTAAAATGGCCGGAGAGGACTTTATTCTTTAAGAATGTTAATGTCATATATGTTCTGGACATGTCCCAGAGTAAAGATAGCTCAGTTGGTAAAGAATCCACTTGCAATGCAGGAAACCCCGGTTGGATTCCTGGGTCTGGAAGATCTGCTGGAGAAGGGATAAGCTACCCACTCTAGTATTTTTGGGCTTCCCTTGTGGCTCAGCTGGTAGAGAATCTTCCTGCAATGCAGGAGACCTGGGTTTGATCCTTGGGTTGGGAAGATCACCTGGAGAAGGGAAAGGCTATCCACCCCAGTATTCTGGCCTAGAGAATTCCATGGACTGTATAGTCCACGGGGTCCTAAAGAGTCGGACGCGACTGAGTGACTTTCACTTTCACTTCAAAGGAACCTAAAGAGACTGACACTAAATACAGTATCTCATCCTACAGTGGATCCTGAAATGGAAGGGATAAAAATTCTAGGACATTTTTGGGTCAGTTGGTATAATTGGAGTACAAATGGTAAAATGTTCAGTTCAGTTCAGTCGCTCAGTTGTGTCCAACTCTTTGTGATCCCATGGACTGCAGCACACCAGGCTTCCTAGTCTATCACCAACTCCGAGAGCTTGCTCAAACTAATGTCTATCGAGTCAGTGATGCCATCCAACCATCTCATCCTCTGTCATCCCCTTCTCCTCCTGCCTTCAATCCTTCCCAGCGTAAGGGTCTTTTCCAATGAGTCAGTTCTTCGAATCAGGTGGCCAAAGTATTGGAGTTTCAGCTTCAGCATCAATCCTTCCAATAAATATTCAGGACTGATTTCCTTTAGGATGGACTGGTTGGATCTCCTTGCAGTCCAAGGGACTCTCAAGAGTCTTCTCCAACACCGCAGATCGTGTTAAATTTCCTGAAGTTGATAACTGTACTGTAATTATGTAAGAGAATGTTGCATTTTTAAGAAGTACCGAAGTGTTTAGGGATAAAGGGTCATGATATATGAAACTTACCCTCAAGTGGCTCAGAAATTGTGTGTGTGTGTGTGTGTGTGTGTGTGTGTGTGCGCACATACATGATAGAGAAGTAAAATGTTGACAGCAGGTAAATAGGTGAACCTGGTAAAGAATATATGGATACTTTTTGCACTGTTTTAATTTTTGATATTTTAAAAAATGATTGAAATTATTAAAACAAAAGCATAACCCAAATCTCACCCCTTCTCACTTCTTCCTCCCTTTGTCAGACTACCTTTATGTCTTGCTTGGATGATTCTGATAGTCTCCTAAGTGACCTCTCTGCTTTGACTCATGCTACCCCACAAGTCATTTCTTCAGACAACTGGTAAAGGGTTTCTTTTACAACATACGTCAAATAATGTCACTTTTCTTCTCACAGCTTACCATTTCACCCGAAATAAAATTTCAGTCTTTAACTAGGCTTCCAGGCCTGTGTTCTGGTCCGCTTCTCTCTGATGTTACCCCTCATCATTCTGTGCCGCTCATTTCACTCCAGTTGAACTTCCAGTCGGCTACATGTGCTCTCCTTTCAGGGGTTTCATATTTGCTCTTCTCTCTGCTTAAGAAATCCTTTGCCCAGACATCTGTGTGATTTTCTCCCTCCCTTTTGGCCTCTGCTCAAATCTCTGACCTTCCTGGTTAAAACAGCATTCCTTCTTCTCCCTCCCCTTATACTCTATCCCCCTTCCCTGTTTTGTTTCTACTTCTCTTCTGTATTTTGCATTTGTTTATTGTCTGTCTCCCTTTTAGAATGTAAGCTCCTTGAGAGAGAGAGACTTTGTTTTCATTGCCGTATCCCCAGTGCTTAGAATGGTGCCCTGCACATAGTAGCTTCTTAGTAAATGCTTGAGAATAGAGGAATATTTAAGCTTCTGGCACTTAGAAACAGATGAAAACTGAATGCATGTGAGTGGAGCTTCTTGGTTTTGGTAGTCTTCACCATAGTTGATGGGTTTGGTGTGTGGATAACCAACTGTCTTTTAGGCAGTTCCCCTGAGAAGTTCCCACCAACTTCCTGGCTGGAAGGTGGGAGAGACAAAAGTGAAGATGTGCAAGTCTGTTTCCTGATGTTATAGGAACAAAGTGGGTCCTAGTCTGTTCTCTGCTCTTAATTCTTGTAGATTTATGTGGTCCCCCTGTCCTTTTCTTGTCTTTGAGTACAGTTTCAGTAAGGTGTGAAAGCAAACGAATGTTTTCGTTCCACCAGTCAAATGGGTTATTTGAATGGAGGTCAAGGCTTCATATACTACCACTAAGAAGAACCTGCTTAATCCTATGTGGTATTAGGGAAGTGCAGTTGACTTGGAAACTGAGAGTCCTTTGCTCTTTTTTGGTTATGCCAGCCAGTTGAAAGAAGAACTTCTCAAATAAGTGTGTCTCAGCACTAGCCACTTGTGGCTATTAAGCATTTAAAATGTGGTTTATTAGAATTGAGATGTGCTGTATATGTAAAATACTGAAAGACAAAAACTGAAAACAATATAAATATCTCATTAAAGCTTTTAAAAAAGTTTCATTACATGTTGAAATGATAATATTTTGAATATGTCAAATTAAAATATATTGCTAAAATTAATTTTATCTGTTTCTTTTTGCTTTTTTAAAATTCAGCTATTAGAAATTTAAAATGACATTATGGATTGCATTATAATTCTTTTGGACGGAGCTGCTATAGAGTCCAACAGTTAGGACAAACATACCTGTCAGTAGTGGTTCTGGATCCTAGAAAACCATGAAAAAATCATAGGTAGCAGATATAATTTTCTCCCCAAAGATGGACATTTTCATTTGACCTTGTTGTCCCTCTAGTTATTATACTTTTGTGTAATTTGAAAAGACTTATTACCCTTGTTAGCTTTTAAAGGCTTTGAATGCTGAATTGCTAGTAAAGCTCAAGAACAGAATAGAATGGATCCAGATTTTCCCGAACTATACTGTTCTTTTTAAGATTAATGCTGTAGCCTAGATATTCTTGGATCCCAGAATTTTTAGTTCTATAGAGTAATTCTAGATGACATGAATAGTCTGAAAATGTTATTCTTTCACAGATATAAGCAGTTCTTCTAATTGCTTGAAAATAACCTATAGAAAGATCTACTAACTGAAACAAATGGAAACTACTTCCTTTTGACTGTCTTATGAATAACATTTATGATTATTGACTAGTACTGGATCAATTTGGCCTCAAAGCCCAATTGATCACACTGTATTCTTCTAGCTATATTGGCCTTTTACTTCTCCACAGAGGCACAGATTATAGTCAGTTTGGCATTCATTTTTAATTTTATGAAGAGTGTTTCAAATTAAAACCTCCTATCAGATCACTCTCCCTCCTTTGAGACATTAATGTGGTCCTTATATAATTAAGCCATCCACCATTCAAGGTGATTAACAACTTCCAGAATAGGAATTTGAGATTGAAAACACTGTTCCCAATTGCCATCCTTCAGCCTGAAGGATTAGGGAATTACAGCCCCCATTTCTGATTCATCTTTTATCAAAATGCTGAAAGGTAAAATCTTCCTTATTTCTCAGTTCCATTCCTTTTTCCTTACTTGTGTGCTTAGTAAGATCATTTGTTCTCAAGACCTGAAGAATTATGTCTGGTTTTTTCCTAGATGTTGAAAGATACCAGAGTAGGTAGTCAGATTTTATATCCCTCAGGCTAACTTTCTGGGTCCATCCATTTTGAAAAGAATCTTTTTCAAGTGGTTAGTGAGTAATTTTAATATGAAAGTATTCCCCTTTCACAATTCGAAAAAAGTCATCTTTCTTTCCTACAGTCTCACTTTTCAGAGGACAGCACGTTTCATCTTACTGTTTTTCATTTGTCTGCTAGCTACCCACTGTAAATTTCTTTTTTTCTTTTTTCTTTTAATTGGAGGATAATTACTTTACAATATTGTGGTGGTTTTTGCCATACGTTCACATGAATCAGCCATGGGTGTACATGTGTTCCCCATCCTGACTCTCCCTCCCCATCCCATCCCTCAGGGTCATCCCAGTGCACCAACCCTGAGCACCCTGCCTCATGCATCGAACCTGGACTGGTGATCTATTTCACATATGATAATATACATGTTTCAATGCTATTCTCTCAAATCATCCCACCCTCGCCTTCTCCCACAGAGTCCAACAGTCTTCTTTTTGCATCTGTGTCTCTTTTGCTGTCTCTCATATAGGGTCATCATTACCATCTTTCTAAATTCCATATATATGCGTTTGTAAATTTCAATTGTACGTTTTTACTGTGTATATAATTTTTCTATGGTGAGAAATGTGCTTTATTTATACTATCTCCTACCTCCTTTTCTCCTCTTATTCTCTAGTTTTATTATAGTATTAGTTCTGATAGGGGTTATTTTCATAACATAAATAATATTTTTAAATTTTAAGTTCATCAACATCAGATTGTGTTTCTTGACTTTCATTATATGAGATAATTCTCTTCCTCCGTTCCTCTGTGCTTTTAATTTTGCATTTTAGTTATTTTTGGACAATAGTCCTGGGGCAAAAGGGGCAAATGATGTTCTTTGCAGTGGCTGGGTATTTGTATGGGAAGTGTGCGTGTGTACATGCTTGCTCAGTTGTGTCCAACTCTTTGTGACCCCATGTACTGTAGTCTACCAGGCTTCTCTGTCCATGGGATCTCCCAGGCAAGAATACTGGAATGGGTTGCCATTTCCTCTTCCAGGGGATCTTCTCCACCCAGGGATTGTGGGAAGGGACCAAATGGCCTAGGTATTACTTAAGCCTTCTTTTAATTTGCTGCCCCATTTCCTGTTGCTATTCTCTGTCCAGGTTTGGGGCATCTCCCAGTCTTTGCTGATAAAACTGGCTCCTGCTTCTATTGCAACTCGTTTCTCATTGTTTAATTTGGGTCTCCTCCACTGTGGTGTATTTATCAGTGTAATCTCATTTGCTATCTGTCTTCCAGAAATTTATCAAAATTTGGTCTCCTGCAGTCTCTACCCCTTTCTCAATGGATTTATACTCTTTGCTGTTCCATCAGTGGAAATTTGGAAGGGAAGAGTAGAGATTAAACACATGAGCTTGGTCTGCTCTCTTGAGCTGGGAGATCTAAAAGTGATATTTGCTTTTCACTTATCTTACTTTGTCCTTGACTATTTTATGGTGCTTTTTACTATTCAAAGTGCTTTCACATAATCTACTAAATCCTCATAACAACCTTTGATGTAGGTGGGACACATTATTTTTGCTTTGCAAATTTGGAAACTGAGATTAGAGAGGCTAAGTACGGGATTTACCAAGGTCACTTGCCTAAGTAAGTTGCAGAACTGGGATAAAGATTACAGCCTGAATCTTGCAAGTCATAGTACAGCTAGTTCTATTTTTATTGTACTGTTTTTCATTGGGTACTGGGTTATTAGTGTTCTCGAATTTTTAGTCCTTCCCCCATCTCTCCCTTCCTTTTTCCTTCCATGACCTTTGCCAAATCTCAGCTCTCTTATTCTCTGTTTTCTTGTAGTGTCTCTCTCTCTCTTTTTTTTTTCTTCTGATTGTTAGATGATTAGGCTTTTCTTACTATTTTGTGGGATAAAACTAGGATTCTCATGTAGTTTCGTTTTTCTGTGAATTAATATGTCTGTGCATATGTAGCTGCTCTTCACTTATTAAATGGCAGTCAAGCTGTTTTTTTTAATCAACATTTTTCACTTAACTTTCCATTCTTTGAAAAAATCAGTCATGAAACTAGACAGAAGAATTATTTTGCGTTGGCTGGTGTTATTGGTGACAGCCTGTAAGGGTAAGTTTGATGGTGTCAGTGTGATTGGTTTCTCTAGAGTAAATTAGACATGCATTCTGAATATAGCACTTACTGAATATATATCTACTGTTTGTCAAACTTGTTTACTAGGTAAAAGTCAGCTTGCAGCTTATCCTCAGGAAAAGTATTTGTGTCCCACACTTCAGTACTGTTTGAAGCTTTATTTACTTAGAGATCTTGGGGATAGATGAGAGGGAACTTGTGATTTATGTGATACTATAACTTTCTTATAGAATAGACTAGGGTTTGTGCCAAAGAGAGACCTTTTTCTGGAAGGAATACACGCGTGTGCATGCACACTCACAGTAACTTCAGTAAGGTTATCTTTACATCCAGGTTTGTTGAGCTGTACAAATACAGGTTGCACCATTTATAAAATACTATGTGAATGGTGCCTTCTAGACTTGTGCCAAAAGGCAGACCTATTAGAATGATCTAATTTAAGAACTTGTAGAGTATAATTTAATGGAATCATTTTAAGCTTGGGAGTATTTGTTCAACTTTGGTTCTGACTCACTATGAAGTCTTTTGTCTTACTTTTTGGTTACATAAAGTTAAAAAAAATTCCATTTTGTCTACTGCCAACTTACCTCACAAAGAAGATATTAGGATTGTTAGATTTAAAAAAATTATTGTGGAATTCTTTGGAAAATAGTTCCTATGACTATAGTGTGTAGTGGCTGTAGTTGATAAGTATTACCAGAGTCCCTGCTTATAATTCATAAGTATAAAAACACTTATAGTTAGGATGTGAAGTTTGAAAAAGAACTTTACATGCTTGTTACATAGCCATACTGGTTTATTTTTAAGTTGTGCTTAGACTTGTGGTTCATTCTTTTTTCAAAGAGGAGTTTTGTTATTTCGGTTTATGACATACACTACTCGCTTGTTTGAAATATTACTGTTCTGACAAAAAAATTTTAATCCTGAATTTTCTAATGTATAACTCCAAATAGAAAGCTATTTTTTAACTCCTCAAGAGAATGTCGATCTTTATTTTAACTTTTTTCTGCCACATTTGTCTCTTTTATATTTCCTGTGTAAGTTGTATTTTACATAACTACTCTATAGAGTAGTAATGTAGAATTTCTACAGATTTCTGAAAAATGTATTTCAGTTCAGTTCAGTCGCTCAGTCGTGTCCGACTCTTTGTGACCCCATGAATCGCAGCACGCCAGGCCTCCCTGTCCATCGCCAACTCCCGGAGTCTACACAAACCCACATCCATTGAGTCAGTGATGCCATCCAACCATCTCATCCTCTGTCGTCCCCTTCTCCTCCTGCCCTCAATCTTTCCCAGCATCAGGGTCTTTTCCAATGAGTCAACCCTTCGCATGAAGTGGCCACAGTATTGGAGTTTCAGCTTCAACATCAGTCCTTCCAATGAACAGCCAGGACTGTTCCTTTAGGATAGATTGATTGGATCTCCTTGCAGTCCAAGGGACTCTCAAGAGTCTTCTCCAACACCACAGTTCAAAAGCATCAATTCTTCGGTGCTCAGCTTTCTTCACCGTCCAACTCTCACATCCATACAAAGCTCAAATTTATGTCCATTTATCATCTCATTCTCCTGTTTCCCCTAGTGTCTAGCTTTACACATAGTTACTTAATAAGCGTTTGCACTGTACAGAATTGAAGTTTTTACTGTGGGATTGAAACTAGCCCTGTGATAGAGCTTAGAAAACAATTTACCACACTGGATGTGTAGCCCCAGCTATTGTTTAGTCTCAGGGTGGACCCCTCTGATTTTTGACTTTAAGGACTTTTTAAGTCCCTGTTTGTTCCTAACAGGCAACTGGCTTTGCTTCACCCAGGTTGTTTAGTTGTAGCATTGAACAGGATGTTGGATGCTGAGATTAAAGAATGAAATGCTTCTGTTTAGCACTCTTCTCCACTTGAAAATTAAGTTCTTAGAGCTTTAAAAAAGTGATTTTTAAAGTAAGGCAAAACTTTGCCCTCTCCCCTTACTAAACCTGTAGCATCTGGCAATAGAAGAAAGTATAGTGGGACTTATTGGCACCATGGTGCATAGCACTGAAGAATTCCATATTGTGACAACACATCAAAATAAATTGCTGTCAACAGACCAAAACACCAAGTGCTGTGATTCTGTCTGACATGTGAAGATTCAGACAGGCTGTCTTGACAAGTTGTGGTGGAGCACCTGCATTTGACAGAAGACAGTGATATAAATCTGATTTGCCTGATATGAAGCACCTAGATATAGTTAATGCTGGTGACAATAAGTCTGCATAAAATTTCCAAGACAAGAGTCTGATTTTATTTTGCCTCTATTATGTGGCATTATTTTTTGGTCACATTTTGATGCTCACTTGGTTCCTGTTTGTATTCATAGTTTGGCTTTGAAATATAATTGTGAATAATGAACTCTGAGAAACGTAACAAATTAAGTTTTGTCAGCCTTTTTTTTTTTATAGTATTGCAGAAGGCAGTAAATACCACTGCAGTTGCCCAAAGCAAAAGAAAAGCAATGAAATTTTATTTTATACTGATCATAAAAGTAATCATAGTTGGAGTTGTATTAATTTTATAACTTACCCCCAAAATATTGAAAACAGTGGGTTAAAAGACTTGAGCCACTATAAATCTTCTCTCAAGCTGTATTTGGCTTTAAAAAACCTCTAGAAGAGGTAAAATCATTGAATAGGTGATTAATTTTTACCTTTCATTACCAATAAATGATAACTTTTTATAGTACCAGCATATATCACAGTTCATTTAAGAATGTGTAAAACACATCACAGCTCTGGAATTTAATTGTAGAACTTCCTACTAGCTTCTGTTTCAATTCTTCATGTCACTGCAGATACCTCATTCTGACAGTGGTAAGCTAGTATGAAATGCATAGAGATAGAAATTTCAATTATAAGAGGTATTAACAACAGGTTCCTTTAGTTGAAAAAGTGAATCCTTTTAAAAGCAAAGGATTCCTGTGGATGGTATAGATTATATAATTTCTGAAAATTTAGGGCAAGTTTAAAAAAGATGGAAATGAAGACAAGGCGGTGTAATTCTTTTCACTCTTTTATAATAACTTCCTTGTTTGTAGCATTCATGGTAAGGTGTATTATCCAGATACAGAAATCTGTTTTTTTCCCCCGGTTTCAAAGATAACTACTATTTCATATTGATTTTTATCTCATTTGGAGATTAGCTTTCAAGTATAGCCAATTGTTGCTCTATGATGTGAAAGAAACATACAGAAAGAATTCAGTAATTCACCAGAGTTGAGAAATTTTGAAAGTAGCACTGTCCACTATATAGTATTTAAAGGCATAAATTATTATTTTTTAAAATTACCATTCATTCTTGACTCTATTGTTATTTTATCCCTTAAAGGCTGCTAATGAGAAATAGAGCCTCATTATGATTTTAAGGATGAGAGAGGAAGGCTTTTAATTAATGATATGTAAATGGTCTTGAATTGATTATGTTAGAATATCAAGAGAGATGGGTAGAAGCTGTGGTGTAATATATTTTAATTAAGAATTAATTAAAAATGATGGCAATTTCATAAAGCCTCACAGAAAATAGTGGAATTTACTTTCTGTCAGGAGTAAATTAGCCTGTGATTAAATAAAGGGCTTGCATTAATAGTGGAGTTATTTTTAAACTGTGTTGTGAAGAATTATGTAATTTTTCCTAAATAGGTAAAGTTAAAATTTAATCTTTAAAGGTAGGTTTTAAACAGTGGAAGAAAACTAACATGCTTGTGAACCTAATGTTCTTTTGTTAGAAAAATTTTGTGAAAAATTTTTTTTAACTCCAGCATGTACACTGTGTAGCTTTAATAAAAGAATGGACTTCATCCTATTGCCTGATGAGCGGTGGGGTAAGAAGTGTGCTTGCAAGCAGCCTTGAGAGTGTTTTTTTTTTTTCTCTAGGGCTGTTGTGCAGAAGATCTGAGACAATCCTTTACTTTGTTGATCATTGACAATTATTTTTAAAGGAGGTACTCTTTTGTTGTTGTTATTCTGCCGAGTTTAAAAACATTTCTTGCCTACATGTGGTTTTTCATTGTAAATAATACTTCTGCTGAAGGGAAGAGCACATCTTTAGAAACTCTAAAATGTATATATATTTCTTCATGTTGAAACTTTATATTTCCCTGAGCATGATTTATATTCTAATAGGTGACATTTTTATAAACAAAATTTTTGGTAGTTTAGAAAAGGTTTTAAAAGTTTGATTGTAATTTGACCATAGTAGAAGAAAAGCTGTATAATCTAATAAATGTGTATGTTTCATTACTGTTTTCCTGTACATTCATACAGGGTATCATCTCAGTGTTGTAGCTGCTTATATTGGATTATCAGTTAAAAAGTTTACATAATATATTGTGACATCTTCTGCCTTAATTCAGTACTTCATCCTTATGAAACACACATTATTCAGTAGTTGAATTTGAAGATTTAATAGATCATTCATTTCAGCAGTCGTACTCTTGTGGGTTTTGTTGTTGTTTTTTGCTAACATAAAGCTAGTCGCTCAGTCGTGTTCACTCTTTGCGACCCTGTGGACTGTGGCCCGCCAGGCTCTTCTGTCCATGGAATTCTCCAGGCAAGAATACTGGACTGGGTAGCCATTCCCTTCTCCAGGGGATCTTTCCAACCCAGAGATCAAACTTGGGTCTCCTACATTACAGGTAGACTCTTTATCATCTGAGCCACCAGGGAAAACCCTGTTTTTCGCTAAGTAGCTTAAAAAATGATGTGAATTTTTATTTGTCAGTTACTACTACCATTCATTGTCTCACTGCCTGTGTTTGAATCTTTTATGTGAAAGTTCAGAGTACAGCCATGTTTTGTGAGGGCACTGTGATGTTTGAAACTCAGAAATACAGTTGTGACGGACTTTCCTGCTGGTCCAGTGGCTAAGACTCTGTGCTCCTAATGCAGGAGGCTCAGATTCCATTCCTGGTCAGGGAACTAGGTTTGCAACTAACGATCCCACATGCTGCAACTAAAGTGAAAGTGTTAGTTGCTCAATCATGTCTGACTCTTTGCGACTCCATGGGCTGTAGCTCGCCAGGCTCCTCTGTCCATGGGATTTCCCAGGCAAGAGTACTAGAGTGGGTAGCCAATCTCTTCTTCGGGGGATCTTCCCAACCCAGGGATCGAACCCAGGTCTCCTGGATTGTGGGCAGATTCTTTACCATCTGAGCCACCAGGGAAGCCCTGCTGCAACTAAGGGCAGGTGCAAATAAATAAGTAAAAGTACTTTTTAAAGAAGAAACACAGTTGTGAGAAAGAGGAAAGGGGATGAACATGCCTTGGTTCCCCTGCTAATGATTACCATTGTACTGATTATTGACATTTCCCAATTTGTCCTAGTCACTGGAGTATATGAAAATATATACATTATTTAAAAAGTTGCCATAACCCTGTGTATATACTTACGTTCACCTGTAATGCTTCTTAGAAAATGTTTTTTATGTAGCTCTGTGTGTTATGGTGTGTCATTAGTTCAGTTCAGTTCAGTTCAGTCGCTCAGTCGTTTCCGACTCTGCGACCCCATGAACCTCAGCACACCAGGCCTCCCTGTCCATCACCAACTCCTGAAGTCCACCCAAACCCATGTGCATTGAGTCGGTGATGCCATCCAACCGTCTCATCCTCTGTCGTTCGCCTCTCCTCCTGCCCTCAATTTTTCCCAGCATCAGTGTGTCATTGCTTTCATCTTAATGCTGATTTTAAGTTGCAAAGACAGTTTTAAAAAGATGAAACTTATTAATATGTATAATGTTAACATGGACCTTTTTAAGGGGAGATCATTTCTTTTGAGACGGTTTTTAAGAATTTTTTTTACTTTAGATTTGGTAACAGTTGTTTTTTTTTTTTTGACCATGCCAGCAGCATGTGGGATCCTAGTTCCCCAACCCAGTATCCAAACCCCAGCCCCTGCATTGAAATCCCGGAATCTTAACCACTGGACTGCCAGGGAAGTCCCTGGGAATTATTTTTTTCTTTTAAGTTAATTTTTTATTGAAGTGTAGTTGACTTACTGTGTTGGACCAGTTTCTATAGCAAAAGGGCTCAAGTTATACACATATGGACATTCTTTTTTAAAATATTCTTTTCCATTACAGTTTATCACAGGATATAGTTCCTTGTGCTATACAGTTGGACCTTGTTTTTTGGGAACAATTTGACATGTCAGTGTGATTTCTAAGAAAGTTTTAGAAGACTAAATAATCCATTAGCACCTTGATGAAGTTTTTATGGTAGTTACTTTGACTCAGTCTTTTCTTTTTTTGAAGAAAAAATGTGAGAGATCCAGTATGGTTTTATTTTGGAGTTTAGAAGGTGGAAAAGAAGGGTTAAGGGAGTGAAAGAAGGCTAAAGGGTTGAAGAGTTTTTATAAGATCAATGCCAGGTATTTGGTTTTTGTATACTATTAAGTAACATTATTTTTCTTCATACTTTATATTTACTATTATTATTTTTCTTTGTAATTCATATTTGTTTTTATCTTTATAAATAAAAGTTGAAGCATAAAGAAGTGACCTTAGAATGAAAGCAAGTAATATTTTGGTTGGCTTTGTGGAAGAGCTCCTTGTCCACTAGTGTGAAAACTAAGTACTCAGTTTGTGATTCTCAGTATCTATTGGTCTAGATATGCCTGCAGTCAGGGATCTGATCAGAAGCTTGCTCAAAGGCCCTTCAGTTCTGTTATTCAGTGTGCCTGTATTAATCCTATGTTTCAAAGGAATGCATGCATGCTAAGTCGCTTCAGTCGTGTCCGACTCTGTGCCGACCCCATGGACAGCAGCCCACCAGGCTCCTCTATCTATGGGGTTCTCCAGGCAAGAATACTGGAGTGGGTCGCCATTTCCTTCTCCAGTACTTTCAAAGGAAGGTATAACTTTAATTTCATGAGAATGAAATATCCTTATTAATTTGTTGTGGATGGCACAGGACACAGGCTTCCTGTTGCTCTTTTCCTAGTGACTCAAAGGAAAAGAGAACTCTAGTAGACTCTATGGTATATTTTAAGTCTAGGGACTCAGGCCTTTCTACTTTGTAAGGAAAGTCACCAAGTCTAGAAAGAAAATACACAGATCTATTAAAATAGAATTTAAATTAGAATATATTGAATATATGATTAATTAAAATTTTACTAATAATTAGGTTTTTTGTTTTTTGCTTTTGTTGTTTGTTTGTTTTTAATACTGTTTGCTTACTAGAGAATGGGAGACAATTAAATTCCCAAGAATCTAGATCTCAACATGCTATCAGTAGTCCCAGCTATTGTAGTGTAACAATGACAGCTACCATTTATTGAGGACTTATTGTTTGCCATGCCTTGTGAGAAGTTCTTTACTTGCATTAGTTCATTTCATGCTCATATGAGCTCTAAGATACAAGTCACTGGCTCTCTATGTTTTCAAGATCTTTTTCTGTGCTATATAGAATTATTGAGAACCCTAGAGATCTTTTGGTTATGTAGATTATATCTATCAATAATCACCATACTAGAGATTTTAAAAAGTTATTAGTTTATTTTAAAATAATAGTAATAAACTAATTGCATTTTAATATTTTAAAATTTAAAAAAAACTCATGGTTTTCAAAAGAAAAAATTAGTTAAAAGAGTGGCGTTGTTTTGCATTTATTTTGCAACTCTCTTCAGTGTCTGACTTCAGCAGCTGGATTCTCATATCTGCTCTGCATCATTCTGTTGTGATATCATACTTCATGTGGCCCCCTAATACACTTCATTGGATGCTCATGAGCAAATGAGAGTATAAAGGGCTATAGCAATATTTTGAAAATAGTTTTGACCTTGCTGGAACCCTAAGGATACCTTAGGGGCCCGAGGGTACCTGGGCTATACTTTGAAAACCAGTGATTTAGGAAGTATAATCAGTTCAGTTGCTCAGTCATGTCTGACTCTTTGCGACCCCATAGACTGCAGCATGCCAGGCTTTCCTGTCCATCACCAACTCCCAGAGCTTGCTCAAACTCATGTCCATCGAGTTGGTGATGCCAGGAAGTATTATAATTTTTTACAAATAAACATCACTGCTTACTTCTGATGTTATAGCTAATAAGTATCCATTTTTCTTTGTCTTTTTTGCTCTCAGCTTTGACACTTAAAGGATCATTCCATAATTGTAATATCACCAAGTTCAATGTAGTAGCTTCCTTTATTTTAGATTCTAATTTGGAGTCTTCACTAGAATATTCTGGAAACCTATTTAGTTTTGCATTAGGAGACACTTTTTAAATGTTAACTGTGGGGGCATTTTTCAACCAGTTCAATTCTAGCATAGTATCTTTGAATGTGAAAGGCAGTACATTAATGATTAACTTAATATTTCCAAAACTTAGAAATTAATTCCAGGAGAAAACTGCTAAAGTTGTATGTAGCACGTAGAGGTTCTAGCTTAATAAGTTCCTTTATATTCACCACAGTCTTATCAAATTCTTTCTGTGAATGATTTTTACCTACTTTAAATATCTTCATGATCTAATCTTTCATAGGTAGGATTCTTTATTTGGGGAAAAAAAGAGCTTCCTTACTTGAAATCCAAATAATTTGTTTACTGTTCCCATATCTTGATTATTTGTCATGTATGATATAGAAATAACCTTCCTCTTTCCTTTGAAAGATTATGATCTTCATTCTACGATCATTCATATCTATGATTATGAATGCTACAAAAACATAATGGTAGTATCAGTACTAAATATTTAGACAGTTTAGCTTCTGTGTGAGGACCTTGCTGGGGAGAATAGATTGCTCTATCCTTTAATTATGGAAATAATTTTTGACCTAATGAAGTTATGCAGTGTGTAAATGAATGTATTTGATTGAGGTATTAGTAGAAATTCTAAAGTAAAGGGTTTTGTAAAGTTTTGTTAAGGGTTTTGAAGTAAAGGGACTGCAGTCATGAAATTAAAAGATCCTTGCTCCTTGGAAGAAAAGCTACGACCAACCTAGACAGCATATTAAACAGCAGAGACATTACTTTGCTGACAAAGGTCCGTCTAGTCAAAGCTGTGGTTTTTCCAGTAGTCATGTATGGATGTGAGAGTTGGACTGTAAAGAAAACTGGGCACCAAAGAATTGATGCTTTTGAACTGTGGTGTTGGAGAAGACTCTTGAGATCCCTTGGACTGCGAGGAGATCCAACCAGTCCATCCCTAAAGGAAATCAGTCCTGAATATTCATTGGAAGGAATGATGCTGAAGCTGAAACTCCAATACTTTGGCCACCCGATGCAAAGAACTGACTCATTGGAAAAGACCCTGATGCTGAGAAAGATTGAAGGCAGGAGGAGAAGGGGACGACAAAGGATGAGATGGTTGGGTGGCATCATCGACTTGATAGACATGAATTTGAGCAAGCTCCAGGAGTTGGTGATGGACAGGGAAGCCTGGCCTGCTGTTGTCCATGGGGTCGCAAAGAGTCTGACATGACTGAGCGACTGAACTGAACTGAAAGGGTTTTGTAGGGTATTTGGAATTTTTACACATTAATTTTTAATTGTAAAATATTTCAAGCACATGGTCATCCATATTCCCTCATGTTAAATTGACTAAATATTAAGACTGCTTAATATCTGCTTTAGATATTTATTTAAAAAAAAACAATTTCTATATGATTGAAGATTCTCTGTCCCATCGGCCCATTAACTTTCCTATCTATACTTGAGTACTTGAGTGGTGCTTATCTTATATTTTGATGCATGTTGTTTCTCATTTGAATTAAAAAACTCACTGTATATTTATGTCTTTTTAAATAATATATAGTTTATATTTTTAGAATTTATTAAATAAAATGTATATATGCAGTGTGTGTATATATATATATATATGTGTATGTGTGTATAGTTTTGTAGCTTACTTTTTGCCCTCACTATTGTTTTCCAGGTGTATCCAGTTTGATACCTGTGGATCAGTTTCATTCATTTTAACTGCTTTGTAGTATTCGATCTTGCAAATAAGCTTCATGTTTATTTCAGTGTTGATGGATATTTAAATTGTTTCCAAAGTTTTACTCATATAAATACGCTTGTACACATATTCCTATCCACAGGCAAGAATTTCTCTGAGGTGTATAACTAGAAATAAAAATGTTGGGTTATTGAATATGTATGTATTTGACTTTACTTGAGGTTGCTGGATTGCTTTCTGAAATGGTTATACCAATTTACACTGCCACCAGCAATAAGACTGTGCATAGTTTAGTTCTGGAATTATGCACTTATTTTTCAAAATCAGAAACTAAATTCACTTAGGACCTTAGTCTACTGTGTCTTTATGTGTTGGATATAGATGCCAGTAGTTTTTAAGTTGGACTTTTGGATATAGACATTTGTATTTTGCTGTTTTTGGAATCACTAGTTTGTTGTGTAGAGGAATTCTTCTGAGTTATTAGTAAACTGACAAGAAAAACACAGAAGTCATTCAGTTAAATATACTTGTATCCATATTTCTTTAGGCAGCAATATTTTTGACTTGCCAGATCTGATATATGCAATTGCACTGCCTAGACAAAGTTTCCATATTTCAGAGTAATTAATGGTTTATGTAGAGATTCTTCGACTATATTTTTGTTTGTCAAACATAATTTATTAGAAATCAAAGCCATAATATTTAGGATAGGACCAAAATTAAGGTTAAGTTGTGGCTTTTTGCTATGCATGTCACAATAAAAATCCGTCATAACAGAACCCTATAAGAGGGGAGATGGGAATAAATACTTGACAGCTCTTCTGCTATCTGGCACCATTTTTTAATGTATTCTAAGACTGTAATAAAATTTTACTGGTTGATCATTTAAATGCAAGGTTAGAAATAAATTTGATGATCCATCTGGAAAAATAAGATTGGTCAGTTTTTAAAACTACTCTTGACCTTTCAATTAGCATATCAAGTTATAGTAGACCAAACAAAGCAGCTGCAGGCTGTGGTTAAACAGCTTATTTATAACAGAAAGTTACTGAACACAAGGTTCTCTCACAGATTAAAAGTTTTGTAATGTATTTAAAATGTTCAATTTATTTAATTTATTAAGAAATCAAAAGGAACATAGAGTTCTAAACATCATTCTGACAGATCTGTTTGCTTTTATTTCCATTAAAAGTATTTTAAAACCTTTGATTTGGTACCGAAAACCAGTAATATAAGTCACCTTCTTTGTTCTAGGGTAAACAGAACGCCAGCTTTCTGCAGTTCCCTTGATCAATGAGAAAATGCCTTATAGCAAAACCACATGGAGAGAATGTAGCTGTAGGTGATCCCCTGAGAGTTTTTTGATTGGAGCAGAGAGTTTGGTATTGAAAGAAGAGGGAGACAGACAGGTTATTTGAAAATATTCCCATTAGACCAAATGCTTATGTTGGAGCTATGCTACAACATTTTTCATGCAGAAAGTGCAACTTTATCAATTTTAAAGGTTAAAGGCTATTCATTGCATGATTGTAATAATGTCTTTCTACTTTGGAATTTTTGTATACCTCTGCACTCCATTAACCAGTTGCCCAGAAATTTCATTTATTCACAGGCTGCTTGTCAGTCCTTCTAGGATTTTATTTTGGAAATACATTGTTATAAAATTTATCATTTAGTTCTTAAAGTCAGTGCAAATGCAATACATTTTTTCAGCTAGTATACACTTGTCAAGTTTATAGCTAGCAAAAGGAGAGATAAGCTTGATAATTTGATAACCAATTATTGATATATGTACCCTGTTAATAATTATTATCTTAGGAATTCTAGTATCACTAGATGAACAATCTCAACATTTACTTTGCTAATCAGTTTAATGTACAAATTAAACTTTTTACCTGCTCATTTTGGTGCAATTTAGTTAAAATACTCATGGTATAACCTGAATATGTGCTTAATTTTGAATATCTCAGCAGTTTGCTTTGAAGTTTTCATTCAGCCAAACTGTTAGGATGCTTGCGATTTCAGTCTCCCTTTCTTTAAATTTAAAAAACAAGCAACAAAGTAGAAATATTTTAGTGTTTTTCTGAAAGAGGAGAAGCAAAAGTAATTGTTTTAAGAAGATTCTAATTGAAGAATTAAAGTGCCATGGTCTTGGGAAGATTGGCTTGGTCCTGGCACTGCTCTGTGGCAGTGGAGCCCCAGATGCCTGGCCAAGCATCCCTTACCGACATCTGGAACCAGTTGCAATACATCACTGTCAAAACTGCTCTCTATACGTATCTGCATTTACACATTAGTTACCCACGCAGCACTCATCAAAAAAGCTGAACAATCTTGACATGGTGTCCCTTGTGGAACTGCAAAGGTGAACCGAAGTTGGGAGGCAGTGTCTCGCGTCACTGTCTGCTGAGCTCTTACAACAGGAAGCCTGATTAAAAGTGAAAGGAAAAATTTCTCAGTTGCCTCAGCTCTGTAGACCTCAGTATAATTTTTTATTTACAAAAGGGAATTTTTTTGTATTATGTAAAGCAGATGTATTATGAGCAACAAATTAATTTTATTTGTTTAGAAATGGGAAAACTACTTTCAGCTTTTGGTTGAAAAAAAGATTGCTTTGTATGTTTCTTAGATTTACTATTAGCTGTATAATTTCTTTTATGTATCATTTTAGAGAAAATTTAAATTAAAAAAACAGAACCATAAATTATAGATAAAATATTCATAACACTGTGTCACTTTAATTGAATAATAGTATAAAATTTGAAACAGTTTACCTTTGCTCTTATATTGGTGATAGCAATGTTTGTACTCATTAATTTTCCAAAAGCTGAATAATAGAAAAGGAAAAATAGTTATTTGTAGATGTTTGTGGTATTGTATATTTAAATGTGATTTTGAAAAAGAAATAAAAATTTTGACAAAAAGTAAATATTGGCCCTTTACATTAAGAACTATTCAGGAGTCTTTGCAATGACATCTTCTACAATAATATTATTACTAATAGTTATGATAACAATGGCTGACATTTACTGGACTTTTTTTAATGTACTAGAAACAGTCTTTCTGCTTTATGTGGATTATCTCATTCAAACTTAATAAATGGGGGTACTGTTTCTCCCATTGTTGAAAGGAGAACCACGCTAAAGGAAGTTAAATGACTTGCCCAAATTCACACACTTAAGTGGTGGACCTAGATTCAGCCTCCTAGCAGTCTGATTTTGGAGTTCACACTAGTTTTTTTTTTTTTTGTCTCTTTGTTTTTTATTTATTGATTTGTATGTTTTACTGTTATTATAAAAATTTTCAAGCATACCAAAAAGTAGAGAGCACAGTGAACTCTTGTATAAAACCATCAACCAGACTTAACTGCCATCAATATCTTATTTTTGTTTCATATGTCCTCCCACAACTTTACTTCCTGCTAGAATATTTTAAAGTTAATACCATGACACCATGACTCCAGACACCATGTTATTTCTGCTGAAATACCTAAGTTTGCTTTTAAAAAAGATGTTTTCTTCCTTATAAAAACTACAGTGCCACTATCACACCTCACAAAATTAACAAGAAATTATTCAATTAACAAGACTTTCTTAATGTCATCTAATATCTGTTTAGGTTTCCTGATTGTCTAACTTGTCTTTTTTGCAGTTGGGTTGTTTGGATCAGGATCCAAAAATGTTCATTCACTATATTTGATTGTTATGACTCTTAACTGTCTTTTACAATAGAAAAGATACCCCTGCCCCCTCACTGTGCTTTTCCTTATACCATTGGCTTTTTGAAGAAACCAAATGGTTATCCTGTAGACTGCCTCACATTCTGGATTACTGATTCTTTTTCTTTTTTAAAAAATTGAATAGTGAATAGTGAATTGCTAAATTTCCACCTGATGTGAAGAGCTGACTGATTGGATAAGATCCTAATGCTGGCAGATTGAGGGCAAGAGGAGAAGGGGACAACAGAGGATGAGATGGTTGGATGGCATCACCGACTCAATGGATGTGCATGTGAGCAAACTCTGGGAGGTAGTGAAGGGGAAGGAAGCTCGGTATGCTACAGTTCATGGGGTCACAGAGTTGGACATGACTTAGTGACTGAACAACAACAGAGGGATTAAAATGATAATTTCCAGTTATGTTTTTTCTTCTTCATTTATTAGCCAGAACTCTTTCAGAGTGCTTTATTTGATCCACTAGGGCTGTTTGGTTTCCCTGAAATACAGTTCAGGCATTATGAAATGCTTAATTCTTTCCCTTTACTGATCAGTTTCCAGCATAAGGAGGTAGTGCCTTAAAATCCTCCAGTGGTGTATAAGTTTTCACTTGTTTCTTTCTTTTGCTCTTTCTTTCTTATAGTTGTTATTATGAAGTCTTGGCTTTTTGTATGTGCAGTGTGTTTTAATCAGTTGCATTATACTTTTTGATGCTGATACTGCTCCACATTTGTCCTACACAGGCTCCTTCTGTGTCCTTTTGACAAGATTTTTTTTTTTATAACTTCTTACTTTCTGGCACAAGAAAAATGCCAGGCTCACCTTGTATAGTCCCTGCATAAGCCCTGGAATCTGCCATTTCTCCAAAGAGTTGTGGTTCTTTTTATTGAGGAATGATATATCAAGACCACAATATGGGTACTTATTGCTACTGGATTCTTTGCTTTTAGGAAAAGAGAGAGGGAAAAAAGTGAGTTCTCATTGATAATTCTAATTAAGATTTGTACTTAACTTCTTAACTAGGTTAACTTCTTACCTTCTTTGATCTTCTTTATGTTAAATATTAGATTCCTAACAGAATTAACATAATTATTTATTTTCTTTATCTTCTATCTCTAATGGTTTCAAAATAACAATCTAGACTATTGAATGAAGTTAAAGTCCTCTTTGCAGTGTTTTGGGGGGGCCCTCAGATTATATCTCTCTGAAGATGTACAAGCCACTGTGAGATTGGATTGATAGACAGTTACATCATTTAATTAGTCTTCAGTTTTTAAGAGTGTTTTCCTCCATGACTTGGAACCTGAGCGGACTCCTTTCATCTCAGTAGTTGTTCTCAGCCTTCACTTGCCTAGGGTCTCACACAGCATTGGTCCTTTTCTCTGGGAGTGATTTTTTTTTTTGGTGAGTTGTGGATTCCATGGCTGTTCCTCTGTACTTCTTTTTGCCATTGCCATTGCTGTTATTGGATGTTTGGCCACAACTTTCTATATTGTTAGTTTCCCTGTAGGCTCAGACAGTAAAGAACCTGCCTGCAATGCAGGAGACCTGGGTTTGATCCATGGATTGGGAAGATCACCTGGAGAAGGGAATGGCTGCCCACTCCAGTATTCCTGCCTGGAGAATTCCATGGGGTCACAAAAAGTCAGACACGACTGAGCGACTAACACATTCTATATTCTAGGGTTTGGGGGAAGATTCCTTGTCACCTACTTTTGTTGAAGATGTCATGTGTAGGTTATTCTTCCCTGATTGCTCTGTCTGGTTATGATGATGAAATTTGGTGAATTTAAAAAAATACCGACACTGCTATGTTCTTATTTATGAAAGTTCCAGAGTCTGTGTCACCTTAACTACTGTATGATTTTGCCTCTGTGATGCTCTGGTATACAGCTTGACTTAGAGAAAGTTTTCCTTTGAGCTTTATTGTTGGGTACTAATTATTGAGGTATGACTAGGAAGAGGAGTAAACAGAGGGAAGAAATTAATATTTACAGCAATACATTCCTGCAATATGCCAAGAATGCTGGTGATGGTGAAAATATTACATTTTCTTGCTGAATCCTCGTAATACCACCATAAATTTGTGTTTTGTTTTCACAGGTTAGAAAACTGAGCGTTAACAAAGTTAAGTAACTTGCCTAAGAGTATTTGGCTAGTAAGTGACAATACTGGTTTCAAACTGAGACTTATCTGGCTCCAAGGCCTGTGCCTTCCTGTTTACAGCATACTTACTTTCTCAGAACTTTTTGTAACAAGGCTTGCATAGGCAGCTTACTTTACCAAAAAGTTTTAGATTTGAGCATAAGAAACAAATCTATCTTGTCTATACTCAGGTTAATGCTCTGAAAACAAGTGTGCTGATTATAGGATATCTGTAAAGAGTCTTCTATTATTTTGTAAAACAGTAGCTTAAAAGGTTGAGAATGATATTTAAAAGGCATGTTGTCCTTGGTTCTTTTTTAAAGATGAAGGAATTAAAGCATATGTTACTATAAAATGTATGTGACTTTCAGATTCCTATGAAAGTGCCAGAATGGTATTGCATAATGGAACATGGTCCTGCCTGCTACCTGAACTCCTCAGCAGTGTTCTGAGTCACCAGTGAAAGCTGGCTTTTGCTGACGTCCTCGCCTGTCTTAGCATTATGCCAGGAAGCAGTGTTAGGCCTACTGAGTTTATGGAGATGTGGGTCCACTTTGCTACAGATGAGGCTTAAGACAGGTATTTTACAGTTCTATATCAGTTTCTATTTTTGGAGAAGGAAAAAATGAAGTTGGATTATCTATGAATAATCTTTTTAGGCAACAGGATGGTTTTAGCACTTCGAGAAAGGGATGTTTTCCTTTCCTTCCTCCGCTTATTCTTTTCTTCCCATTTTCAAACAGCAGTTGCAGCAAAGTGGTAGTGATATCTCTGTTCCTTGGGTGTCAAACATCAGAATTCAGTTTAAATTTTGTTCTGTTTAACTAAAAAAAAAAAAACAACAAAACCAGCTCCATTGAGATATAATTCAAATGCCATACAGTTCACCCACTTAAAGTGGATAATTCAGTGTTTTTTAAAGCATATTCACAGAATTGTGTACGATCACAATAGTTAATCTTAGAAAATTTTCATCACCTTCCTAAAGAAAACTTTTACCCATTTACTACCAATTCTCCCCTTACCCCCAGCTCTCAGTTCAGTTCAGTTCAGTTGCTCAGTCGTGTCCGACTCTTTGCGACCCCATGAATCGCAGCACGCCAGGCCTCCCTGTCCATCGCCAACTCCCGGAGTCTACCCAAACCCATGTCCATCGAGTCGATGATGCCATCCAGCCATCTCATCCTCTGTCATCCCCTTCTCCTCCTGCCCCCAATCCTTCCCAGCATCAGGGTCTTTTCCAATGAGTCAACTCTTCGCATGAGGTGGCCCAAGTATTGGAGTTTCAGCTTCAACATCAGTCCTTCCAGTGAACACCCAGGACTGATCTCCTTTAGGATGGACTGGTTGGATCTCCTTGCAGTCCAAGGGACTCTCAAGAGTCTTCTCCAACACTACAGTTCAAAAGTATCAATTCTTCGGCGCTCAGCTTTCTTCACCGTTCAGCTCTCACATCCATACATGACTACTGGAAGCACCATAGCCTTGACTACCCCCAGCTCTAGGCAACCACTAATCTACTTTCTTTCTCTGTAGGTTTCTCTATTCTTGACATTACAAATCTGTGAAATCATACAATATGTGGTCTTTTGTGATTGACTCATTGTGTTTTCAAGGTTCTTTCATGTTGCAATATATATCAACGTTTCATTTCTTTTTATTGAAGAATAATTTTCCATTGAGTGAATATTTTATTTATTCATTCATCAATTGATAGAGACTTGGGTTGTTACACTTTTTTTAACGTTATGAATAATGTTAAGAATGTTCTCGTACAAGTTTTTGTTTGGACATACAGTTTCACTTTTCTTGAATATATACCTTGGAGTGGAATTGCTGCATCATGTGATAAGGTGACTCCATGCTAACCTTTGAGGGACTGCCAGACTTTTTTTCCAAAATGGCTACCTATTTTCCCATCTGTGCTCTATGAAGGTTCCAATTTCAGTTTAACTTTAAACAGTGTCATCAGTCAGGTAACTATTGCTTGCTTTGTTTGAACCAGAGATTCTTCTAGATGCTGGGAATACAGCAGTGAACATAGCTGACAATTATGTTGCCCTCAAAGATCACACACTTTGGTGTAGAGGGACAGAGAAAAAAGATAAGTAAGTAGAATAATTTCAGAGCATGCCTAATGTAAATGTTTGAGAAGGTTTCTATGAGAGAAGAACATGTATGAACTGAGACTCAGAAATGTAGCAGGAGAGGCAATTACAGAAGCAAAAACTCCAAAAGCATAATCTTTGGATAACTTTTTAAGATGAGAATGCCGTTGTGGTAGTGGTTAAGACTTATAATAGACAAATTGTTTTTACTCTTTTTGTGACTTATTTACAACCTCTGCCTGTTTTTATCTTAGGCTTATTTTTCTTGTTGATTTGTAGCAGTTCTATATATTTTGGATTCTAATCCAATAAAACAAGGACAAAAGATATGAAAAAATGAACAGATAAAGCAATAGAAATAACTATTAACCACGCAAACAAAATTGCCAATCCTTACTCAAAATAAGAAAAAATAACTACCATTTAACTAGTGTTTACTGTGTGCTAGGCACAATTCTAGGTACTTCATATGTATTAATTCATCTAATTTTCATAAGAACATTTGAAATTGAAGTATTATTGCCCCATATGACTTATAAGGAAGTGGAGTCACAGAGGTTAAGTTACTGTTGCATGGTTGCACAGTAAATGTAGAACCAAGTGAGTGAGAGAGCCAGGGGAGAGCCCCAGAACCCACAAGCTTAACCACTATATTCTGCTGACTTTTAAGAGTCAAAAGAAAGTAAAACTGCACTAAACTACCATTTTTTAAAATCTATCAGATTGATAAAGATCAAAAAGCATGGTATCAGTGTGATGAGAAGGGTGTAGGGACAGACACTCATACAAATTGCTGGTGGAAATTGTTATAACCTTCTTTGGAGGGCAGTATGGCAATATCAATCAAATTTAGTAATGTATTACAACATGACTATCACTAACCCTGCTGTATGATGTGTAGGAAAGTTGTTAAGAGAGTAAATGCTATGAGCTCTCATTACAAGGAGAAAATTTTTCCTTTTTTTTCTCTTTTGTTTTATTGATATGAAAAGATAGATGTTATCTTGAATCATTGATATATGCCTTAAATTTATACAGTGATATATGTAAATTATTTCTCAATAGCACTAGGAAAATATAACTATAAAAAATAAATCCAAAAGAAAATTTTTAATGTATATAATCCTTTGACCCAGCAGTTGCAATTCTTAGAATTTAACTTTTATATTTATTTGCAGATAAAAATCTTATGTATATATATATTCAAGAATACTTAATAGCACTTGTTAGAATAGTATAAGCTGGGAAATAATCTAAATGTTCATTAGTAGGGAACTCGTTAAATAAATTACATTACCTCATTCGATGTAATACTATATAATCCATAAAACAGAATGATGAAGCCCTTTATGCACTAATATAGAAAGTTTCCAAAATATGTTAAATCAAGAAATTAAGGAATAGAACAGTGTGTATATGTATTAATAAAGTAATAAAATGATAGAAATATATATTTACTTTGTGTATGTATTTAAAATAGTGTGTGTATGTGTATTTATACATGTATTATGTAAAAATATGTCCAGCTACACATATGAAACACATGAAATTATTTGCTTCTGGAGGAGAACAAGGTGTTTGCATTCAGGAATAGGAAAACAACTTAAAAATATTGTACCTTTTGTATTTTGAACTGTTTTATCTTTTGTTGTTGTTGTTCAGTTGCTAATTTGTGTCTGACTCTTTGAGACCCCGTAGACTGCAGCACACCAGGCTCCTCTGTTCCAGCATCTTCCCGGAGTTTACTCAGATTCATGTTCACTGAGTGGTGATGCTATCTAACAATATACATTAAAATTAAAATATACTTAAAAAGAAATATAGATGCTAATAATTAAGGTTGATAGAAGGCCATTTTGAATTATTTTGGAGTTGGTTTTTCAAAATAGTGAGGATATCAAGAATGTTCATAGTGTTGTTTTTTTTTTTTTAAGTTTTTCCAAAATATAGCAAATAAAAAATGCACCTATGGTTGGTGCTAGCCTGTTGATATGGTGGAAACATTATAATAGCTGAACCAATACCATGCATGAACAATTGCTGCGTTTAGTGCAATTGCTTCCCATTTGTAGTGCTCACCTTACAGCTCCTTCATATCATCACAAACTTCAGACATACTTTAGTAGACAAGAAGAGTTGGACTATAAATGAGAAATGATAGGATATATTTTGCAAGAATGTGAAAAAAATCTACCAAATCTCACACTTAGGATATAACCAAGTTATCTACATACATATAGTTGTCTGTTTGCTAGTATTACACCTTGCTGTTCTTTGTTATTCATGAGATTAAATTGAACTCTGCTAATGTTAAGGGACAAGAATTGATATGCATAACACTAGCTCTTTGTTGTTGTTTAGTCACTAAGACTCTTTGCAACCCCATGGACTGCAGCCCACCAGGTTTCCCTGTTCTTCAGTGTCTCCCGGAGTTTGCTCAAACTGATGTCCATTGAGCAGGTGATACCATCCAACCGTCTCATCCTCTGTCACCCCTTTTTCCTGCCCTCAATCTTTCCCAGCATCAGGATCTTTTCCATTGAGACAGCTTTTTGTATCAAGTGGCCACAGTATTGGAGCTTTAGCTTCAGCATAAGTCCTTCCATTGAATATTCAGGGTTGATTTCCTTTAGGATTGACTGGTTTGATCTCCTTGTCTAAGGGCCTCTTGAGAGTCTTCTCCAATACCACAACTCGAAAGTGGTCAGTTCTTTGACACTCAGCCTTCTTTATGGTCCAGTTCTCACTCTTTGTACCAAAGCACAAAATATTTGAAAAGAACAAAGTCCAGGAATGGGAGTTGGCACTGTATCATTTAGACTAGAAATGTATGGTACTAATCTCAGAAGATTTTATGAAGAGAATAAGGTAGAATTTTGAAGGTAGAAAGGAATTGGATGTTTTTTTGGGAGAATGTTAGAGTTTTCAGGGAAGTCATCTGTAAGGGATGAAAAATTTTTGCCAACTTGGAAGGAAAAGTTGAAAGCAGCAGGATAAGATGGAGGTTTTTTTGGGAGCTTAACACTCATGAGAGAGGAATGGTTTAGAATATGGACTTTGGAGTCAACATGGATTTGGGTCCCAGTTTCATACTTCTCAGCTAGATTGTCTTTAAGAAGTAACTTTATAACTTCTCTGTGTTACTTTTAAAATTTCTCAACTGGTGATAATTCTAGTGCTTAACCTCAGAGAGTGGTTGTGATGATTATATGAAATTAGGCATAAATGCATATAGCCAGGTGCCTTGTGGGCTTCTCTGGTGTCTCAGCAGTAAAGCATCCACCTGCAATGCAAGAGTCGTGGGTTCGATCCCTGGGTTGGGAAGATCCCCTGGAGAAGGAAATGGCAACCCATTCCAGTATTCTTGCCTGGGAAATCCCATGGACAGAGGAGC
Organism: Okapia johnstoni; assembly: GCA_024291935.2. NCBI lineage: Eukaryota > Metazoa > Chordata > Mammalia > Artiodactyla > Giraffidae > Okapia > Okapia johnstoni. The sequence goes on along the minus strand of CM044306.1, from coordinate 45,062,172 downwards.
CTGGCAAGCTACAGTCCATGGGGTCGCAAGAGTCAGACACAATTTAGTGACCAAATCACCACCATCAAGTGAGTTGTACATAGTAGGTGCTCAACTGTTAATGATAAGTTTGAGAACCAGTTGAGTCTCATTTTTGTAGATCTGAAAAATCAAGAAGCAACATGATATATAAAGAGAAATGTACTTAGATTCAGAAAATCTGTCACTTCTACAAGTCTGTAGATAGATTAATATACTTTTTGTGTTAGTTCAATTAGAGTGAGATTCAAAAGTGAGGACAGATAAGGAAATAACTTAATAAAAACAAATATTTTGTCTTTCCTTTCACCCTTCCCACCCCCTCAACATGTAACTCACGTCATATTTAACTTGAGATTGAATGTGGTAATGAGAGAATACATAGGAGTTCTTGAGATAATTAAATGCTCAAGAAATGCTAATTTTACTCATTTAATTCTTTATCTCCCCCTTCCAAAGGATTACTTGGGAAATAATTCTTGAGAAACAGGATTCTTGAAAGTAAAGGATAAATGGAAAGGTTGAGGGTAGAGGCAAACACTGATTACCAGGTAGTTGTAAGCTCTAGTTGTGTTGGATGAACAGTTATAACTTCTTACACAGTAAAAGTTAAAGATTTAACATGAGCAGACAAGAGAAAAGCCAAAGATTTATGGGAAGTTTAAAAGCTTGGAAACCGGAGAACATATTGGTCCCGCTGACTCTGATAGGAGAGTTAGGGAAGATGTTTTCAATGTGTTTAGTTTTGCATGACTGTATAACATCCAAGTATATACATTGTGTGAACAACAAGAAGTGAAAGTTTGAAGATTGGACAAGAGAATGGGATAATATTGGCTGGTGATTCTTAAACATTCCAAGATTGTATTTTCAATGACTTTCCTGTTTATGGAATGGAGATAATGAACTCTTGACACCTAATACATTTATACTCCCTTTTGAAGTATTTTGCAGGCTTAAAATTCTTAGTATAAAGCAAAAGCTTTGGTAGACCAGTGCAGTGTTCTGTTATCCATCTGTCTTGAGATGCTCATTCCTGGGCTACAGGGAGCACTTTGGACTGGGGGCTATTCAGATGCCTCCTTGTAAATTTGGTCATGGACAGAGGGATTGTTTTTATGCTTTTTGTGTTCACAGGTCTATCCTTTGGCTTTTTATCTTAAATAATAAAGAAGATAGTAAAAATAAATAATTGTAACTTGTCTATTATTATAGGGCTTCCCTGATAGCTCAGTTGGTAAAGAATCCGCCTACAATGCAGGAAACCCTGGTTCTATTCCTGGGTCAGGAAGATCCCCCGGAGACGGGATAGGATACCCACTCTAATATTCTTGGGCTTCCTCTGTGGCCCAGCTGGTAAAGAATTTGCCCGCAATGCGGGAGACCTGGGTTGGGAAGATCCCCTGGAGAAGGGAAAGGCTACCCACTCCAGTATTCTGGCCTGGAGAATTCCATGGACTGGATCACAAAAAGTCGGACACGACTGAGTGACTTTCACTTTCACTGTTATTATGCTGTTATTTAAAATGTCTTCCAGAAAAATTTTTCTGTAGATAGCAACAACTTTGGAATAAAGGAGGAATTTTTCCAGGATGGAGCTTTTTTTTAAAGCACTGAAAATGTGTCTGTTTTGTTGATGCTACTTAAAGTGCAATTATTTAATAGTATTATTCTGATCACATGCAAATAATGCTGTCCTCCTTACATTGGTATTTAACAGTTGTTTGTTATAGACAGTATCTAACAATAGGTAGCATCTTTTTTCTCGTCTTTTCTGCTTGGCTTTTGTATTATTAGTTACGTATGCTTTAGGGGCTTATTAGTGACTCCTAGCACACATTTATCCCTTAGCGATAGCTAAATCTCCAAGTAAATTTTTCTCCTTTCCTTTAAAGAATGGCCATTTTTCTCTCCTAACTCCTTGATCTTCTTGGTGCATTGACTATAATTTTATGAGTACTGTATTGTATTTTTCTATAAAATATTTTTCATTTGAAAAATGTTAGTTTTAAAATACGCTAGATGGCCCTTTGGGAGGTTGTATACATGTATGGGGTGAAAGGCAAAGATTGGAAGTATTTCTATTACAGGGCAGTTTCTTTGTTCTTACTCTTTCTTTTGAATCTCATTCTAATTGAATTGCCACAAAAAGAACATTTTATAAGGAGTCAAGATAAGGGTTTGAACAAAAATGTACTTCCTTTGTGGGATTACTTGCTTGTTGCATTTTAAATTGTTCAGTTTGTTACTGTTAGTTCACTTCTTACATAGCATCTAGCTATATTATTATTTAGAAATTATCGCATTATTATATGCTAACATTTATTAGGGCCCACCGTATACTAGGGGCTGTAATAAGCTCTTACATGAATCAGCTGTGGTTTGGTTGATTGTTCCTGTTTTTTTCAGGTGATGAAACTAATATCTGGAAGATTCAATAAATTTTCCAAGATCACCTAGCTATTAAGTAGTAGAGTTTGGACTTGTTACCAAATTCTATCTGCATTCTAAGCCCAAAGCCTTAGATTCTATTAATAAACCATTTGAATGATTAGGTGAGTACATATAATTAAATTTATTCTCATTGTTGAAAACTCAAATGTTTTGCTGCAGTGTTTTTAAAATCAAACTTAGTTGATGCTTAGTTCTGTGGGGATAGGAGAAATGTTGTAGATTATTCTTGTTTCTGTTAATCTAGCACCCCCTAGGTACTATGTTTTTTGCGTTGGACTTGTGATATGGTAGGCACCAGAGAAATGCATGGCTGTATTTTTACATACATAACCATTGCAGCAGGACATTTATAACCACTCTGCTTTTCCTCCTCTTTGCTATTTCATCCCTAGGGTGTTGTCTTACCTCAGTTTGTTCAGTGACAGAGAATAAGGAAAAGAGTGAAGTCTCTGGAGTATAAATCTACTGTGTACGACTTGTTTTGGTCTTGAGCTAGCAGTGCCTGTAGTACATACAGCCAGCTTTTGTTCACAATGCCGTTTGGTGGGCTGTGTTTCCTTTACTGTAGGCAGAGTTGATTGTCCTGGTTACAGAATTAAGAGAGATTAAGTTAATCTCTTAACTGTTTTGGATGTTAGAGTTAACTTTAGAAAAATATTGGAGTAAAATATAACATTGGAGTAAAATAGATCATTAAAGCATGGACCATTTTAAGTGGGTGGAAATAGTTTGACGTCAGAGCTTTTGCTTTTCAGTAAAGTTTTTAATGCACTGTTAATAAGAATCTAGATGAGAAATTTAAGACAGTATGCCTTATCTGAAATGATTTTATGAGATTCCTAATTCAGAAAGCATGTATTTTCTTATATTGTGTCAAGATCTAATTTTGAAGATATTCATTTATATCTTTATTTGTTGATGATGTGTCAATTTATCTTCTGCCTTCAAATGAGAAAGTAACTTACCTCCTTTAGGTAGGGTTAGAGGTATCAGCTATTTCTTAAAGCAAAAAGTTGTTTCAGTGAGTTTTCTTTATGCTGGCTCTTCTCTTTCAGACCTTCTTACTGAAGCTAAACATCAGTTCAGTTGACAACTTTACTCAATTCTAGGCAACAGTGGCCGTGCTTTGGCCTGCAGAGACAGTGAATCCATTCTGGCTCTGACACCCAATTTTATTGTAAAACACATTCATGTTGACATCATATCAGTTTCCTGAACTATTACATGCATAAAAGAATTCACCCCTCTCCATTCAGTCTTTCTCAGCCTTCCAGTAAGGAGAAATTTACACACCCAGTGTTTTTATTTTGCATTTAATGTGGTCTAGTCCAGAAAACAGCAGCTTCAGTTTTAAAGAAAATGTGCTTTTGGAGGCACTTAGCAGAGTGTATTAGCTTAATGGTGTTCATTGGTAGGAGAGGACTTAAGAGAAATGCACAGGGCAGTTTTTAGGCCAGGGCAGTTGAATTTTAGGGGAAATCAGGTCGATACTGAACCAAGATTATGAGGATTAGTTGCCAAAGCTCTTCTTCATGCAACTTCAATTTGAAGAGTCATCCTCGCCCAAGTTTGTGGATTTTGCCTTCTGTTGGCCTTTTGATTGTGTTGTGTTCTTGAAGGCCTTTTAAAATTGCTGAATGTGGGGGCAGGGGAGATTGGTTGGTTTACTGATGTTTGAATTTGCCAGTTTCAAATTTCGAATTTGTTTCAAATATGATCGCAGTCTTCGACTTTAATATATGTTGTGGTGGTGGTGGTGGGGAGAGTAGTCTTCCTTGTATACAAATTCAGCCCTTCCATTTTTATGTCATTTCTAGCTTTGTACTGAGTTGTAAGTGAGGCTGTCTTAGTGTTCATGATAGAGAAATTTCACCTTTTTCCTTTTAATGGTGCCTGATTGACTTATCTAATTTCCCAATCCTAAAATATTAAGATATTTTCTTGTCCTTTTTCTTTCCTTGGTTAATGTAGGCTTCTCTAAAATATCCACAAGCCTAGGTTTTCCTTGTTATTTGGTTCTGGTGTTTTGAGACTGTCTGCTGGGAGTTTCATTTACCCATAAGAGACTGACATTCTAACATGGAGTGATTGTGAATTTTGTTTATAAACTAATAGCATAAATGTCTCCATATGATTACTTAAAAATGAGTGTGTAATTTACATAAGATTTTAAAAGCATGGTTCTCAAACCTTTAAATGT
>CM044306.1:44992500-45055000 GCA_024291935.2 Okapia johnstoni | reverse complement strand
ATACTACTTAAGAAAACCTGAGTGAATACTAGGATATTACAAAAGTAATATAATTTACAGTAAAAGAAAAATGCTAAAATAAATAAATTTTCCTAGATTCAGATATTGTATATTGTTATACTATTTGACTTATTTAAGAAAATAACTGTGATAAACAATATTTTGTTGTATTGTTGCATATAGGCCTTGACTATAAAATGAAATTAATTATTTTCATTGAATTAATTTTTTTCTAAATATATTATGTAAAGTTTGTAAAGAAAAGTAAATATTAATTTCTCTTGCTTAAATTTCAAGATTTATTTGAGTTGAAGATGTCATTTGAGGAAGGGAGGTGGGATCCAAACAAAAATGATGACTTGCTTACCCATAACTTAGTTTTTTTAATGTTCTCATGATCTAGAAATGATTTTCATATATGGCAGAGAAACATTTATAAATGCTCAATAATACCATGTAATGTGTAGGATTATGGGATAAATGTTACTGCTCATGTTCACATTAAAACTAGAAATTGTCAAATTATGCTTAAGTTTCTTCACTTAGGACATATTTATGCTGGTGAACACAGAGGAAAATGCATACTACTATACACATTGCTTGGAGGAGTGTAAACTAGCACAAAATTTCAGATCATTTTAGAAAAATATCTTGAAAGCCTTAGAAAGATTTTTTCCCAAATATTTTGCCTTTAGGAATTAACACTAAGAAATACATGTCACTAAGGAATACATGTCAGGCATACATAAAGATATACATACAAAGATGATCCCCATAGAACATCTTCCGTTTGTGCTGCCTATACCCCTCTGCATGGCTGCTCGCTCTTGGGTTCTCTCTCAGATTTTTATTAGGGTGAATTTTGAGCCATACTACGTAAGATAGAAGAGTAGAATCCCAAACTTGACCAACCGTGTCATGACCAATCCTGTCCCATTCTTAGCTCCATTATCTTTTTCCCTCACATATTTTTTTTAAAGATTTTTTTTTTGATGTGTACCATTTTAAAAATTTTTATTGAATCTGTTACAGTACTACTTCTGTTTTATGGTTTTCTTTTTTTGGTTCTGGGGCATGTGGGATCTTAGCTTCTCAACCAGGGATCAAACCAGCACCCCTTACATTGGAAGGTGAAGTCTTAACCACTGGACTACCAGGGAAGTTCATCTCCCTCATGTATTTTTTGAAGTAAATCCAAGACATGTTATTATACTTCTAAATATTTCAGTGTTTACCTATAGGAAATCAGGATTCTTTAAAAAAAAGTCCATATCACCATGTTATAACAGAAATTAGCAATATTAACAATAATTCTTTACTATCATATATCCAAATGGTTTGTTTGAATATGAATGCATGTAAAGTCTACCCATTACAATTTGGTTGTTTTATTTATTTATTTTTTTTCCTCATAACTTTTTGTTGAAGAAAATAGGAGTTTTAGTCTTATGATTTCCCAGTCTGGATTTTATTGATTGCATCCCCATGGTATAATTTAACATGTTCTTCTATTCTCTTTGTGTTTTCTACAATTTGGCAGTTGGATCTGTAGGCTTAATGGTTTAAAATTTTTGTTTAAAAATTTTCTTCCCTCCCTGCAGGGTTGCTTTATAGATTGTGTTATGTTCTTATATCAGGTAGATCAATATGTCTGCTTTTCTTTATTTTTTTAATTAAAATTTAGTTGATTTATAATATAGTCTCAGTTTCTGGTATAAAGTGATATATAGATATAGATATATTCTTTTTCAGATTCTCTTCCATTATAGTTTATTAGAAGATAGTGAATATAGTTCCTGTGCTATACAGTTGGACCTTGTTTATTTTATATATAGTAGTTTGTATCTGCTAATCCCAAATTCCTCATATATCCCCTCTCCCTTTCCGCTTTGGTTACTGTGAGTTTGTTTTCTATGTCTTTGAGTCTATTTCTGTCTTGTAAATAAGTTCATTTGTTTAATTTTTTGTATTCCACATTTAAGTGATGTTATATGATATTTGTCTTTGACTTCACTTAATAAAATTCATGTTGCTGCAAATGGCATTATTTAATTCTTCTTAATGACTGAGTAATATCCCATTCTATATATATATATATGTATACACACACACACACACACACACACACATATGCACCACATCTTTATCCATTTGTCGATGGAAATTTATGTTGCTTCCATGTCTTGACTATTTTAAGTAGTGCTGCTGTGAACATTGAGGTATATGTATCTGTTTGAACTAGAATTTTCTCCAGATATATGCCTAAGAGTGGAATTCCTGGATCATATAGTAACTTTATTTTTAGTGTTTCAAGAAACTCCATGCTGTTCTCCATTGTGACTCTACCAATTTACATTTCCACCAACAGTGTAGGAGGGTTCTCTTTTCTCCATACCTTCTCCAATATTTATTATTTGTAGATTTTTTAATGATGGCCATTTTGACCAGTGTGAGGCAATACCACCTCATTTTGATTTATGTTTCTCTGGTAATTAGCAATGTTGAGCATCTTTTCATATGCCTGTTGGCCATCTGTATGTTGCCTTTGTTTATTTTTTTGTGATGTTTGCAGTTTTTGATACTCAATGCTATATTAGTTTATTTGGGGTTGCCAAATAGAGGTATTCTAATTTTGTTATTGCTTTTTCATTTATTAGTTAGAATCATCTATGAGAAACTTTTCAATATCCACTATTTAAATACTCAGTGCTTTAATTTGCAGTATTATTCCAAGTAAGACAGAATTGTAAACAATTGAAATATTCAATAACAGGTGATGTGGTTAAATTATGCTGTAGTCCATGTGATAGAATTCCATATAATTATTTTAAATCATGTTTGAGAAGAATACCTAATAATATGGAAATGTTAATGGAAGATACCCTCAAGAAGGGAAGGGCTAGCCACTCCAGTATCCTGGCTAGAGAATTCCATGGGTCCATGGGGTCGGGTCGCAAAGAGTCGGACACAACTGAGCGACTTTCACTTTCAATATATTAAATTTATAAAACAGATTGAAAAGTAGCAGTATAGCATGTTCTTAGGTTTTTCTCTCCAAGTTCTTTCATATAGGGAAAAAATAGTGAATGAATAAAGACCAAACATTTACCTTAAATAATGGTTACCTCTCAGTAGTGAAAGTAGGATTCTTTATATTTTCTTCTTTATGCTTTTATGTGTTTTTCAACTTTTCCACAAAGATTATATATTCATTTTGCAGAAACCTTTTTGTTTTCCTTACCATTTTTTCAAATGAGCAAAGTGCAGTTTAGGGACTAGATCTTTTCTAGTAGACTATCTTGTCCCATCTTTCAATCCATGAATTTAACCTGTAGAATGGTTGTAATTGCAGAAGCACAAATAGATCACTGCAATCTAAATTAAGTGTTACATCCTCTAATAGCTTTTTGTGATAGGTATGTTTCTTATTATCTTTGTACACTCAGATGCTTTGCACAGGGCGTGACACAGAATAGCATCGGTAAATATGTTGAACAGGTGCTAAGGTAGGCTGACCTAGAGTCATTCTAGACCTGACATCTTGATTGTTCAGCCCAGTTCATTGATACTCTTTTACCCTGCATAGCTTAACGTTGAGTGACATATTTCACCTCTGCTTTAGACAGCTAATAATCTTCAGTTTGGAATCTATAGACTTCACATAGGGTAGGATGTTTAAAATATACCACGTTGTCTCATGGACAGTGGTTAGTCCCTCTGGATTAGCATGTTACATCCTAAAAATCACCTCATTATATGATCTCTTGATTCTAGCAGTCTTCTACATTGTGTTCTTTTTTTTAATCTTGTTCTAAATTATTTTAATTTTTACTTCTTCAGGGAAAAATGATTGTCTGTATGGTTTATTTTGAAACCTGATCACATCTAATTTCATGTTTGTTTTTTCTTTTGTCTTCCCTTGAAGACAGCAGTTGTTCCTTATACTACTTACTTTTTTCCTCAGTACCTAGCAGTGTCTTATTCTGATGGTAGATCATCAATAAATAGTTATTGAATTAGTTAGAATGTTACTGATTAACATTGTTATGGTCAGTAAGTTTTAGGATGAAGGATGTGGAAGAAAATAGTGTTTTACTTCTCTGACTTCATTGAGTTGTTACCAGGTTAAAATTTAGTGTGGGATTGGAAGTTCAAAGTTCTTTGAAATCCTAATGCATTCGAAAGTACTTGCTGAGTGCTTCATATGTCCTAGGCATTGTTATGGATGCTAGAGATGCAGCAGTGAACAAAACAGACAAATTCCTGCTCTTAATGGAACTTTATCTTCTTGTGGATCTAATTAGATGTAACTGGATGCCATATGCATTTTGTAATAATGTGAAATGATTTCCAAAGAGCTATCAGCAGCATCTTAAATATGGGTATCAGATCGATCTGAAGTCAATTATTTCTTAGCTTTTATATGGTTTTGCAGTAGCTTGGTAGTGAGAATAGAGAAAAGAAACATTTATTGAACATGTACAATGCGCAGATACTCTATTAAGAATCTTTATAATATGCTATTTCATTTAATTCTCACAGTATTTCTCAGAAGGAGGTATTAGTTCTGTTTATATCATTGAAAACACTGAGGCTCAGAGATGTTAAGCAGTTTGCCCAGAATCATGTAACTAGTGCGTGGCAGACTCTTATTCAAACATCCGTCCTTTTAATTCCAAAGTGTTTCTCCTATAATCATTGCTATGGAGAATGTTCCAAAGATTCTTAGTTGTTTAGTTGAATTTTCCAGTGATGTATTTGCAAATTTGGCAAATATGAAATGGTTTCCTTGTGTGTGCTTTATTCATTATGCTCTACTTTATTATACACGATCATATCCTTAATGAGGGCTTCCCAGGTGGCTCAGTGGTGAAAAAAAAATCTGCCTGCCAATGCAGGAGATCTGAGTTCAATCCCTGGTCAGGGAAATCCCTTGGAGGAGGAAATGGCAACCCACTTCAGTGTTCTTGCTTGAAAAATCCTGTGGACGGAGGAGCCTGGCGAGCTACAGTCCATGGGATTGCAAAGAGCTGGACATGCCTGAGTGACTGAGCACACACATCCTTAAGGAGTCAGAGGATAATGTGGGAGTCAGTTTGTTAGGCAAAAGGTCATGTTCATGTTCCAAAGTGACTTGAAGTGCTGTGTCACAATATTTAATGTGTACTTTTTAAAATGATACACGTGAAGAACCAATAGCAGATATTATTTTAGTTCATCATTACCATGTTTTGTTGATTCTCAGTTCATTTCCTCCCTATATTTGAACATTTTTGAAATTAGGATGCTTCTAAAAATTGATATCCTGTCATGGTATAATTGGCAGAATTTTTTTTCCTTTATGATAGCAGCTAATTCATGTTGAGTCTTATAAGTGATGGTGTCTTAGATTTGATGAAGTAAAATTATATTTTGGAAACACCCTAAATATGTATATGCACTATATTTCTAAAAGGCTGTACATCAACCCTATTTGAGTTGTCAGATTATTAATTAGTGTTTTTAGTGGTTCAGATATGTTAGATAAATGCTTACTCTTAAAATTGCCTTTGCACTTCGAAATTATTTTCTTAGTCTGTAGTACAGCTATATTTGGATGTTTTGGGAACATCTGTTAATATGCCAGTAAACTATAAATACATTAGGTTGTAATATATTTTGACGAATTATGTATTATATGCATTCTGTGATAATGTATAATGGTTCCAAAGGAACAATCAGGCTTTTCAGGTCATTAATTCACTTTGTTTTTTTAGTCCTTAAATATATATTTAGATAAATCACTTACTGTGATTTTATGATTTCAGTCTCTATTTTTTTTTTTTGATAAACTAAAACTAAAAACAGGCCACCTAATTAATATAAAATTGTAGCTTAAAATTTTACTAACGAAAATAGAGTGAAAAATACCTAGTTCTTTTGAGTTTTGTTCTTAACTCCATCTATGTCCATGAGAGTCTGCTGAATTTTCTGAATGACGGGAGATTTGGCACGATTTGAAACATATGTGTCTTTGATTTTCACATGTTGTTCTGATGTCAAAAGAAGTTTTTGCGTTGGCAGCTGGTAGTCCATGACATTTGGTATTGAGGTACACTGAAAGTTTAGACTTAAGGATGAGCAAAATGCTGAACTGTGCCTTTTTCTGACGTGTTTTGCTTTTTGAAAACATAGTAATGATATAATGATTATGTTGTGTATATTGCCCCTTCAGCGTTTCTTATGTATTTTTAAAATATCCAAACCACAGAAAACATTATTGTTTTCACATGGTAGTGTTTTTAGGTCAAGTAGTATGTGATTCTATAAGAATTCATTTACGTTACAGGGGAGATTTTTAAAGATTAATAAGAATAAGGTCGGTATTATACTGAAAAATTATAATTTACAATGCTTCTCTTGTTTTTCACAGAAATAGAAATAAGCACATGAATTAAGTTTATAAGCCTTATAAAAACTAAAGATAAAACTGTTTGAGAAAATCAACATTTTAAATCATGCTAAGTCTCTTCTTATTTTTACTCATCCTCTTGCAGAGCATTGACAAAAATATGAAATTGATTTGGTTGAAGGGTGTTAAAGAGCCGACAGCCACATGTCACAAGCAATGAATGGCTGCAGTGTTGAAAAAATCAATAGGGAGGTTAAGCTGGTCTTGTGAAGGACTTGGCAGACTGCTCTGTTCCAGGAAGATATCTGTCTTCTGGCCTTGGTTGCATGATCAAAAGGAAAACTTGATAGGTTTAATGAAGGGAGATACTGTAAAACTGACAACAGAAATATAGACACTGTGGTAAACTGTAGTGCACATCAGTGAGTGGTGCTATTAGATACATTTTTCAGCCTGAAAAGATATTTATAGGTAGAGATGTCAAAGATATTAGCATTCTTTTACTTTTTCATTGATTCTCTATCAGCTAATAAATTTTCCTGAAGTAAACAAAGGTTTATGTTTGGCTGAGTGTATAGTAAGATGCTAAAAATCTGTTCATTATAACATTTTAAAAATTTGAACCAGAACTGCATCTTTGTCATTCTTAGAAAATATTTCTAAGATACCAGGAAGGATCAAGAGCCTAGGTAAAAATGACAGCCATTGACTTGTCAATGAAAATAGAAAGTCCATCACTGAAAACCAAGGTTGGATTTATGATTCGTTAGTCCACTCCACAGGCCATTAGAAGATATTTTATAGAAGCATCTTCTTTTACACTTTTATTGATAAACAGTATGTTGGCCTAAAAAATACTTCACTGAGATTGTTTTGATCAGAGCTATATATTATGAAGTCTGACATTTTAACACATATCAAATAAGATTAAGATCATTTATAGATCATGTTTCTTTGCAGTTTACTGCAGTTCATTGTTTATCAGCTTTACACCAAGTAAGATTTTGTGTTTGCAGTATTTTCCCCTTGAATTTCTTGAGAACTCTTTTTATATTCTGAAATCAATTATTTCTTGGGTGTTCACTGTGTATAAGTCATTCTGCTAGGAACCAATATCCTTAATTAAACACATTTGTTTATGAGTTTAGAGATTACAAAAATTTATTTATTTATTTTGAATAGGCAGCTCCATTTTATTTTAGTTATGGCGATCTCTTTTGTGTATGTCTGTGAGTAGGATTTAAGAAAAAGGAGTCATTAGTTTAAAATTCCCTAATGTGATATTCAATTTAGAGAAGATGATAACCTGTTTAAAAACAGGTTCAATAAATAAAAAGAGGGGAAAAAAGGGAAAGATGTCTGGCAGATTTTCTGCAAGTGGACGCTGTAATAAAAATGCCCCCTACTTTGTCGGGATGGTATTTGGAGGGCTGCTGCCATATGTTACTTTCCTTTTTAGCTGGGATTATGCCATCATTATTGCTGATAAAAGCTGTTTACTGCCTTGGCAAAGGAATGATGCTTGGAGCAGTTTTGGAAACCGCCATTCAGTTTACAAAAAAGTTCATTTAGTGCCAGATGCTAGAATCCTAGGTCTTTGTTATCTTTTCCCACTATTAGATCCATCTATTGTCTATTTCTTTTTTCTCTTTTATAATAGAATGTTGCCTCTTACTACCTGTTTAAATTCAAGTTGTTAATGTGTCTAAATTATTGCATTCTCCATGTTATAAGTGATCAGTACTAAAGATGGGCAATTTGGCTTTCAGAATCATTGACTAGGTTTGTAGTAAGCACTGCAGTGTGCCATGAAATTCCAGTTTCTAAACACTCTGAATTTGTGCTGTTTTAATACCGCTGCATATCAGAGAGAGGGTGGTTCAGTCTTTGAATAAACTATTGGCTAATATGCAGTCTATGGAAACATTAAAGGTGTGTGTTGTTTGGTTTATCACATTGTTTTTATGCTGTTATGAAACATGTTAGAATAGAAAGTGAAGCAAAATTCTAATTTTTTTCCAGGGAATGTTATATTCATAGTTGTTATAATTTTTTATGAGAATATTCCCTCTCTGGTTATTTCTCTGAAACTTTTCCTCTGCTTCTAAATGCAGTGTATGGTAGTGATTGCATGATTGGATTGCACTGCCTTAGGAATTTGTAAATGCTAATAACGAACTTTTTTTGTTAATTAGCCTGTAATACCTAGTAGGTCTTTGGATAATCTAGTTTAGTGTAAGGCAGGGAGATTGTTTTAACATTTTTTTGTCAACATTTTTATTAAGATGTGCTTATCTTTTAGTGTCTAACTGAATTTTCCCTTTTCTCAATTTGCAGTACTATTTTGTGTATTCAGTATATATATAGTATGAGACTTGCTCACCTATAGGACGCACTCTTAACCTTGGCCATGTTGGAATTGTGCTTCATCGTCTTTTTCCACACTTCAATATTTAAATGACACTCATGACTTGAATTTAGAATTTTTTTAAGTGTAAAAATTAACTGTTACAAATAATGTTGACAAATTAGAGTCTTACTGGTTTATCTCAAAATATTGCTCATAGTTCTAAACATATTCTGCCCAAAATACTTTTACACTAATGTTTTGTTTTTGTAGGAACTGCCACCAAGAGGACATGGTCCAAAATAATATAAAAACCATATTTTTAGTGCAGTCATTTTTACAAAAACAAGGCCAGCCATCTGCTAGAAAACTATACTTATGTAGAATATACTGAAATATACTCAGCCATGGATGCCACAGTAGACCCCAGTTTATTTAGACTTTGGGATGACTTTAGGTGGGAAAAGAAAGGAAAAGTCATCTTCAAATTTGTTCAAGTGTAACATTTAATTTCAATAGCAAATTGAATTTGAAAAATTATATTTTACTGGATAAAAGGACTAAGTATCTTCATTAAAAGTTGAGATTATTTGAGTTATGTGTATCTTTTTTAAGAAATGATATTTTTATGGTTATAAGTGAGTGCTGATAACTCATCAGCTCTTGAATTACCTATACATTATCATAATTTTAAAAAAGTATTAAAATAATATAAAAAAAGATTTTGGATCCTGTTTTAGAGAGTAGATACTTTAAATGTTCAATATTAGTTAATAAAAGGATGTTAACATGAAAAACTGTACATTTATTTAAACAAGGAACATTAATTGACTCCTACACACACACACACACACACACACACACACACACACGGCATTATTATAGAAATCCCTCGAGAGCACCAAGATTTGTATCAAGATAGATCTGCTAGTTGAATCATGAATTTATTTTTAGTATTAAAAAATTTCAGCTACTGGTCACTCCCTATTTCCCAAATACTTGCTTTCATTTTATAGTAACTATAAATGAAATATGACCTTTAAAAATTGTGAATTACTATATGTATGCCTGTAACTTATATAATATTGTACATCAACTATACGTCAAAATTTTTTTTAAAAAATTATCTTTCAAATTATATTTGCCAAATTGTTCTCAAGAAAGCCACTAATTTTAGAGCTTAACATTTATCATCCCTAGTGATCTAACTACCTTTATATTTTCAGTGAATGTGTTTGATATATCTTATTTAACTAGTTTTAACTATTTTTCAACTATAATTTCAACTAATTTTCAATTATAATTCAGTTGTCTCAGATTTTCCAGAGATAATAAAATGTTATTACGTTCTTCTCCCATTTATATAGTCATGTTCATTTGTACTTAAAGGCATTGGAAATCACTGTCATTACGACAATTGACAGGTGGCTTGAATCTAAAGAGCTTGTGTTTTGGTGTCATGTTGCCTTAGGTTTCAACCTCTTAGTTTTGCTGTTTCTCAAGAGTTATGACTTTGGACTAGTTACTAAACTTTTCTGAGACTTGATTTTCTCAGTATAAAAAATATAATAATATCTGTTTGTGAGGGTGTTATAAAAAGCCTCTGAAAAAATTGGCACTCAGTAAATAGTAGTTATTTTATAATCTTGAGTTAGGCTTTATCAAACATTGGGTAACCAAGTCAAATTAAGTGAATTTTATCTTTCTGGCTTATCTGCATAGAGCTCTTTGGACATGAGTAACTTTCATTGGTTGAATAACTTAAAGTTATTTTATATGATTTGTATGGTCAAGAAGAGTTTGAGGTGTCATCAGGGAGCCTGCAGCAATACAGGCAGAATGGAATCTTCCCTTTAGTTTTATTTTTAGTTGAGAATCAGTCCAAGGGGGCAGAACTTTTATATATCTGATTTCATATTGAGCCTGTTATATTTTCATTAACACACTTTTAAAGACCAAGCTTTTCAGTTTTTTATGCCAATAACTTAAACTTTATAAGTCTAGTAACTTATACTTACAAAATTTATAAGGTACTTTAAGATATTTTTAGAAACTGTTTCTAATGTATTAAATGTATTCATGCTTCCTGTCAGTGTATGCTTTACTAGTGTTGTTCTAATTGATCTTGGTTTACTTTCATTTTCAAGGTAGCTTTTTCCTTTTCTTTAAAAAATTTTCTTCAAATGATAATTATCCTTTCATCAAATTATATATATGTGTATCATATTGATAGTGTGTGAAAACTGTGCTTTTACTAGGTTACAATGTTACTTTTGGTTAACTGTGTACTTTTTGTGTTTTGTTTGTTTTTGCTTTTACTGTAATTCTGTCGAGGAGAATGTTACTCTTTTCCCTGTTTAGATAGATGCATCTAGAACCAAATGAGGGCGGTAAAGTCTAATAGAAAGCTTTACAAATGAAAGTTTTGTTTCTGTTTGTGCAATACCTTGTTCCCCTTTCATGTATCCTGGGAAATCATACTGATCAATAGTTCCCATTTCAGTACAACTGCAGCAAGCATTACAAGTGTATAAAATTTACAACATTGTCTGCTGTAAATTTTAATTGGAAAAACCTTATAGCTTTGCTCTCTATCTTTGGAGGTTTAAATCTATATGATTTTTTTTTTAAATAAAAAAAATTTACAATATGATACCATGTAATACAGTCTTTATGGACTTGTAATATAAATAGGACCAAAACTATAGCTTTGTTGGAAAAAAATAACTCGAAAAATGTTTTTTAACACTGAGTACATTCACCATTTTTGCTATAGAAACAATGGACTTGGTGAAGTAATTTAATGAGTGTTGTAAATAATTATGATCAATATCAAACAAGGAATATTAACAAGTAAATATATTAATAAAAGATATATTCTGTGTTTTCTGTCGCCTATGTGGGGCCTCTTTCTGAATCATTGCGCGACACTGTATAGAGCGAGTGTTCTGATCTCGAAGAGTGTGAGCGATATGTCGCTTTCTGCACAGCTTTATTTCTGTCACAGGTCAGGCTTAGAATGCTGTGTGATACAGTTATTGACTCTAATCTGGGCATAAACACAAGTCCTCAAGCACCAGCCCAATTAATAATTTGCATAATTAACATGCATATTAAATAGGGACTGGCCTTGCATCTGTATTTGCAGTGATCGGGGTAATGAGGGCTAACGGAGCGGTGCCTCGGGCCTATGTTAGCAGACGTGTGGCAGTAGTAATTTTTGCTTGGATTGACAACTGCTAGACAAGTGGTCCCAGCATAAAGCTAAACCCCGTTTGGCAGTATTAATCGTTGACAAACTGCTCTTAAAGCTGTAACATTGTTTCTGTCAGTTGTTTGGTTTGATGTCACTGTTAGACATAATAAATCAATAGTGTCAGAATTTGGTAATGTTTATAGCTAGCACGGTTTATTATTTCATATGACTGTCATGTACAAATAGTGGTTATCATGGCTGCCTCTAAATTATCAAAGACAGAATATTGCTTTGAATATACTTCTGTAATTCTTGTTCCAGTGAATTCTTTGCCATCTGGAAATGCTTTTGGTTGGTATGCCTGTCCAATTTCAGTATAATATTCATTTCCTCATGCAGTATGTTCCATGATTTTTTTAAAATAGTACACAGTTTAATTTCTTGCACGTTGATTATAGTTTTAAATTAGGAAGATGTACCTAGGTTTCTCAGCTTTACCTTCATTCAAAATTTGATAATATTTAGCATGTATGACAGAGTGCAAAAGTTATGAGATTCCTCAGAGTAGGATTTTAATTTCAGAGCATTTTAAGTACATGTAGGAAAGAAATATTATAAGCGGTTATTATTTATAAAGAGTACATTTTTCGGAGATACAAGCAAAATTATTTGTTTTTCCATTCTTTCTGTCTTATCATTTCTCCAAAAGTTTTAACATTTATGTTACACTTTGTTACAACTGATCCTTGTTACCAAATATTCTAAGAATTTCTTCATTTAGATTTCAAAAATGTTTCTTTAAAAATTACCTCAACATGTGATATTATCTTTGTTGTCATTCCATTAAAAGCAGTCTTATTTATAGCACTCTTGGTGGGACAGAATTTACTTGGGTAACTACTAGATATATGTAAATATGTTTATTATGTAGCTATAACATGCTTATGATAAACCATAAGGCTTAAATAAAAGCTATTTTTAGTGACTTAGAATGAATTTCTGTATCTCTGGATAGCATTTTGATGTTTCAACTAAAAAAATGTCTGTAAATGCATTATGAGCAAATTAAGAGATTTTATGACGTGCCAAAATCTTTTTGTGGGGAAACTAATAGGCAATTCTTAATTATGAGCATAAGAGGTATATTAGTTCAAAAAATGTGGAGTCATTTGGAGTGGAACTGACCTTAGTTTGTCATAGAAATATTCCCACTTGAAAAAGGGGACATTCATAAATTACTTCAGGAAATCATTAGATTCCATAGGCAAAGAAATACTAAGTTATGAGCATTTATAAGAGCATTTATTAAGCATTTGATTAAAAACCATGGTCTACACATTGAACCTCTCATCCATGGTATCATTTTAAGCTACAATTTCAAAGCTTATTTCCCATCTATTATATGCCTTGTGTGGGCTTCCCTGGTGATTTAGACAGTAAAGAATCTGCTTGCAATGCAGGGGACCTGGGTTTGATCCCTGAGTTGGGAAGATCACCTGAAGGAGGGCAACCCACTCCAGTATTCTTGCCTGGAGAATCCCCATGGACAGAGGAGCCTGGCAGGCTACAGTCCATAGGGTCACAAAGAGTCAGACACGACTGAGAGACTAAGCATACACATATGCCTGTGCACATGTGTGTCATATGTATAAGTTAGCATAATGATACACAGGAACTGTATCTGAACAATACCAAGGGGTTTTCAGGATACGAGAGCTATATGACTGAGTTTTTAAAAAAATAAGTATTTTTAAGTGAATGGAGTTCCAGCCAGAACTGTTATTTCTGGAAAGTAAATGCATATTTCTACTTTTTAAAAGACTTTGGTCATCTTTTAAATATCTTTAATGATGTTAAATAGAAAAATGAACATCTAGAGATGATAGCAGGTCAAATGAGGTTGCGTGACCACCCTTTCTGCCCATCGAGAAGTCTAAGGCTTGTGTGTGTTTGCAGGCAGAGGTCAAGTAGCCCATGGAGGGTGATAGAGAGTAGTGGAGGGAGAAATGACAGTTGGAGGTAGGCCAGGGTTACAGAGGTAGGAGGATAAGACAGAGTGGTTAGGTGTTTTTTCATCTTTCAGATCTTGGCTTATATGTCATCTCTTTGAAGAGAGACTTTCTTATAATCATTCTTGCTAAAGCAGATCTTTTATATTATTCTCTAGGACTCTTCCCTTCACAGGACATCACAATTTGTAATTTTTTTTTTTTTTTTTTTGGACTCCATGGTCCGTGAAGATAGGGTCCATATCTGTTTGCTCTGCCATTTTTTTCTTCAGAGGAAAGGTAACAAAGTACATGTCAATTGCAAGACTTCAGATGGGTGGGATAGGGAATTTGAGAGCCTTAATACCTTTTTAACAAGAGCTTTGAACGTATATTTGGTATATACTCCTTAAAATAATCTTATCAGGTAGTTATTAAAACTTCCACTTTATATATGAGAAAATGGAAGCTCAGAGAAGTGAAGTGACTTACCTGAGATCACACAGCTAGTCAATTGCTGAGCTGAGATTTGAATTGTATTTTTGTAATTTCAAAATCTAGAGGATTTCATATTACCTAGGCTCTGTGGAACGTATTGTTTTCCTCAGCGTAAAAGGCAACCAGTGTATTTGTAATGGGATTAATGAGCAGGAAGGACTGAGTACTCAGTTATAATTATGTAGCCTGCATTTGTAGCAGACCCAGTCTTCAAAGCTCTGCTGTTTTCTCTAGCAGTGTTCCCTAGGATAAGCATAGGGATAATGAAAATGTATGTTACATATGTGTTACTAGTGGCATGTACTATTCTTGAGGGAATTGAAAAGATAGTCATTCAGTTTTCTGTGGAGCTTAATTCTCTTGTGGAACCTGGCTGGAAAGGCCAAATTAGGTTATACCACTGTAACAGGCAGACTTCAAATCTTGATAGCTTTTAGCCAACAAAAGTTTATTTCTAACACTGTATCCACTGTGTGTCTGTGGGTGACTGTTTAAGAAACAGCACTCAGTCTTCACTCCTGTGTGTCTCTTTCATTACTTACAGAACCCTTAACTTCTGACACTTTTGGTCACCTAGTTTGTGGTGCCCCCTTCCCCCCAACCAAGCAATTCTCATATAATTGTATTCACTTCTGACACTGTCTTTGTGGAGATTGCATCAGATCCCACAGGTTAAAGGCTTAGTCCCCTAAGACTGCCCCACTTCACTTCAGATGCCAGTTGAAAGTTCAGGTTGTCTCCTGTGCTTCTGACCGATTGACTATAAATCAGAAGTTCCCACAACCCACTCTCAGGTTCAATTTATTTAGTTGAGAAGCTCACAGAGCTTAAGAAGAGAGTTACTTATGTTTTACCAGTTTATTATATGATAAAAGATACAGATGAACAGTCAGATAGATAAAGAGATATTAAGGTGAGGTGTGGGAGGTTCCATAGTGCAGGAGCTCCTACCCCTGTGGAGTTAGGGTGTATCATCCTCCCAGTATGTGGGTGTGTTCACCAAACAGGAAGCTGTTTGAAACCCCATACTTTTGAGGTTTCATCACCATAGGATCAATCATTATCTTCATTTTTATCCTCTCTCCCAATTCTGAAGAGGTTAGGGGAGGGCAGATTTGAAAATTTCAAGCTTCTAATTATGGCCTGGTTTTCCTGGTGACCAGCATCTATCCAGGAGCACCCATCCAGGAATATCCTTGCACTCTGGGTCATCTCATTAGAACAAAAGGTAATCCTAGTGCTTTTGTCACTTAGAAAATTACATGGGATTTTTTAGCTCTGTACCATCCAGTATTCTTGCCTGAAAACCTCATGGACAGAGGAACCTGTAGGGCTACAGTTCATGGGGTTGCAAAGAGTTGGACATGGGGTTGCAAAGAGTTGGACACAACTGAGCGACTAAGCACACAGCAAGATATAGATGGGGGCTTCCCATGTGGGTCACTGGTAAAGAATCCACCTGCCAATGCAGGAGACTGTTCAGTCCCCGGGTCAGGAAGATCCCCTGGAGAATGAAATGGCAACCCACGCCAGTATTCTTGCCTGGGAAATCCCATGGACAGAGGACCCTGGTAGGATACAGTCTATGGAGTTTCAAGAAAGTTGGACACAACTTAGGGACTAAACAACAACACAAAAGATATAGACATTTCCTACTATTTCACAGTGGCTCTACTCATTGTGGTCACGTAGGAGCCCAGGCTAACGGTGCAGCCATCATCTCTCAAACATTGCCAATTGTCCTCCCCAAAGTAAAGCAACCTTGTGACGTTGTCTTACCAACAATAGTTAAAGGCTATAGTTCAGAAGTAATAAATATTCGTAATTCTTGCTCATAAATCTTTGGCCATAGTCACACAGACCTCTGCAAGGGGCCAGATAGTGCAATCTTGGCATGTACCTGGAGGGAGGGGAGAGCTGGATTATCAGTGAGCAGTACTAATGAGAATTGCAACTCGCACAGCAGGAACTAAACTCTAGGTAGCCAGTGAGAGTACTGCTATTGTGATTGAATTTGAATGGTTTCAAAGTCTGGTGGCCAATCAAATGTGTGTCAGTGCACTAGGCAAATTAGGAAGAGTGGTTTCAGTAAATAAAAATGACTGTTAAAATGGTCTGGGGAGCATATTTAGAGATGCTCAACATCATTAGCCATCATAATGGCTCTCTTAAACAGTTTCCTCTGTTCTCTTAATACTTAACTTTGCCCAGGTGTTTATTTTCTTCTCCATTTCTACTAATCATATTTCTTGAAAAAGTTTTTTTTTCTAATTATATAATACCTCAGCAAGAACTTTTTAGTTCTAAAGTGGCTATTATCATTTGAACTTGAGAAGTCCCCATCTCCTTAAAGAAACATGTAATAATGAGGAGCATGGCTTATGAACCAGTAGAGAATGTTTCAAAAAATGTCTTTATTTGTTAACATTCTGAAAGATAGTGGGCAAAGAATGGACTATCCATGGTCAAAGTTAGTCTGAGAAATGCTCGACTAAACAAAGTTAAACAGAACTTCTCAGAGCCTTTAAAATGGTGCTACACTTTGGAATTCCCCATGAGAATAATATAATAGACAGCATTTCTTAAACTTATGTGACTTTGACTTTTTTTTTTTTTTTAAATCTTGGTTAGTGTCTTGAGGGACCAGGGTCAGTAAAACAAAATTTTTTTGAGAAGTGTTTTGGGAGTCATTTATCAGAACATAGTGTCTGGCTGTCTGGTATCTCCTAGATTATAGAGGACACAGCTGAGAGAGACAGGCATCATTTGTTCTAAACCTCCTGTTTAGAAATGGGTAAATTGAGTATCAGAGAAGTTCAATGACTTACCTGTGCTCATTTAACTAGTTTTTTCTTTCCTTTTTTCCAGTTGCACGTACATGACAATAATATCAACACTTGTACTACTCTGAGTGCTTCTTATGTGTTCATCCATTTGTTGTTGTTGCTGAGTTAGTTACAAAGTTGTGTACAACTCTTTCCCACTTTGTGGACTGTAACCCACCAGGCTCGTCTCTCCATAGGATTTCCCAGGCAAGAATACTGGAATGGATCGCCATTTCCTTCTCCAGGGAAGCTTTCTAACCCAGGGATCAACCTGCATTGGCAGGTGCATTCTTTACCACTGAGCCACCAGGGAACCCCCTATGTTCATCCATATTAGCTGGCTAACTTGTGGCCATGTCAGGATTTGAACTCAGACCCTCTAGCTCTGGAGCCTCTTCATGGTAGAAAAATCCTTAGGACTAGTCAATTTCATCATTGTGAAGAAAAGTGATTTTCTGTAGGGCCAGATGTCTCAAGAAAACTTACCAGTTTCAATTCCTTTTATAACAACAGGTCTTATTTCCTGGACAGTGAGTCAGGAGCAATCACTGATATTTGAATATGCTCTTACATTAGGCCTAAGCCATGTATCTTTGTGAAAAGAAATTCAATAATCCAAGAGAAAATAATTGTGTTTCTTAGGGAATTTCTCCAATATCTTTATAACTGTATTTGTTCTAAATTATAGATTGTAGCCTTATCTGCAATGCTTCATTAGATAGATGAAAATATAAGCTTCTTTCCATAATAATTCCTGTTTAGTATGATTTATAAAATTATTATTATTGTGTTTAAATGGTAGTCTAGATGTTTCTGGCTTCTCTAAATGAGCACGGACTCTGTTCCAATAGCCCTTAAGGGACTTTCAGTAATAAGGAAGAACTGATCTGATTTTTTTTTTTTTTTTTTTTTTTTTTTGCATAGCATTTCCCTTTATAAAAGATCCCAAAGCACCGAATAAATGGGAGGATGATGTCACCTGTCTGGAGCACTAGATGTTTTGTCAGATATACTGTAAAATAGCTAAGGATTAGAAAAGATAAAGGATATCTAGTTTTACCTATAGTAGAATGTATGAAATTGTCATTAGATGGTAGTCTATTTCTGTAAGTGGTTGACATGAGAAGACCTTTGTGAATCGTGTTAAGTTAGGCCTAGGGAACATGTCACAAGTGTGTTATATGTTTGCTTGACTTGTTTGCTTACTTGTCTCTGTATTTTTTTTCCCAAAAGAAAATAGCTTTATTTTTTTCTAATTATAACATACTTTTGCTTAATGTTAAGATATTAAAACAACACTAAAAATTATAAAGAGAAAAAGCAACAGTTGCCTAAATTCCCACTATTCAGAGGTAACCACTCATCCAGATAGTGCTAAACAGTTACATATATGTACGGTTTTTTAAAAATGAGTTCAATATGCTATTGTTGTATAACTAGCATCTTTTACTGAATAATATGTTGTAGACATCTTTTCATGTAAGCCAGTGTAGCTCTCTCTACATCATTGTATTTATTTGGCTGCATAATGTTATTTGTGGCCCTTTTCATCAGTTTTATCATGTGCTATACATTTGCTTTAATCACAAATTATCTCTTTAGTTATTTTATACCTTTGGGGGTGGGGCTTAGTTTAAAATATGGCATTATCCTGTATTGGAAGTTAAATTTATTCATTCTGTAATTATTTTATTGAGTACTTACTAAGTCTTAATCACTGTTCAAGGAACTTAGACTAGATCTGCTGCCCTTGTGGAGTTTATAGTATAGTGAGATGGGAAGTAACATTATAAAATCGGTTAAGATAGGTGAATGAAAACCTCTTTCTGTCTAATTGCAAGAGAGAGACCAAAGAAGAAATTGTCTTGGATATTTTACGAGAATCAGTTAAGGGCCAGAGGCCTCTATATTTATCTAAGGAGATTTACAAATATTTTTAGTTTTCCTATTTTGTTTCCAGTTAATAGAGCCATGCTTTGTTCTAAAACATGGATGTTATTTGCAACTTTGCTTTACTGTAGCACAATATTTCTACTTTATTTAAGAATTATAAACATCTCAAAAATGTCAGCTACTACTTTTCTTGAAAATGTCTATACTTTTGCTTGACAGTATCTAAAACTGTACTTTGGTGATCTTCATATTGAACCTAAATACTTAATTTTCTGACTTTGATTAGGCCACTGAATCTTTTGTCTTACTTGCTTTTTCCATACAATAACTTATCCATAAAGAGATGACTTGATTTTTATGGTTATACTTGATAAACACGAGATATACCACCTACATGTAATTACAGAGCAGTTATAGTGGCAAATCTAGAATCTTGTGATATCCTTTATTGAGATCTCATAATTTTCCTCAGTGAGCATTTCACAAAAATACCACTGTGAAAGAATTTTAAATTAATCTCAGAAAGTGTAGTTGAACAATCATACACATGATGAGTTGTCTCTTAGATTAAGGTCTCTAGGACCTTTCACCCAAGAGTTATCCTTGGGCCTACCTGAAGTAGTTTTGTTTTTTTCATTGATTATTTGAATAAAAAAGTCGAAGATATGAGTAATATATTTTCAGCATATATGTTGCTGCAGGAAATAGCTATTCAATAGTAAAACTAAAAGTAAAAACAAACCAAAATTTAGTAGGTTATAATATTGGGGCCCAGTCAACTATAATAGTGACAATGATTGCCAGTATTTGATACATGCTTCCCATGTCCCAGGCATTATGCCAGGCACTTTGTATGAATTTTCTTATTTTCACAAGAACTCCATGAGTTAGATACTGCTATTATACCCATTTTACAAAGAAAACTAAAACTAGAGATATTACATTGATTTTATTAAATTTCAAATCCAAGGTCATGCATTTACATTTAAAAAAGAGATGGTGTTCCATTTCTGACCATGTGGTAGATAGAATGTGCAGAGAAACTTCATCTGTGTGGAACACTTGGCTAGAAATAGCTTCATTTCCGAAGCATGGCAGAACTCATAGTGCAGTAAGAAACAGTGGTAAGGAAGAAGGACAGGGAGAATGAGCCCATAGCTGCAAGAACTGGTATGTGTAGGAGGGTGAGAGGCGTCTGTCAGGATTGGTGACCTAGAGTGTAGGTTTTTTTGAACTTTTAAGTTTGTATTGGGTTATAGCTGATAAACAATGTTGTGATAGTTTCAGGTGAACAGTGAAGAGACTCAGCCATATATACACATGTATCCACTCTCCCCCAAAGTCCCCTCCCATCCAGGCTACCACATAATGTTGAGCAGCGTCCCATGTGCTATACATAGGTCCTTGTTGGTGATCCACTTTAAATGTAGCAGTTTGTCCATGTTGATCCCACACTCTGTAAATACCCCTTCCCCCAGCCACCGTAAGTTCGTTCTCTAAGTCTGTGACTCTCTTTCCGTTTTGTAAGTAAGTTCATTTGTATCATTTCTTTTGTTCAGATTACACATATATAAGGGATGTCAAACAGTATTTCTGTTCCTCTGTCTGACTTAGTTCATAGAGTGTAGGTTTTAAAGGACCCTGTGCAGCCTAAGAGACAAAGTTAGAGATCTTCATATAAAGCCAAAACTCTTAAAAGGGGTCAACTTGCCCTTGGCCTTAGATAGGAGGGCCTGAGAATTCCTAACCATAGCCTACATTCAGTTGATTTGCAGATGGAATTCATTGCCTGCAGGTCTCAAAAAAGTTCAAGCTGAAGATTTAGTTTGAAGTTAGTTACCACTACTCCTGGCATCTATAAAATGTGCACGTTTCCTGGAAGAAAGCACTTTACACATAGGTGTCACAGAATTCACAAAGATGGGTTTTAGGGGAATATGGGTTCACAATGTAAAAGGGAAAAAAGAGATACCTGAGTAAAACAGCCACTATGATTATGAATTAGCAGAAGCATGAAAATGCAGAATCAGGTTCCTAAAGACTGAAAATATTAGTGTGATTACAGCAGATAAAATAACTGTGTAAAGAAGTTAAAGATTGAAAGAAAACAAGACACTATTAAAATTAACAAGACAGATGTGAAAAACAAAGAAAATTCTTAGACATGGCTTAGGGACAGAATTAGTGAAATAAAAGACAGAAATGGAGAAACTTCTCAGAATGCAGCACACACTCAAAAAAAGGAATAGAAAATATAAAAAAGGGGTTAAGAGGATAGAGTAAGAGAGCCCAATAAACATTTAATCTATATAGTTCCAGAAGTAAAGAATACAAAAGTTGGAGAAGAAGCAATATTCAAAAACTATTTAGCTAACAGTGTGTCAAATTGATGAAATATGTATGTTCAGATTCAGGTAGCCCAGTGAATTCAGGTAGCCCATTCTAAGTGTGGTAAATGGAAGGATATCATCAATGACACATACCACAATAAAACTGCAGAACCCCAAAGGTTAAAAAAAAATTGAAATTAGTTGGAGAAAAAACGAACAATGAATAAACACAGCTAACTTCTTAATAGAAAACAATTGAAGCCAAAAGACAGTAAAATAACTTCACAGAACTGAGAACAAATAGCTAGAATTGTCTGCCCATTGAAAATATCTTGAGCATGGCAAAATAAAGGTGTTTTCAGACATAAATCGTAAGTGTTCACCATCAATATAGTTCTACCAAAGGAATTACTAAAGGCTATATTTTAAGAAGAAGAAAAAATAAATCTCTAGAAGGGATGTCGGAGAAGCAAGAATTGTGAGAAGGGAAAGTGAACATTTAGGGATAATTATAAAAAGTACTGACTGTTCAAAATAATAATATGTAATTTTGGGGGATTAAAATAATCAAGATAGTTTAAATTGGATGTAAGTTGAGAGTCTGTGATCAGAGTTAAAGCATTGTGAGGTCTGGACAAGGATAAAGATTTTGATTAGCAAGGAAATACAAATTAAAACCACATTGAAGTATTGTTTATATACCCCACCAGATTAGTAAAAATTGAAGTCTTAACATACCAAATTTTGGTGAAGATGTGGAGTAGCAAGAACTTTTTTTCACTGGTGAGTATGTAAATTGGCGTAATCAGCTTATAAAAAGTTTGTCGCTACTTAGTAAACTTGCAGTTGTGTATACGTACCCTACAACCTAGCAATTCCACTTCTAGATGTAGAATCTTAAATACTCACATGTATACCAGAGACCTTTACAGGATGGTTTAAAGCATAAAGCAGCATTGTAAACAAGAGCCAGAAACTGAAAACAACTCAAATGTTCATCAGTAATAAAATGGGTGAATAAATTGGGGTTTATGCTCATGACAGAATACCACACAGCGATAAACATGTACAAACTATTGTTACATTCAAGAACACAGATGAATATCACACATACAATGTTGAATAAAAGAAGCAAGACATAAAGAAAACATACTGTATAATTCTTTTTATATAATAAATTCAAAAACAGGAAAAATGGAGCTATATTGCTAGGACTGCACAGATGATAATATCATTTTATAAAATACTAAGACTACTGAAAAAGCAAGTAAGGAACAGCTTATCATAGAAGTCAGGATTGAGATTAGCTCCAGAACAGAGCTTCAGGAAGGTGGCCCCTGGCCACATGCGTCAAATGGAATGCTTAAAAGGGACTACTCTGAATTGAGATGTGCTGTATGTGTAAAATATATATAGGATTCCAAAGACTAAGTACTATAAAATATCTCATTAATGCATCTTATATTGATTTCATGTTATAACAATATTATTTTAGATATATTGAGTTAAATACAATATATTAACATTAATTTTACCTGTTTTGTTTATTTTCACTTTAAAAAGTGTAGCTACTAGAAAATTTAAAATTATCTATGTGGCTCTCATTACATGTCTGTCACACAGAGCTGCTCTAGAGGCTGAGTGTGGAGTTGAGTTTGGTATGAGTCACTACATTGGTTTTTGAAAAGATGTCAAAGGTGTATTTCTTGACCTCGGTGGTGGTTATATGGATGTTGCTGGATAATTATTCATTTACCTGTATGTCTGTCTCTGTATATGTGTCTCTCTCTGTGTAAGAATGCTTCTTTTTGTGTGTATGTTGCCAAAACCTGGTCTCTGTTCACTGGTATCAAATAGAAATGAGGAGACATAGAGTTTTGGGTGAAGTAGAAAAGAGTAGCTTACTTTGCCAGACAGAGGGGGCCAAAGCAGGTGAATGCACTCAAGACTGTGTGACCCACCCTGGAACAGGTAGTGAAGAGTCTTAGAGAGTTCAAGGAACAAGGCATAATCAGCTCGTGGAAATTCTTCTGACTGGTTGGTGGTGAGGTAAATGGGGGTTAGCATCATCAACTTTCTGGTTCCAACCGTTCTGGGGTCTGTGTGCTTGTGGGCAGCATACACTTAACTTCTTCCACCTGGTGGGAGTTTCAGTATCTGCAAAACAGCTCAAAGGACATGGCTCCAAATATTATTTATAGTCATTGAGAAAGAACTCAGGGTCCTTGACTTTGTTTAATGACTAAAGTATTATTATTTTGTCTTGTTCGACTGTTTTTCTTTTTGTCTGCATTTTCTCACTTCTCTGATTAAACTTATTTTTTGACTTAAGTTTTTCTACAGACAAAAAGTGGGCACACAGCATGTTGTTGTTCAGTCGCTCAGTCATGTCTATTTGCAATCCCATGGACTACAGCACACCAGGCTTTCCTGTCCTTCACCATCTCCCAGAGCTTGCTCAAACTCATGTCCATTGAGTCAGTGATGTCATCCAACCATCTTGTCCTCTGTTGGCCCCTTTTCCTTCTGCCTTCAGTCTTTCCCAGCATCAGGGTCTTTTCCAACAAGTTGGCTCTTTGCATCAGGTGGCCAAAGTATTGGAGCTTCAGCTTCAGCATCAGTCCTTCCAGTGAATATTCAGGGTTGATTTCCTTTAGGATTGACTAGTTTGATCTCCCTGCAGTACTAGGGACTCTCAGGAATCTTCTCCACAGTTCAAAAGCATCAGTTCTTTGGTGCTCAGCCTTCTTTATGGTCCAGCTTTCACATTCATACATGACTACTGGAAAACCATAGCTTTGACTGTACGGACCTTTGTCGGCAAAGTGGTATCTCTGCTTTTTTATTTTATTTTTATTTTTTATTTATTTATTTTTTAAAGTCATTGATTTGTTTATTTATTTTATTTTTGACTGTTCTGGGCCTTCATTGCTGCACACAGGATTTCTCCAGTTGTGGCAAGTGCAAGCTACTCTCTAGTTGCCGTGTGGGGGCTTGTCGTTGCAGTGAGTTCTCTTGTTGCAGAGCACAGGCTCTAGGCCCAAGCAAGAGCTTCAGTAGTTACAGCTCAAGGGCTCTGGAGCACTGGCTCACAGACTTGAGGCATGTGGAATCTTCCCAGAGCAGGAATCAAACCCAAGTCCCCTGCACTGACAGGCAGATCCTTAACCACTGGACTACCAGGGAAGTCCTATCTCTGCTTTTTTAATATGCTGTCTAGGTTTGTCATAAGTTTTCTTCCAAGGATCAAGCGTCTTTTAATTTCATAGCTGCAGCCACCATCTGGAGTGATTTTGGAGCCCAAGAAAACAAAGTCTGTCACTGTTTTCATTGTTTCCCCATCTATTTGCCATGAAGTGATGGGACTGGATGCCATGATCTTAGTTTTTTGAATGTTGGATTTTAAGCCAGTTTTATCACTCTCCTCTTTCACATTCATCAAGATGCTCTTCAGTTCCTCTCTGCTTTCTGCCATAAGGATGGTGTCATCTGCATATCTGAGGTTATTGATATTTCTCCTGGCTTCCCTGGTGGCTCAGGTAAAGAATCTGCCTGCAATGCAGGAGACCTGCGTTCAGTCCCTGGGTTGGGAAGATCCCTTGGAAAAGGGAACAGTTATCCACTCCAGTATTCTGGCCTGGAGAATTCCATGGACTGTATAGTCCATGGGGTTGCAGAGAGTCAGACACCACTGAGAGACTTTCACTTCACTTCAGTCTTGATTCCAGCTTGTGCTTCATCCAGCCTGGCATTTTTTATGTTGTACTCTGCATGTAAGTTAAATAATCAGCATGACGATATATAGCCTTGGCATACTCCTTTCCCAGTTTTAAACCAGAGGACATGGGTGGGGGTCTATTCTGGGTAGGCCTCATAGGGTCCTGGTTGGTTACATATTTACCTTAACAATTTTTAAATGCTTCTAAAATATTGATATTAATAAACTTTATAAGATAATCATTATCAATATTGAAGTAGATCTATAGCTTCTAGACTAGTAAAGGAAGAATAATGAAATGGAAGAAACAAAACAAAAAAGATACAATTCATTCAGTCTAAAAGAGGGCATGTTGCTGTCCATGGGGTCACAAAGAGTTGGTAACAACTTAATGACTGAACAACAAAAGAAGGCAAGAGAGGAGAAAAATAGAAGTAGCACTAAGAGAAATTATAAAATGAGTTAAGAAGACATAACTCCAAATATAATACATGTAAAAGGACTTACAAAGATTAAAAGATTATCAGAGAGTACTAAACAAGCAAAACACCCGACAACCTACTTATTTACAAGTGAAGAGACACACCTAATACACAGGGACATAGAGAAACTAAAGGGCCCAAAAGGTAAAACATGGAAAAAATATATACCTAACAACTATTCACAGAAGGGAAACTGAAATAACTATATAATAAAATAGACTTGAAGATAAAGGGAAAAACCATTTCTAGAGATAAAGAGGGTCACTATATATTGGTAAATGGTTCAATGTGCCAGGAAATTTTTAACAGTTTTAAAATTATAAACACTTAAAAGGCTAACTTAAAAATATAAAGTAAAAATTGTCAGAACCTCAAGGAGAAATAAATTCACAGTCATTGTAAGGAGATTTTAATATATCCCTACTGGGTAGTGACAGAACAGGCAAAAGAATTCTGTAAATATATAGAAAAGTTTAATAATAAAATTAACAAACTTTACTCACTAGACATGTAGAGACTATATCACCAGCAACTTCAGAATATACATTCTTTTCAAGCATACATAGGAACTTTAAAAAAAACTTAACCATGAATCAAGCTTCAAGAAATTAAAGAATCAGCATCATACTTTTAATATTCTGTTATGACAAAACAAGTAGTTAGAAGTCAACAAAGGATAACTAAGAAATGAAATAAAATAGCTCATACAATATTTGGACATTTAAAAATATTTCTAAATTATTTCCATGTTAAAGACGAAATTATAAGGGAAATTTAAAATAGTTTGAACTGATTTGAAATGATTAAAGTACTATTTATAACAAAACTTGGGCTTCCCTGGTGGCTCAGACGGTAAAGAATCTGCTTACAATGCAGGAGGCCAGGGTTTGATTCCTGGGTCAGGAAGATATCCTGGAGAAGGGAATGGCAACCCACTCCAGTATTCCTGCATGGAGAATCGCATGGACAGAGGAGCCTGGTGGGCTACAGACCATGGGGCTGCAAAGAGTTGGACACAAATGAGCAACTAACACTTTAACTTTATAGCAAAACTTGTGGAATATAACTGAAGCTTTATTAGACTTTTTTGCCTTAAGTGGTCAAAAATAAATAAGCCAGTTTAAAAGAAGGAAGGAAGGAAAAGAGAGAAGCACAAATAATACTGACTTTGAAAAAGAAATAATATGTGCAAAAAGATTAAAAAGAAAAGGTATTATAAACATTTTGTCAATACATCAGCACCTTAGGTGAAATAGATTATTTGTAGAAACATACAAATTACCAAAACTTACTAAAAATGTAGAAAATGTACATGGTCTTCTAAACATCAAATAAATTAAATTGGTGGTTTAAATTTTGCCACAAAGAAAACAGTAGGTTCAGACATTTTGTAACTGCTTTCTAAACATTCAAGGGATAGATAATTTCAATCTTATACAATTTTTACAGTGTTGCAAACAGAAGTATACTAAAATTATATAACCCTAATGTAACTGTGATATTGAAACAGACTGGGACTAATACAAGAAAGGAAAATGACAGGTCAGTCTCATTCATGAATATAGATGGAAAAATTCTCAACAAAGTGTTGCCAAACCGAGTTCAAAATATTCAGACGTGTTTCATGACTAGGTTCAGTTTATGTCATGAATGCAAGATTGGGTTAGTACTAGATGCCTCAGCAAGGATATAGAAGGCATGAACAACACTATCAACCAACTTGACCTAGCTGACATTTCCTTCTTCCTGGTAACAGCAGAATATGTGTTCTTTTCAATTACACATGGAACATTCACCAAGATAGAATGCATAAAATGATCTTCAGTTAATTTAAAATTCTGAGTGTTGGCGAGAATGCAGAGCAACAGGAACTCTCATGTATTATTAGTGGGAATCTAAATTGGTACAACATTGGAAAATAATTTGGCAGTATCTAATAAAGTTGAAGATTGGCATGCACTATAGATTAGCAGCTCTACTCTTAGGTACATATCCTAGAGAAAAAAAGTTTAAGACACATGTATCTGAATGTCTGTAATAGCTTTGTTTATAATGGAATAAGAAAAAGAAGTTCCATAAAGTCCATCAGTTGTTTGATGAATACATAAGTTGTAATGCAGCCATGAAGTAATATCAATGAATGCTGATTTTAAAAGCAAGTAACAGGAGACTTCTGCTTCTGACATCCATGTGTATCTCTGTGTCCCATGTGTTAGAGTTTCTCTGGGGTACTTGCAGCTCCTAGGTTCTAGTGTGTACACATTTTATAATAGATACTGCCAGATTGCCCTTCAGAAGAGTTACTAACTTGCATTCTTCCCAGACTCTTCATTTTTCAGTGCATATTTTTGTTTTATAATTGGAATCATTTATTTTTCAATATTGTGGATTTTCTCATTAGTACTACAATGTGAACACTTTCCATGTTAGCAAATTTTTAATAAGTAATTTTATTGAGTGTATATTGTTGCTTTCTTAATCATTTCTATATTCTAAGTTATTTCAGTTGTCTTCAGCTCTTTGGTATTATAAATGTGTTATAGTGAAAATCTTTCCAAATAAGGAATTTTGGGGAAAGGCTTAATAGGGCTATCTAGATAGAGAAGGGAAGGACATTCCACTTAAAATTTAAGAGATGATGCAGAGATAGATTTGACAGAGTTTGGCATTTGGATGGCACTCAGTAAATGGCTATTGAAATTAATTCAGATCTGATATAACCTCAATGCATACACACACAAAGGAGACTTACATAAATCTAAGTTCAAAGGCGGAGAAGGCAATGGCACCCCACTCCAGTACTCTTGCCTGGAAAATCCCATGATTTTGGAGGAGCCTGGTAGGCTGCAGTCCATGGGGTCGCTAAGAGTCGGACACGGCTGAGCGACTTCACTTTCACTTTTCCCTTTCATCCACTGGAGAAGGAAATGGCAACCCACTCCAGTATTCTTGCCTGGTGCATCCCAGGGACGGCGGAGCCTGGTGGGCTGCCGTCTATGGGGTCGCACAGAGTCGGACACGACTGAAGCGACTTAGCAGCAGCAAGTTCAAAGGAGACAGTGGTGTAATGTGTCTGCTAGAATTTAACAATTTTGATTTTTGTTAATATAACTGCAGGACTGACCCTATAGAAAGTAATTTTTCTATGCTGACCTAAATTATTACTTACTGTTTTTATTTCTCATCACTAAATTAAATATATTTTCCAAACAAGAACAAAAAATACCAATCCTAATATTTTCTATGCTTGTTAGATTTTGGAAGTATTATTATTTGGAAGCATTTGGAACCCATGTTGCTAGAGTGATTTTGAAAATGGTATGCTCAGAGAAGATTTATGGGGAATGGTGCATGTTTTGTGTCTATCAGAGAAAACTTTGGTGTAGATGAAATCAGTTCACTGTCTTTAACTATATGAAAGTTTTTGTAAAAGGGTCCTGTTATGTTTACAATGAGTAGAATTAAACTTAGCTATAGGAAACATTTTGGCTTGTATAAGGACTAACTAATACCACTGTGATGTGTTTTGGGAGGTAGGAAGAACTCTTAAGAGGTCAAGCTGAACCTGAAGAACCACTTGGTAGAAATATCAAACATCAAATATTTACTAGAGTGATTAGATTTAATGGCATTCCAACTCTGAATTTAGTATGTACATTTATACCTCAAGTTGAAGGCAAATTCTATTGACCCTTGTTAAAAACATTTCTTATATCCATTCCTTTCTTTCTGTTCTCAGGATCTTTGTCATTTTTTTGCCTAAGTTTTTCTGATAACCTCCCAATCAGAACTCTTGGTTCTAATTCTTGGCTCAATCTTCTTAGCATTTTGTGTCAAATTGCTTTTGTAACAGGTCTTCCTGTGATACTGCATATGCCATGCTGGTCAAACCTTTAGGTATTGCCCATTGGCTAGAATAAATAGACAGACATTTTGGCCTGGAATTCTTGGCTGTTTATAAGTTGGTCCTTCATTGTTTTACTCACATAACCACCATTTATCAAACACAAACTATATACCAGGGAAAGTGTTAGATGCTGGTGATAGATGAATAAGATAAAGCACTGTGCCCAATATTAGTAAGTTCAGAAGAGCTCGGTAGACAGGTTTAGAACAAGTTTTTGTTTGTTGGTTAATTTATTTTAAAGGAAAAGTGTAGGTTGCTGTGTTTAAAATGGATAACCAACAAGGTCCTACTCTATAGCACAGGGAACTCGACTCAATGTTATATGGCAGCCTGGATGATATGGGATTTTAGCGGGAGGATGGAAACATATAAAAGTATGGTTGAGTTCCTTTGCTGTCCATCTGAAACTATCACAACATTGTTAATTGGCTATACTCTAATATAAAGTAAAAAATTAAAAAAATAAAGGAAAGGTATAGGATTTTGAAGAAAAGCATATTTAGAAGACCCCAGCTTGGCTTAGAGACTCAGAGAAGTCTTAGTTTCTACTACTCCTTGACAAGGATTTTTTGTCTGGTCTATTTTCTTTTTTCAAAAACACACAATTAATTTCTGCCTCATGGTGTAATTTTTTAAAGTCTAAAATGTTCTAATCCTGTTCTCTGTATTGTACTTCAAGGTAGGTCATATTTTATAGCTTCCCTTATTCCAGATTCTATGGGAATACCAGACCACCTTACCTGTCTCCTGAGAGACCTGTATGCAGGTCAAGAAGCAACCATTAGAACCACACATGGAAAACGGACTGGTTCCAGATTGGGAAAGGAGTACATCAAGGCTGTATAATGTCACCCTGCTTATTTAACTTACATGCAGAGGATGTCACTTGAAATGCCGGGCTAGATGAATCACAAGCCGGAATCAAGATTGCTTGGAAAAATATCAACAACCTCAGATATGCAGATGACGCCACCCTTATGGCAGAAAGCGAAAAGGAATTAAAGAGCCTCTTGTTGAAAGTAAAAGAGGAGAGTGAAAAGTCTGGCTTAAAACTCAACATTCAAAAAACTAAGATCATGGCATCTGATCCCATTGCTTCATGACAAATAGATGGGGGAGAAATTGGAAACAGTGACATTTTATTTTCTTGGGCTCCAGAATCACTGTGGGCAGTGACTGCAGCCATGAAACTAAAAGACGCTTGCTTCTTAGAAGAAAAGCTATGACAAACTTAGACAGTGTATTAAAAAGTAAGAGACATCACTGCTAACAAAGGTCCTTGTAGTCAAAGCTATGGTTTTTCCAGTGGTCATGCATGTATGTGAAAGTTGGACTGTAAAGATGGCTGAGTGCTGAAGAACTGATGCTTTCGAATTGTGATGTTGGAGAAGACTCCTGAGAGTCCCTTGGACTGCAAGGAGATCAAACCAATCAATCCTAAAGGAAATCAACCCAGAATATTCATTGGAAGGTCTGATGCTGACACTAAAGCTCCAATACTCTGGCCACCTGATGCGAATATCTGACTCTTATTTTTTTGTATTACTCATTTGCCTTTTATTTATGTGTTACTTATTGTGACTACATTCTATTTAAATTTGATGCTGTTACCCTTTTTATGTGCATGTCTGTCTTTCTAGTGAGATTATAAATAGCTTGTGGATATGTCATACATGTTTCTCTGTCCCCCAGAGACTTGTACACAGGCCCCAGGTGACTGGCATATAGAAGGATTTTAATAAAGATTTGTGGAATGAACGTATATTGATTTTATAAGCTAAATAATCAGGATGTTGTCATAATCAAACCTTAAATTTGATTATGAAAGACCCTTTTTTCATCATAGAGTAAGCTTTCTCTGAGTCCCACCCCACCTCCTACCGTTTTAGGTAAATATACTTGCTGTTTCAATATCAGTTAGATATGTTTTTCCAGCACTTCTTCTAGGACTTGCAGGAGTGTAAATCATTGTAGTATCTTCTGCCATACCAGATGGCATTACCTCTTCTGTGTGTATGTCAAGGAACTACATAAACAGAGAGCAATTAAGATTTATGTAAGTATATCCCATCAGATCTCTCCTTTTTTCAGTCTGTCTTTACTGAAGTTTTCTATCTTTATATCTTCTCTCTCCTTTAAGAGTGGATCTCCTTTTATTCCCATCGTCCATTTTTATATAATATACTCCATAACATTTGCAGTATCTGGACCTGTCTTTCTATTTCCACAACACAGTCCTGGCTGTGGCCTTGCTACATCACATTTGGCTTTTTGTATCACTGAAAATAGCAACTATTGAGCACCTTTTATGTGCAGGGACTGGCACTGGGCACTGTGGCAATTTGCTGTATTATCAGATTCATCCTCACTGACTGGCTATGAACATGGCTCTTCACTGTTTGCCTTCTTTCCATCTCTGCCGATCCTTTGGTGAATAAATTGTCTTATTTCGAGTTCACCATCACACGCAGTTGCAGCTGACTCTAGTTAGCAGCTTAGATTCCATTCGGTGGTGATGGTTGTTTCTTGGTAGTGCAACGAGAGAAAAACACAAGGGAAAGTGGACAACCATGGTAACTCCTTACTGATGTTGCCACCATTATGGCAAATTGTTTGTGATTTGTGGAAATGGACTCTCTTTTATCAATGGTTGACTATCAGTTCCTTTTTCTGGAGAGAAGTCATTAGTTAACGCAGCTCAAGGATTTGTCTGAGAAGAGCAGCACATCAGTTAGAATGCTAATTCACTCAACTGGCAGCAAGCACAGTGAAATGACAGCTTGGAGGGGGGTAAGAGGAGTGTCTGAAAATGGCAGCAGATTGGTATTTCGAAAGGGGAGGGAAATTTCATAATGATGAATAAGAAAGATGACATTTGGTGCTCACATTTAACTTGCATTGGATGTCCATATAAGGGTCAGTATGCATAACCTCTCTTGATTAGGCCTCCGGCTGCCCAGCAGCTGACTGGGTGTATACCCTTCAGACTGTAACCAAAAGAAAGGCCTAGATAATTAGGCCAAGTTGAACTGCAGGAGGTAGCCAGCTTCTCTGCTGCCTTTTGTATATTCATGACCCAGCTTGATTGATGGAAGGACAGTGTTTGGTGACACTGTCATTTGCAAGTTGAAAGGTAGACTACAGGCTGGAGCCAAGATCAGATGTGCTTTAAAGAGTCCTACAATAAACTCATTTGGATGCTGATGATGTTCACATATGCATTTCTTTGTTTCTTACTGTTTCTCATACACATCTGGTAATTTGTAGAAATTAGCTTGGTTGTTTTCAGTTAAAACCGCACACTAAATTACAGGATAGTTTTGTTTAAAAAGTTGTATGAAGTTGCTACTGATATACCTTGTGATGTGGGTCTCAGATGTTTTCATGTGACACTTTCACTCATTTCTTATGTAGGAATTTCAAGTATATTTCTTGAACTGATGTACATCACCAGAAGCAAGTGACTTTTTTTTCCTCGGGAGAAAAGATGAATTTTCTCATATTGCTTTTGAAAAGATATTCTGTTCTTTATCAAAAGGTATATGAATATTCAAGGTTCACTTTTAATATTATGATTCATACAAATGGTCTTTTATTCATTCCCATGTCTTTTCTGTTTACTTAAAGAGTTGATTAATTTCAGGCTTGTGGCAAATGAGTTCAAAATACTAAAGAAACAAGAGTTTCACCTAAGGAACATATTTATTAATGTTGAACCTAAGTTATCATAAATTATTAGAATGAATACCATATTTTGTTGGTTAACAAAGATAAGAAAGGGAAGGAAAGATGTTTGTGAAGAATTTTTGATGTACCTGTTTCACATATATTAAGCTACTCCTTAAATCTGTCTTGTGAGAAACACAACATAGTTATTCTAATCGATTTATTTTTCAATATTTTTAGTATTACACTGATGCCTTTGGAAGATAGACTTGTTATGACATTGTTAAATAATCATCAACCTGAAAATGATTTGAATACCTTCTTTAAAAAGTCCTTACATGTATATTTTGGTTGTTTTACCTAACTTCTGTTAGTTACCATAACTTCAGATAACACAAGTGTAGGTTCTCTGTAAGCTGTGAAGTGCTGTATAAATGTAAGTAGTAATTGTAGCTGTTGTTGTTATCATTATTAACAACAAGTCCCAGGTAGTTGTAACAGAACAGTGTAACAGATGAAGTAGTCCTCCCATCATATTTTTGTCAACTCACTGTGACTGATCAGGTATGAAACTTTTTATGAAAGCAAAACAGCAAAGAAAGACTTTACCAGCTCTTTCAGTTATTTTCCATATTAATTATCTGACTTTGCTCCTCCCTTCCAGATGCTCGAAAAGACAGTGTCTCCAACTGACAGTAATGCTTTTGTAAAGAAGGTTCTGGAGGGTGTTGAAAACATACTCTGATCACTACAAAAAACACGCATACTCCTTTTAAAGTCATCTTAACTGACATTTGAGATAAGCATCTGAAATGTAGTATCCTAAATCTGTATAGTATTCAGAAACTCTTGGCTGTAATTTGTGGTAATTCTTTCTAAATCAAACAATTAGCTTTTAGCAGAAAAAGTATTAATGTATCCAGAATGTTAGTGAAAATGTCATTTTTGTCACTTAAATATCTCAGGATTTTAAACTATTGGATTTTCTTTTAGATTCTTCTTATTAGAAATTAAAAGCAAGGTGTATGTTTTTGTGAAATAAGATAGAAATTAATATCTCTTATTGAATAGAAATAGTTTAGAAATTTTCAAAGAGAACTGTGCCTTCCTGAAACAAATTGAAATGTATATTTTTCTGCTACGAGCAATATTCTTAATATGTTAGTTACTCTTCTTCTCATTACATCTTTTTAAAAACTTAAAGGTTTATCAGTTTGTCAGATTCTGGGTCTTTCTAGTGATAAAATAAACTTGACACTTGTTCTATGAAGGCATCTTCTCCCTGCTTATCAACTCTTCAATTTATGGCTGTGTTTTGAAATTTGTGCCTGTGACTCCCATCTTTGTATTTACTCCAATTAACACATAAACCCTAATTAGCCAGATCAAGGGACTTGGGAGTCCATAAATGGAAAGTGACATGGCAGAGCTTGGCAGCTGGCATCAAGGCAAGGTGACAAAAATAGGGAAGTATCAATTAAATGACTTTGATGGTAAAGCTATGTGTTAGGATGATAGATTTTAACAGCTCTCTCTGTCACTGACTGCTGACTCTAGGATAGGGGTGTAGGAATCAGTAAAATGATAGCTAAGTTAAAGTACTGAACTTTAGGTAAATTTAAAACACAATAATAATAAAACCTGAACAGTATTTAAATTCAGTTTTATATCATTATCACTGGCAATAAATTACACATTTCTACCAAAATCAATTTTTGTGAATTTCCCTGTAGAATGATTTAGTTTCCAAATTTTCCAATTGTTATTATAAGTGTACAGCAGTTCTTGATTAGGAATGCGAGAGTCCAGAATTATAAATTTTTAGGAGCCTAAATGTCCTAACCAAAAATTTTTGAGGGAAGAGATAGTTCAAATGAGTGGGTTTGGGAGTGGAGTACCCATGATCACCATTAAGTATTAACTAAGTTCCAGACTGCAGTTTTGGATTACATATACAATTCAACAGGGAAAAAAGTTAGGACTTTGTAAACATTATTCCAGTTTTACAAATCTGTTGTTACAGAAAAAGACTTATGTCTCAGTTGAGGAATGTTATCAGGCTTTGTACATTGCTCATTGGTTTTGAGAGTAGTAGAAGTTAAATATACAAGAACTGGGCTGCTTCAAATGGATGACTGGGTATTTGTAAAGAAGGTTCTGGAGGGTGTTGAGAACATATTCTGTGAACACTACAGAAATCATGCATACCCTTTAAATCTGTTGGAACCAGAGGATGATAGGGTTTATTTTTTTCTCAATTCTTTTGACCAAGAATTGGTTAAAACTGTGATCTGAATATATGTCTCCAATTAGATATTAGAGTGTATATATTAAGTTTTTTTTCATTTTGGATAGCCAGTGTATCTGTAAGCTTACTTGGTACTTTGCTTGAATGTAGATGTTGTCTGTAGTTATTTAAGTTGTTGATTTTAAGCTTAGACTTTGAAACTCTGAAATTATTTTAGTTCCCATGTACCCCTGTTACAAGTACTGCAGAAAATGGGGGAAAGAACTCTTATTTGAAAAGTTGCTGTTCTAGAGGAGTATTTGAAACATTAAAAATCTGCCAGAAGGTCCATTAACATAAATGTTTAACTCGGACACACAAACATGTACTGAAATGAAAATGTTTCATGCATTAATTTGCTGCAGAAGGAACTAACAACAATTAGAACAGCATTCGGCCTACTTAGACTTAAATTTCCTAGGGTAGTTATAATACGTAGTGTTGATATAGTTTAAGTTTTTTAAAATGTATACAGTATTCTGTTGTTAAAATGATTTCTTCTGTTTTAAAGCATTCAAACATGGTAAACCCTAGATAACTGGAAAGAAGCGTTAGAATTCCTAGACTAAGATTTGGAAGTTGACTCATCAGCTCAGGGTCTATTAGAAATACTTGGAAAAAAACAATTTCTTTTTTTTTTCTTTGCAAAAGAACGAAGAAATGATGTTTATATTTTGTAATTGTGAAAATACCAGGTGCTGTCATGAAAACAGGGAACCCAGCTTATACGTCAATAATCTCCATGAGGCTATTTTGCTTGCTTGCCATTTTCAGTCATTTTTGTCAGTCGTACTTTGGTGGCAGAGTTGGTAGCCTGCCTTATAAGGAACACTCTAGCAGTGACTAAATACGGGCTCTAGCTTTTTTTACACCAATGAAAGAAATTGACTTTTGAAATGGTTTCTGTTCCAATTGTGTAGCCGATCCACTGATTTTTTAGCATGCTGATCCCAGTTGCATGGTCATATGTTGTAAACCACATGGAACTATTTCAAACTGTGATGGGGGAAAAGTAGCAACTGCAAACATTCCTCCTTGAAGCAAGTGGTTGTCCTAAACTGAGCACTGTAGAATAAAAATGGAAACATAAAAATAGCAGTTGGAAAGATAAAACAGCATTTATAGTACTAATAAAACCGTTGTGGCTTCCACAGGAAAACATGCTTTGTAACCTAATGCTTACCTGAAAGGACTGTCGAGTTTCTGAGAGTTATAGCTGTTTTTGTAAGAGAAGCACAGAGATTTGCTTGAGGGCTGAGTGATAGATTCGCCTGCCTGAAGCATCCCAGTGTGTTTATACATGGCTTGTATGGCAGCTTTCATAAGACATTTACCCCATGATTTGCGATGAGCTTATGTGTGAATAATTAATGGCAATTAATCCTTAATTACAGTAATTAGGCAAGTCACAGGAAATTAAGCTGCAGCTGGAGAAGACCATGCCTGGGAAGAGAGGATTGGGGGCTGTGTGAATGTGCCATTTACTGACAGCATTACTAGTATGCGCAGTATTCAGCAGCTTTGGCATTTCTATTGGCAGACTTGGGTAGGACAAGAGGGCTCTGTATTAGAAGCAATCTATAGTTGTCTACAAGAGTTTTAAGTTCAAGTGCCAAAATGTTGTGTTGCATATGGTGATTATCTAAGTTTATTGGTAGCTATAACTCAAATGAGTATAATTGTTTTTGGCTTGATAACAGTGACATTAGAAACAGGAGCTTTTATGCATTCATAGGTTCTGTTGGCTTGAAACATGATGCAACTTTTAGAAACAATTCATCCAGGTTTGCAATTATGAAATAGATAATGTAATTGTCTAGAAATTAACTGAGAAAATTTCAGTCAGGAACAACAGCAGAACATATAGTATCTCGGTTGAGAAGTTAATTACTTTATTACTAGTTGCTTTGCCCCAGTTAAACCCTGTAGTACACAGTATGCAGTAAATATCTATTGAATTGAATACATATTCTAAATGTTCAAAAAGCTGAGGTTATAAAAACTTGGAATCATTCACATTAAATGCTAACAAAGTTAATGCTTAAGAATGTACAAAGGGGTGTCTTAAAACAAGCCAAGCAACCATTCGATAGCAGCACTGCCCTACAAATTCCTGGTGAGAGATGTTCATGGCGCCCCATCTTGGAAAATACAACTTCTTCCATTATCTATGTGGAATTTAAAAGTCACATGGCCATTTTATACCTAGATTAAAAAGCATGTAGAGAAGTTATTTAAGTTCCAATATATTTTTCACAATTAAATACAAATTGCAGCATGAGAAAAGTATCTTCATCTGCCCAGTGAACGCTAATGTTTGTCATTCATTTTCCTCTGTGAACTTCAGAGCACAACGGAAGTTTGGTTCACATATTCAGTTCAGGCCTGATATTAAACGTATGTAAAGTATTACTTTGTCACAGTCATTATACAGCTACTTTAATACCTGAGTACTCCTCGATGCCAACACAACTATCAGGAAAAGGATGCACTGAACAGACAGTTCAAAGCAGATAAAAAATACATACACTGTATCTTTTAAAAAAATAGTCTATATAATTTAGTTGGAAACATTTGTAAAGGCTGCGTGTTTTATACTAAAAAGGAAATTTAGGGGTTTTTTTCCCTGTATAACTCAGGATCAGAAGTATTTGGTGCAATAGGCTTTTTTGGTTATTAAGTGTTAAATATGCAAAGCTTCATCTTTCAGGAATACTGTTTCTTCTAAGACCAAACTGATGGAGAGTGAAGTTATGTGAACATATATAGATTATTGCCTTCGGTACTTCTGGTTCACTTTAAAGAGAAAAGTAAGTCACAGTACCCTAATAATGGTCTTGATTTTATAAATGATTTTTCCCCTTGAAATAAGCAACACATTCATTTTAATATGTAGAATCGGTTTGCTAGCAGGGCGACAGTTTAAAAAGGCTTCCAACTGTGACACAAGTGCAACCATATTGCTTCCTATTACTCGCTAAGGTAGTTGTTTAGAAGAGAGAATGTTCTCCCTGGAAATGTTTAAAGTGCTGTAATTTTATTTAGGATAATGAGGATTTATAACCATTTTGCCATATGAAAACCTGCCTTTAGACCGAGTGAAATAGGTTGTTTTGGTTATTGAATGTTCTTAACTCTAGGGTGTGTATGTGTGTGTCTTAGAGTAGTAAGGGAAGTGTTTACACTGGGGATTATGCTGGTTTACTCTATATGTTGGCCTGTGTTACATATGGAAATACTAAGTGATACAATTCAAGTCTGGCCCATATAAATGTTTACATTTCTTTGTGCATGGGATTTCTCCCTACTGAAACATAACTAAATAGAAAGTCTTTGTTCTTGTTTCTACAAACAATTTTAGCAGTGACTGCTAGGTTTCCCTAGAACCCTTGGTCTTTACGACTTTGCCCTTGTACTAGAGGAAGTTGTTTTGAGTGATAGTTGGGTAGATAGTGCACAGGGAGATTGCTTTGACAGAAAAGTGCAAAGAGGATCTATGTTTTTATTAATAACAGTAAGCACGGCATTAGTGTAGTATGTATTAACATTAAAAATTAACCTAGTAAATATTAATTTGACTTAAATTACTAATACTATATTCTATAGCACTGTCTCAAAACCTACCGTGGAAGTTTATTTAGGCCTCTGATATGGGAGGGGGAAGAAAGGAACAGAACAGTTAGAGATTTTTATCAGGTTTTTATCTCTTCACTGAAAATCTTAGCTCTCAAAACATTTCTAATTTCCCTCATTTGAAGGTTCAAACAGTTTCAAATTACTGCCC
The DNA here is from genome assembly GCA_024291935.2 of Okapia johnstoni. Lineage (NCBI taxonomy): Eukaryota > Metazoa > Chordata > Mammalia > Artiodactyla > Giraffidae > Okapia > Okapia johnstoni. Next base: position 45,015,688 of record CM044306.1, on the reverse strand, counting down.
ATGGATTGTTCTTGACATCCCGAATGGTAAATTTGAGCTGTGGAAATGCTGGAATGTGTTTTTGTGCTTTTCCTGAACAAGGGAATTCAACGGGTAAATTACAGTCATTTACTGGGAGTGTAATTTACTGAGAGCCTTTAGGCAAATGCAGGGGGAAAGGACAGCAGCAGAACGGAAAAAACAGCATAAAAACTGTTTTGTGTATTTTTTCCCTTTTCTCATTAAGTATTTATTCACATAAGAGTTTTATGAATTAATGGATGGCCCTACAATTAAAACAGATAACCTTTACTCATTTTCACCACTGAAAGAAAAAGTATTTGAAACAGTGATTGCCATGTGAAGATTACAACCTGAACCACATTTCTGAAATTATACTAGTTTATTTTGCATTTACATCCATGTTTGTCTTATTGAGAATTATAAATAAGACAATGTTGCTCTGCCTTCAGAATGATTAAGCATTTCCTTAATTTATATTTTCACCATACCAGTTCAGATAATAAACGTTTTAAAATTTCTTAGTGGACAAATTAGTATCAAAGACTTTTCATACATTGGTCTTGAAAAGTACTATTCTACTTTTGTCATATACCACAGATGAATCTTATTTTAAAAAGAGAAAGATCTAGACCATTTTGGTTGTATGCATGGGTTTTAACAGCCAATACAAGATAATGCAGTGTTTTATCAAAGGTTAAAGAGAAATTTTATGAAATTGTCAACTAATTCTTTGTCATAAAAATATATAAACATTTGTGGTAATTCTTATAAACAGCTCTGACCAATTCCTTTCATGAAAAGCAGTGCACTCCGTAGTAATTGCTAAGCAAACAGAAAGCTGTGTTGCAAAGTGGTTTTGTATAGCATATTGTAATTTGACACTTAAGTTGTGCCCTGCATTACCCTGTGTCATAATTGATGGCTAAAGAAAAGCACACGCTATGCTAATCATTTGTTAGAATAGCTTGTTAAATTGTGGTTGCCAATTTTAAATAAACTATGGAATACTTGTCTGTATTTTAAGGTTTTGTAGCCTACAGTTTTAAACAGTCATTTTGAGGCTGTTTTTTTAACTTTCTGTGGCATATGCACAATTCTGCCTTTGCACACAAGGTCAGCATGTTCGCCAATTTAATAGCATATTATCAAGAACAAAATCAATGAGCTGCAGGTTTCACACAGTATCTCAAGGGACTTTTCTGTTTCTACTTCACTGATCCTAAATTTGGTGTCCTTTTAAAATCAGGATTGATATTTCAATACATGATTTTTTGAGTTCTTAAAAGTAAAAGATTTCCAGAATTAGAAGGCTAATTTAGTTATTCATAGAAAGTAAGGGAGAATTTATCTTATATTTATTAAGCACAGTGACCAGACATAAAGCAGCCTATGTTAATATAGAAGTTATTAACTATAGAATGCCAATAAGAATTTTAGTGCAGTAAAAGATTCAGGAGATAGTATTACTGTGTATGACCAGTTTGAGTTCTCATGTTTTTAATGTAGGAGCTTTTACATAAGTCTGTGTTGAGTCAGTTATATCCTCAAAAGAGAGGAGCCCAAACTTGGCTAATGCTGACTTACAATTGAGAGTAATAGACCTCTATCACCTCTAGTAAAAGAACTGAAGCATATGAAGGAATATGTGCATTTAGACATGAAAGAAATGTTACTTCTGTGGAGAAAAATGATTTAATGTGCAGAGAAGGGTTATTCATTTTTAAGAGATTAAAAATGACTTGAATATAATACCTTTAATTTGTAACAATGGCCTGACGGCTGCTTCCTGTCTAATGTAAACCTTTTGATCGGCATGTCCATTTTGATCTCTTCTGTCATGTAGTGTATTGAATGGATAAAGGTATTATTTTCAGTTATTGTACATACCCTTAATTAAGCCAGTACAGACATGCAGGTGGATTTAGTTCTCAACCACTTGATAGACAAATATGTGTAAGGTTATTCTGTGGCCTACAATTGACCCCTTTGTGTGGAGGAATTCCCTGAGAACATTCAGGATTAAGTCACTCTGTTACGTGAGAGGAGAGGTGGCAGACATGTCTTCCAAAACAGACACTCTCACTCGATGGCATTATTTGGGAAGCATAAGATTTGATAGTCCCAATTTTGTAGTTGTTGTCCTTTCACACAGGCAAGTTGAAATTTACAATATCCTCATTCTTTTTGGATTTTTGGGGTCTGTTTTCTAGTGTATTTCATTTCCTCTTCTAAATTGTGTAGAAACTAAATATTAGGAAAGTTTGAGATTTGATTACTTACTATTATAACAACACTTAGAGCCTTAATGTAACTAATAATATTGTTCATAAATTTATAATACTCTGTTTCTTGAAGCCTTAACTGAATTTAAGTAACTGAATGTGTGCATTTGAGATGTAAGTTCTTAATTTTTAAAATAATATTTTTAGTAGGCCGATATACTGGTCTATAGAAAATATAGCAAGATTTCCTGCTTATTTAGATCAGGCAACCTAAAGACTTAGGAAGTCGTATTCTCTGCTCTTTTGGAAAGGAGAATATATCCAACGTGAAATATTCTGGATAATTATGAATATAAGTAAAAAAAAAAAAAAGATATGTGTTTTGGTGTACAGTGTGCTCTGCAAGTTTACTCATTATTTTGACTTCTGAGTTTCGTTTCTCATGGCAGGTTATGGAAGGAAAATCAGTCAGTGACCACAGAGTACAATACCTTTGACTGAAGGTAGAGTAGCAGCAATATCAATCAGGCACCTTATTGAAGGGCTCTTGAGCATCCCCAGAGCTATCGGCCTTAATTCCAGTTAAGGTGGGGGGTCACCCACGATTACCCGTGGTTTCTCGGAATAACTCACTGACCCGTGGAGAGGTGTCTTTCGGTCCAGGCCTCTTCCTCCCTGGTTGTGGGGTTCGAAGGGGGTCTGCACACTCGTGGAGTATGTACGCGTTTGCACACGCGCGGCCCGAACCAGGGCTCGCTAGGCTGTGCACAAACGCCGAGTCCCGTTTTGCATTAAGCGGTGTTTAGGAACCTAGTTCCTAAAGAGTCTAGAGAGATAAATAATGGATGTGTGGGAGCTCAGTGTAAGCCGAATTTTCTCTCCTCCGTAGTTTTTGTTCTCAATCACCTTGATGAAACAATCCTGAAGCCGCTTCTCTTTCCGTGGCGTTTGGAATGAGTCCCTGACAGGCTGATTTTCCACCCCTGTTGTGATGCTGCTTTCTCTAGTTAATATTCCTGTGTAAGTGTCGCACAAAAGTAAACCCAAAGAGGCCGCACATGACACGGAGGCTGCTCCATTTACATTAATTATGCAGTCAGGGCAGTGAGAATCCGCTGTCAGCCGGAGGGGCGGGGGGCGCGCCGCGGCGGGGAGCGGGGGAGCCGGCGGGGCCGCCTGGAGGGGGAGCGGGGAGCGTCCGGGCCGGCGGGCCGCCGCTAGCTGCGCGGAGAACAATGGGCGCGCCCCGGGAGCCTCGGGGCAGAGGAGCGCGGCCGCCAGAGCCGCCCCCTGCCAGCGGTTGTCCTGACTGCGCCCCACGGAGGTGGCCGCCTGGCCGGCCGCGGCCAGAGCTGCCTCCCCCGCAACCCGCAGCCAGCCTTGTGCCCTGGGGTCCGCACCCCGGCGCTCAGCTCTGCCCCCGAGCTCTGGAGAGTTAGTGCCTTTCAGATTCAAACCTGAAACTTGGTTTGAGGCCTGGCGACCTTAGTGGCTGGATTTCCTTGATTTCAAATACCCGGGCTGCTGCCTACTCAGGTATCTCAGAGGAGAACGGAAAAATCACCATATGAACCTCTTTCACGTTAGAAAATTCAAACCAGCTGCAAAACGAGGACACCCTGGCAAAATGGCTAAGAAAAAAATTAACTCTATAACCCCTCACCATAAACATGAAACATCATTCGGAGATTTCCCGCCATAATTGGAGCATCCTAACTTAATGGCTGTTGTTCAATGGGAGACTGAAGTCCACAGGGAAGTCCTAGGAAATTTAATTGTACAAACATTTGTTGAGTACTTACTATGTGCTAGGTGATAGGAAATTATTGCCTCATTCTTGCTGCATGGAAAACATTCCAGAAATTTTAGATTATTGCTCTTTCCAGGATTTAAAGACGGGAACGGTAGAAAAATTGCTCTTGTCACCACTATCCCTCCGCCCTCCAATCCATTTCCCCAGTGACTTGGCTTTAGTCAGGAAGTATTGAGGATGGTAGGAGAATGAACGTGCTTTTTTCTTTTCTTTTGTTTTTTTGCACTTTTACAGAGTATCAGTAAAGATTATTGTGCAGTATTTCTGCAGTGTAGTGTATGCACCTCATTGTGTGGACTTAGAATTGAGTGCTTGCAGGGAACGACTAGTTAAATATCCATGTCTGTAGAACAGCAGAACAGGGAGCCTGGAAAACATTAACAAAAGGATGATTTGAAAAGCCTTGCCCCATTTTTAGATTTGCAAAAACAATTCCATGGTCATATTTTGTAGTTTTCTTTAAAATAAAGGATTGCATCTGTAGAATTTCATGAGTAAATCGTGTCACATTCAGCCAGGAGCAACCACACTGAAAATTTTTCCAAAAGGAACTAGGCCGTCCTTTCAAGGCCATGTGAGGACGATGACATTTAGTTCTTTTCCAGCCAAAGTCATAATTTCTGAAGAAATCAATGTAGTACCTTTATCACTTTCTTTATTTCTTTAAACAAATAGATAAGAAGTATTACTTTAAAAATGTTTAATGTCCTCTTCTGACGTTTGTACTATGGACTTGTTCCAAAAATGAACTATTTTCGAAAGCAAATGTCATTTCTTCCTTGGTCTGTAAGGAAAAAGTTGATCCCTCTATACAGTACATATTTTTTAAAGTCACTTCTAACTGTTTAAAACAGTATTGTGGATGATTTTTCTCTTCTTTAAGTGGAATTATACAAAGATGCAATTTTCTAAAATGAATGTCAAATCATATGAAATTGCTGGTATCTGACCATTTTTGACTTTAAAAATGGCAATTTCATGTGGTTCAATCAAACAGAAAGTATTGATAACATATAAGTGAGATGAAAAAGCAGAAAAGTACTTATATAATCATTGTGTAAAAACTTATGCATGTACAAAAGATTGCGATTTGATGTTTTACAAATAGAGTTAAATGTTCATGGAGTTCTTTTTTCCCCCATTAAATTGTTTGAATTCACCATGAAACAAAAAAGCTTGTTTTCTTTTAGACCTCAGAGGGAAAAAAAGACTGTTCTTTAAAAACAACAAAATTGAAAAGATATACCAAACTTAGTAATCTGTGGGTCCTTGGAATTATAACTGTGTATATCTTTGTATTATTACCTATATATATTTAAATTTAACATCCAAAATCTTGCTTTTTGACCCTGTGTCCATTCCACTTGCGTTAAGGTACTACTTTTATATACATTTCATCTTTAATTTGACCTGAATCTAATGGGAGTTTCCAAAATTAGACGTAGAAATCCAATCAGCATTTTAATTGGAACTGTATTTACCAGTATGGTTCAACTTTTTTTTTTTTTATCTACTCAGAACAGTTTGTATCATGAAATCATTTACATAATGGTCTGCTTTTGATGCTATCATCTGTGAGATTCTTATCTCCGAGGGAAATTTCCACAAATAAGTTAATTTTTAAAATCAGAATGCAAAAGTGATAAATTATGAATATACTTATTTTAAAAATATTTAAATAAGATACCAAAAAAATCATATTCTTACTTAGTATCATTAGCTTTGACATCATTGTATGGTGCCAGATTATAATGATATGAAGCTTATAATACTGTTTCACATTTTTATCCACTAAATAAAAACCTGCCCTGTGTTTTATTACAAAGTAGGTGGCCTGAAGGAAAAATATATGTATTCTTTCCTTTTGGTATGAAATATGCATTTGGGCTTCTCATTTCATCCCCAATCTGTGTTATTCCTTAAAAATGCAGAACTGCCTGAAGTCCTCTTTAATATTTAATTCAACAACTTTTTAATCTGTCATTATGCTGTGATGAAGTAAGCATCAAGTGTCGCTGAAAAAGATTAAATTATACTTGGAAATAGGAATTGAAATGATTTAGGGTTGGAGGCTGAATATTTGCTTTGCACAAGTAATAATAATAGTAGCTTGGGTGAAGAAGGGCTTTGGTTTGGCTTTAATGTCTTTGCCTTGCTGTGCTCCCCTGTGGCTCCCCCTGATTTACGCTGGCATTACTGAGCTTTATTTTATTTAAATGGAGGTAGAAAGTGGAAATTACTACACTATAGTACATTAATTACTCCATACTATTTCTTTGTACTGATTTCCCTTTTTTTCTGTAAACATCATAAACAATGATGCAACCTACCTAATATGGATAGCATCTGTAAGCAATCCTGTAGTTCTTGTTAACACGCTTATCTTAGAAAGGAAAGGCAGTAATAATTAATATCCATCTATGGAATAGTGAGAAGCAAAGGAACATTTGTGATAGGGGATGATGTCCTACATAAGAATAAGCTGTGACAGTATATGTTAATATTTTAATCACTGCATTTTACTTCTTGCTTTTAAAATCTAGACTTTAATCTGTGGACAATTGTTTTCTTAGGAACAAAGGATAAACTTTTAAACCTCTCAGTGACTCAAGATTATTCAACAGGTGACATAGATACGAACCTTTTTGGAGTACTTGGTCTTTTTAGATCTCTGTCATCTAGAAATATGTTCCATCTTCTCTGGCTCCATTGACATATTTTTAATCTAGTTCTATAATGAGGCCCAAGCAATCAGTTAATTTAGCAGAGAAAACTAATTGAGAAATTATTTGATCAAGTACACCACAAGATCCCTATGTGGTTCTTTGAAAGAATGCTGCCTTTCATATTGACTGTAATCCATGTGTATTGGTGGCTTGTATGTGTACTCTGGCTCCATCTGTAATGAATGGCTTGAAACATACATTCATTTGTCATGATTTGGCATGATGATGGTCCTTTTCAAAACAGGCTTGGAAATAAACTAAAACTTTGACATGCAGCACACCTGTTGGAATATTATCAGAGCTATATTCACTTTTAGGAGTTTGGTGTGCCTGCAATTCAGGTGTCTGCTTCCCTGGTGTCATGTCCTATCTTGCAACAACAAAGAAGGAAAAAGACCTTGTCCTTCCTTTTTTGAAACATTTCAAGTGAGAATGTAAACTTATTGCAGTAAATTCAGTATTATCTATTATCTCTGCAGAATTTTTAAAAATAAAGATGGCAAAATGTTTTTGGGATTACAAAGTTTTTGGTACCCTTTTGTGTATTCGATCTTCTGTCACTGTGGCCTCATAAAGTTGCACTAAGGCTGAAATACCAGGGAAAAGTACCAAAACATTTTGCAAAGGATGTATTTTTTTTTCAGAAATGATTTTTTGTTGGTAGCTTGAGTAAATTTTATACCCTGCCTAGTTAAATTCCCTGAATATTTATTTAACTCCCCATTTTATCAGTGAATACCCAAGGTGTGCAAGGTGGAACAAATAGTGTAAGTATCATTACGTCCCTTTCATTATCATTAGATATTTGAAATTAAAGTTCTGTGTTTTTGATTACCTCTTACAGTTCATGAACACATATGTAGAGGATTAGGTCCACAGGTTATTTACTATTTAGTGTCTTGATCTAGGATAACATTTTAAAATAGTTTTTTAACAATTTGTTTGCCTACATAATGTTATTCCTGTTAAGATATGTATTTGTCAACTTGTGCCTTTTTTGCTCTATCACAAGACTAGTTGCCTTTCTGAAATCTAGTATGCTTGTAGGGTAAAGTAAATGCATGTCTTTGTAGAAGAATAAATAAAAAGAGCAACCTGAGTCAATAAGCGGGTTCAATTCATGCCTACAGCCATGGCGGACAGCTCATTTTGTAGATGTGGGTGTTTTGTTTACATTTATAATGCAGCTTTATTTAATGCTGACAGATATAGCTTGTGGCAAATGATAGTCAGAATGTATGAGCAGTCATAATGCTTCTGTCTTCTTATAGTGTGCTGCTGAAAATAAGCAGTTCACCTCTGTTTTTATTGAGGAAAGGATATGAGACAGCTATAGCTTCGTGAGGCTATTTATTGAGTTGTTTTACTAGCTGTGAACATGCCGCTTTATAGCAGTTGTGAAAATGGACTTTGCTAGTGTGTGGGAAAGGAAATAACATTGCAGTATACAAGGGTAGTAAAAAATCTCTATAAATAATTTTTCAGACTGAAGAATATTCTCATTTAAACAGGCAGAATGGGTTGTGATTTTGGGTAGGTGTCAGTTTCCCCAAAAAAGTCACTAGGTTGGAATTAATCATATGATTTGGAGGAAAATTTTGATTCTCTAAAGTTTAATTGGGTTAGAACTTAGGAAAAGTTGTTTATATGCCTACCTAGATTTAGCACAGCATTGTGGTGACCCTTGGGGCTTAAGGATCTGGATTAACCACCTTAGGGGTACAAATTATAGAAGGTACAGTAGGCTACATGTATGTGTGATAAGGCATACCTGTACCTGTAAGCTAACAATATGTTAATACTCTGTTATATGAGTACACCTGATACAGAGAAATCTATATTCATATATTGTTTATAATGTATTAATAATAGGCAATTCAGATGTATAAGCAGCACACAAATGATGGAAAATTCTTTAAATATTTGTATTTTGACCCTGAGTATTTATTATTCAAAGTCACTAATGGAAAGTGACAAAGTAACCACAGAATTTCAATTTACATTATTTTTTTTTCATCCCCGGGAAATTATAGGCACTCACTATACCTGGAGCTTTTTACTTTACGACTGTTTTGGTTTTTACCCTAGTTTCTTTTTCCTTCTACTAAATCTGCCCAGGTCTGCTAAAGCTTTTTGATGTACAATTATTTATTGGCTTCCGTAATTGTGATGGATATAATACTTTTTATTTTTAAACATAAAACAGACCTTTAGAAAGGTATATATTTGATATTTTTATTACTTTCCTATTTTTATTCAAATGTTCATCATACAGTAGTGAGGAGGTACACAAATAATATTTTCATGCATGCAAAATAATTTAGAAACCAGTGTGAATCTCAGCAGGTGTTTCTTCCATGTCTGTGCTCAAATTTCTAGGGAACACTGGATATTAAATTGAAATAACCTCCTTTGATAATATGCAGCTAAAGTTCACTTTAATTCTCAGATAAGGTTTTCTTGGACACATATCCTTTTCTTCTCATGTAAATAAAAATCAGTCTGCTTGGTTTTTAATACTTGCCACTTTACAAAGTAAATCAAAATGTTGCAAAGTACTTATTTCTTTTCTTTAGTGCTTTTATTAAGGCATTTGTGTTACCACTAAATATATGGATTATAGGGATGCTGTAAAAATGTTCTTATTTCCTTCTCCACTGGCTGATGAAATGGGTTAATCTCTCTATAGAGCTATTTCCTTAATTCACCACCTGTTTTCAAATCCCTGGTAACTGACAAGGTAAGCAAAGAGAGTCCTCTGTGTGTGCCTTGTTATACCTATTTCAGAGAGAGAGAAACCTAGAATTAAAAAATTAAGACTAAAATATTGATTTTTTTTAAAGGAAAGTTGTTGTGCATTACTAAAAAGCTGCCCTATTTAAATTATCATTTAGCAACCCAGTTATTTCACCAACCAGGCATCCTTTCAATGGAAATTTTCAACTCAAAAGGGCACATATCTGTATAAAGTACATTTATTACCTTTTTAGAAATGCCCATTTCCTCCCCAGCATAAGAATGTGATAGATATATAAGTAATGCAAATTTTATATATTTTTGATTTAGAAACAGAAACCTGTTTTCTACTGGTAAAAGCAAATGTGGGCTTGGCTATTATGGTTAGAATGTCTCAACTGTATATAAGTAATCATTTATTGTTTAAATACAGAAGAGGCTGTAACAAAATGCTGTCAAGAGCCATCACACTCATTAACCTGCAAGCTAATTAGCCTCCTCCTGCCTGATTGCTGACAAGTTCTTCAATCTGAACCCATTGCTGTTGTGTCAGCAGAGAAGCACAGAGTGAGGTAGAGGTGGTCTCCATTAGATGTTTGTGAACAAAGTCTCTGCATTAAAGGTTTGTTTTTTACACTCTAACAAATGTTAGAGCACTCATATCCCCAGCTATAATTAAATTGGCAACTCTTAATTACTGTAATTAGTATATTAACTGTTTCCTTTCCTGTTCATTTATAATTGATTTCAAGAGATTACATGTAATTTAATGTGATTTTAAAAATTTAATCATTGTTTAAAAGGTTTCAATAGTTAAATGTATATCTACGTGCAATTGAATATTTGAAATAATATGCATAATAAAATCACTTAAATGCAGTGGCATGTCAAAACCAGTAGATATGGGCTTTATATTCACATGTCCTTTCTTTTCATGCAAACATGACATTCATTCCCCGTTAGACTTTTTCTCCCCTGGTAGGCTAACATTTCTTAACTAGGTTGCAAATTATTATTGAAATGATAGAACATTTTGCAAATGCATCTTAAAATATGAATTCATTAATTTGTGGAAGACTAATTCATTTAGAATAGCTTCTTGAGGGCAAAAAAACATTCACAAGTTATTTTGCTTATTATATCACCCGTCAAACTTGAGACTTTATGGAGAGTACCAGAAAAAAAATAGAGTATGTTTTAGAATGGTATGTGATCTAAGTATGAAATGATGAAGTCTTTTCTAGATTTTCAGAATTATCACTATTATTGCTTTTTGGTAAATGTTACTTCCAATTTTGGTTTAAAATATTTGAATCATCTTCAGCAAATTAGTTAGAGGCCTAAACCATTCTGAAATGTCATATATACCAGCAAAATGTATTCACATGTCTTAAAGACCACATATACTGGGATTTATTGTAGTTCTAGTTTATGTAGGGAAAACTGCTATTTGAGGTTTCTGATTTAAAAGTACTGGATTGAAGTAAGACACAGTATCAAAGTTTATGGGGGCCTTCCATACAAGTGCATATTTATTCTGTATTGGACATGGGTAGAATTACCATTTGCATAGCAACCTATTAAGATCTCAAACTAGATGATTATGTATTTACCACTAGCTGGCTTTACAACTCTTAATTGAAGATTGGTTGTTTTAAATAAAATTTTAAAATATATGCATTTCATTTAATCACTTTGATAATAATTGATATTAATGTAACTTATTTAATTATCATTCAATTACAGACAGCATTCCTTTTATGAAGAACTACCCACTACAAAATGCACCCTTCTTTAATGCGTGTGTGTGTGTGTGTGTGTGTGTGTGTGTGTGTGTATGTGTGTGTGGTGTGTTAGTTGCTCAGTCGTGTCCGACTCTTTGCGACCCCGTGGACTGTAGCCTGCTGGGCTCCTCTGTCCATGGAATTCTCCAGGCAAGAATAGTGGAGTGGGTTGCCATTCCCTTCTCCAGGGGACCTTCCCGACCCAGAGATCAAACCTGGTCTCTTGCATTGCAGGCAGATTCTTTACTGTCTGAGCTGCCAGGGATGGCTTTTTAAATATAGTGGGTTTTAGTAAGAATTGTAACTTAAGCCTCAAGTCAACAATGTGATGGAATAGATACTGAAGTTCCTCTTACACTCTAGTTCTGTGGACCGGTGGTCTCTTGGCTAGGAAAGACAGATTGAAGTCCTGAGGTAGTGTTTTACATTTTTAGAATAAAATTTATCAGCTGGGAGCTACTATTCTCACCATTATGGACCTCCTTCCACTACCCATTCCTCACCTCTACTTCCTCTTCTCTAGAACAACCTGATTCTGAGAGAAGAGCAAGATTTTCTCCCGAGAACTTTTATAATCTCCTAGAATGTGATGCAAGTTAAATTTCAGAGAATTTAGTGAATAATTATTCAAATTTGCATTACAAAGTAAATAAAATGAGTTCAAAGGCCTTTTGAATTTTAGGACTCACTTCAGAATCTTTGGGCCACTTGTGATAGTTTATTAAAAAGCAGAGACATTACTTTCCTGACAAAGGTCTGTCTAGTCAAAATTATGGTTTTTCCAGTAGTCATGTATGAATGTGAGAGTTGGACCATAAAGAAAGCTGAGCACCAAAGAATTGATGCTTTTGAACGGTGGTGTTGGAGAAGACTCTTGAGAGTCCCTTGAACTGCAAGGGGATCCAACCAGTCCATCCTAAAGGAAATCAGTCCTGAATATTCATTGGAGGGACTGATGCTGAAGCTGAAGCCCCAGTACTTTGGCCACCTGATTTGAAGAACTGACTCATTTCAAAAGACCCTGATGCTGGGAAAGACTGAAGGCAGGAGGAGAAGGGGATGACAGAGGATGAGATGGTTGGATGGCATCACTGACTTGATGGACATGAATTTGAGCAAACTCTGGGAGTTGGTAATGGACAGGGAAGCCTGGGCTGCTGTAGTCCATGGGGTTGCAAAGAGTGGGACACAACTGAGAGACTGAACTGAACTGAACTGTGAAAGTTTATAACAGTACTATCAGAGAGTCCTAGGTGAATTCTGTACCTGTTGAGGGAAGGGACTCGATGGAACATCTAGCTGAGTCCTCTCGTTTCATAGACAGGGAGGTGAGATTTAGGGGAGGCCACTTGCCCAAGGCCAACTACCAAATAGTAAAGCACAGACGAGATGAGGATCCAGAAACTTGGGCTTCTAGTCTAGTGCTCAAGTTTCATAAATTTAAGTTGTAGTGGATTGATTTACTACTTCCTTCTGGGTGTCTGAGATTATTTGTGTCATCAGGTCAGTTCAGTTCGGTCGCTTAGTTGTGTCCGACTCTTTGCAACTGCAAGGTCTGCAGCACGCCAGGCCTCCCTGTCCATTACCAACTCCTGGAGTTTAGTCAAGCTCATGTCCATTGAGTCGGTGATACCATCTAACCATCTCATGCTCTGTCATCCCCTTCTCCTCCCGCCTTCAATCTTTCCCAGCATCAGGGTCTTTTGAAATGAGTCAGTTCTTCACATCAGGTGACCAAAGTATTGGAATCTCAGCTTCAGGATCCATCCCTCCAATGAATATTCAGGACTGATTTCCTTTAGGATGGACTGGCTGGATCTCCTTGCAGTCCAGGGGACTCTCAAGAGTCTTCTCCTACACCACAGTTCAAAAGCATCAATTCTTCGGTGCTCAGTTTTCTTTATAGTCCAATTCTTACATCCATACATGACTACTGGAAAAACCATAGCCTTGACTAGATGGACCTTTGTTGGCAAAGTAGTGTCTCTGCTTTTTAATATGCTGTCTAGGCTGGTCATAACTTTTCTTCCAAGGAGCAAACGTCTTTTAATTTCATGGCTGCAGTCACCATTTGCAGTGATTTTAGGGCCTAAAAAAATAGTCTGTCACTGTTTCCTCTGTTGCCCCATCTATTTGCCATGAAGTGATGAGACCAGATGCCATGATCTTAGTTTTCTGAATGCTGAGTTTTAAGCCAACTTTTTCACTCTCCTCTTTCACTTTCATCAAGAGGCTCTTTAGTTCTTCTTCACTTTCTGCCATAAGAGTGGTGTCATCTGCATATCTGAGGTTATTGATATTTCTCCCGGCAATCTTGATTCCAGCTGTGCTTCCTCCAGCCCAGCGTTTCTCATGATATACTCTGCACATAAGTTAAATAAGCAGGGTGACAATATACAGCCTTGACATACTCCTTTTCCGATTTAGAACCAGTCTGATGTTCCATATCATAGTAATTTTATATTGAATGTTAAAGTTTTTTAAAATATGAGTACAAGTCTGTTGTTTAAAATGGATGCCCAAATTTATGTAAAAGATTTGGTTTTTAAAAATAATACCCAAGTACTAAAATAGAAATGCCTGAATTTAGGACTGATTTGGTACCAAAAACAAAGAACAACAACAGCAGCAAACACCCAAGTTTGATATCAAAGGGATATTTTTCTCCAATACATTATTTATTAAAAGAAATTTCTGTGGTGTTGAAAGAAATGTTGCTAAAGTGCTGGTTTCAATGAGGGCTTCTAAAGAAGCTAAATTGTTTTCCAAAAAGCTTATATGATGACAGCCCTTTATATGCCTAATTTATTTTCCCCCTCGTTGTGTATGTCACAATCTTTAGAGAGAGAGAGCTGGAGACGGAGAGTGGGGGTACAAGGTTGGTAGGTATGTGTGTGTGTTATCACCAGAGGGTGCATGGAGATGGGCTGCCTGGCCGTTAGTCGCTCAGTCGCGTCTGACTCTTTGCAACCCCATGGATGCCAGGCTCCTCTGTCCATGGGATTTTCCAGGCAAGAATATTGAACTAGGGTGCCATTTCCTTCTCCAGGGGGTTTTCCTGACCCCGGAATTGAACCCTGGTCACCAGCCTTGCAGGAATATTCTTTACCATCTGAGGAGAGGAAAACACAAATCAGAGCTTTAAAATACCCTTGGCAGTGTCTTGCTTTTTGGTCACCTGGTGACCATCTTATTGCCTCACTGCCAGAATGTAGTACTAGACTCTCCACTTTGCAGTTGTACAAAGTTAAGATTAGAGGAATGAGATTTTTGAAAAGGTAACTTTCCCAAACACTTCATATGAAGATAAATTATTTGAATTTTAATACATCCTAAATAAAGGTAATATTTTTATCTTAAATGTATTCATATATGTGCTTGTCTAGAAGTCATTAATAACTGAGGGCATTGTCTTCTGTAAAACTGTGGTGGTATTGGTTTGGCAGCTTTGTATGTGTAACTGTTAAAGAGTAAAGCCCCCCAAAAGTATTTTCTTGATATTAGCTTTCATTTATAAACCAGAATAATTGTGAGTGTTTCTAGTAATAGGAGATAACCCAAGGCAAATTTAATTTTAAATTGGGCTTTTGCTTAATGTATTATTCATAGCATTGTATCATCAGTTAAGCATATCCCTGACAATAAACTTAAAACTTAACTTTAATAGTAGTATCCAACCTAATCTCAGTGAGTCCAGTAGTGGCCTGACATGATTTATTTTGCCTCCTTATTGTAGATAATTTTTTAATAATGGTGGGATGGAGTTATTTGCTGTTTTTCTCATCTCTACCCCTCCCCCCTCCTTTTTTTAACACTTCACCATTTTTGCTGCGTGACCTGGTTTTGCATTTTTCCGATTCTCTGTTCATCTAATTAGTATGTTCTAAAAAGACCTGGACCACTTATTGTACAGAGATGTAGCCTGTGGGTATTTAATAAGGAGCTTTCAGTGGTGCATTTGCATCTTTTGCTTGGGGTCTGAATAGTGAATTACCTTTAAGATCATTAGAAGCACTGTTGTATTGTTAAAATCAGGCCGCAATATTTTAATAACAGTTTAAAACTTCAGGCTTTTTTATGTAACCCAGGTGACCCCAGCATAATTGTATGTAGTGTAGAAGACCCCACAGTGTAGCCTTTACATGCAGGTAAATTCACACCCAAACAGTGATGTAGTAAAAACAAATGAGTCTTATCCTAGTTATGTACACTCAAGTGTATTTGTGTTTTAATATCATAATACTAGTGCCCCAAATATGACTTGATACTTTTTAAAAAGAGACACAGCTCCTAAGCAATATGCAGAATGTGGAATGTATTTTATCAGATAACTTATCTTTTAAAAATGTTAATTCCTGAAAAGGTAGAAGCTTAAAAGTGAAGTGTTTTATTTTCAGGTCCTTCCCATAGGACAAGAACCAAATTAGGGAGATACTTTGTACCATTCGAGGATTAAATTAGAATTAATTCTTTCTCTAACCAGATATTAAGAGAGCTGTTAGTAGATACCAGCTGAGAGTCCTTAAATCTTTTCTAAAAGATGGCTTAAAATATTTGTAAAGCTTATGTATTTTTCTTAGTTTTTTTTGCAGGCAGAGTCAGTATTATAGAATTGTAGAATTTTAAAACTGGAAGGAAATTTAACTTATCCCTTGTTTGGTCGCTAATATTTTCACTAGGTCTCTGATCTCAAATTGATGTGCTGTTTACACTAAGTGAATATAGATATTTTGTACAACAAAATTTAGTAGATAACATATGATAATTGATTTAAAATTTAGCGATTGTACTTCAAAATTGCATTTCTGAAATAGCTATTTCTTAGTGGAATCTGAAGTTAGTTGTGATCAATAATTTCTGTTGAACAGCTATAGAAGTTTTATCACAGTGCTGTGCATATAATGGGTAGTTAGTAGAAGTTTGTTGAGTGAAAGCATGAATGAATGAAAGAGTATAAAGGAAAAGACTAGACATCTGGTACATAGTGGCACCCCTGTAGTTAGTTGAGCCAACTAACCAGTTAGTTACGTTTTCTAGAGGGTCTCACTTCCAATAATGGTTTCAAAATTTTAAAAATCATAACTGGGCAATACTTAACTCAAGTTCACCTGGTAGACTGCCTCTAATGTGTTTATTTTGTTTATTTCTTCCTTTCACATCCTTTTCTTGTTCCCAATTTACTACTCAGAGTTCTCCAGACCAACTGTGAAAAGTGGCTACCTGATCTGACAGGATCCTTGTTTGAGCGGTGACATCTGATGTTGTCTTTTCTTTGCCCTTCTTTTAATTGTGTCATCTTCATTGTTAGAGAAACCCAAATCTTCTATTTTTTGAAGAAACTTCTTTATTTGTAGCTTTTAAATCTATTGTGGAAATAAAACAGAACTTGTATTTTTAAAAATAAATTAGTATTTCTTATGTGGAGAGAGGTTAACGGTGAGGCACATGTTTATACAGAGATGTTCACTGCGAAGACCTAAACTGAAAAATAAAATCAGAGTAAAATTTTAGTTAAAACTGGATCAAGCTTGCATGCATATTCAAAAACATTATATAAGGTTTAACATATTTATAATCAGAGCGTTGACCAATGATATTCTGTTAAGTAGTTTTGCAGGATTTTCTCTTCTAAGAAGAATTTGTTGTATTCGCATTATTGTTTCCTTTGGGATCCCAGACAATGACTCTGTAGTCTGATTCATTAATATTGGTTGTCTTCACCAGAGAGTATCCAGATTTGACCTGCCAAGTATTAAATTTTTAATGTATTACTAGTTCTTTCACAGAGTAAGGCTTGTCTTTGTTCTTTGTATTTTTGTACCAGTACAGCTTGAATCAGATAGAGATTTAATTTCTAGTGTAACTAAATATGCCTCATTTTAAAAGTACACACACAGCACATATATACAATGGTAAAAATGCTTATTGATGAAAAATGCTTCAGTATGAATAGCTACCTTTTAAAATATTTGAAAGTATGCATTTCCAAATTTATTTTGAAAAGTGCCAGGGGTGCTATGTACAATAAGTTAATTATTATGCTATTAACATTGATGATGTTGAATGTGTGTTAGTTAATGTGTTAATGACGTGTTAATTACTGTACATGTTGTGAAGACCCTTCAGGCTTGTTCTATGATGCAACATGTCAACATGAACCAGACCAAGTAATCTGCAACGCAGACTGTAACTCTTAAAAATAACACTTGTAAACATAAATTATAAATTAAATTATGCTTTTTATTATCCCTTTTCTTTCTGGTAGAATGAATAAGTAATTCTTCTGCTATCTGCACCTGTTAGAACCTAATACTGTCAGACTCTGTTTTCCCCAAGAGGATTGGAAGAGATTTGTTATGCAATAACTTCCGCTTTGTTTACGCTCTGGCAGTTAGTGTATATTTTATATAGATTCATGTGTTTTGCAACCTGAAGGATCACTCTTTTTTTGTTTACCAGATTAATTTGTAATGGAAGACACTCAGTCTTTGTGCAGGCAGGTGAACGAGGGCCTTGTTCAATTAGCAGCACTAGTTGATATTAAACTGATCTATATATACTTGTGATTTCCTCTATGGCCCTTCAAACTTGTTGGCCAAATAGTTGAAACCTCAGGAGATTATTAAAAAATGAATGCCACTTTCAAATTATTTTAAAGAGCCCAGAATTACCTGCTGTTTGAAAACATGGAATAATACATTTGGTTTTTGCAGGAGTACAGCTTGACAATGTCAAATATTCAAACTTCATTATTTCTACTTTTAAATTAATAGTTGCTCACTTCTTCCTAATTGTCAACATTTATAGAAAATATACTTGATGATAATCTTTAAGAGACTAACTTGGAGAAATATAATAAAATTATAAAAATATAATTTATGTTATCCATAAAAATTATTAATTTTTTATCTCTTCAAAATAATTTGTCTAATATTAAACAAACCACATTTGATAACTCACAAATGAAGTAAGTGTCATTTAGTGAGGATATTTTTCAAATGATCCAGAACCAATTCTTAAAAGTACAAAAGTAAAGATGGATGTTCCTTTTAGGCAGTTACTCTATCTTTACGTTCTGTTAACATAATATGTACAAAAAGTGGTGAGAATTCAGGCTGTAAACTAGACTATCCATGGTCAGATCCTGGCTCTTTCACCTCCTAGTTGTGTGACCATGAGCATGGCCTCAGTTTCATGATAATAAAAGTGGGCATAATAATAGTCCTTACTTCTTGGGATTGTTAAGATGATTAAATGAGTTAATACAAGTAAACCACTTTGAGCCTGCCCTGATGCATAGGAAGCACTCAACAGATGTGAGGTCTTATTTGTTGCTGCTGTTCAGTCGCTAAGTCGTGTCCAACTCTTTGCGACCCCATGGACTGCAGCATGCCTGGCTCCTCTGTTCTCCACTAACCTACCTTTAAAACTATACTGAAAATTATTTGGAAGCATTTAATTTTCACAAGCTCTTTGTATTCCTCAGGACCCATTATGAATGTGAGTTTTTGGTTTTCAGTCGTTATAGTCTCATATCTCATCACAGAAAATCATCTTATTTTTAATGATGATTTTATTACTCTAGCGTTGTTCACATCCACCTGGAGTTATCCCAGGTTTTTTCTGTTCTTCTAACCTTGTTTGATTTCCTATAGCACAGCTCTTGTCGAGATTTGTATTGGCATAGAAGGGTATTCTGACCAGGACTTTGGTCTCCCTTGCAAATATTTGTGTCTCTCTTGTTTACAGCCCTGATGTCCTCTTGTAATACCCATGCAAAAGGGATTCTAATAAATCTTGTGCTCAGAATTACACGTTGTTTGTTTTAGCTGCCTTCCACTTCATGCTTCCTCCTTTAAGAGCGAGCCATTACGAAAGGTTAGATTCACAGTTAGCAGGCTTTAGCTCTCCCTTTTGAATCAGTGAGGTTGCCATTTTATTGCTCTCCGACTTACACTTCAGTGATGAGAGTAAACTAGCATCAGATTAAAGGTCAGCAAATCCCATCAAAGAGAGGAATATTAGGGGCAGAGATAGTTGGAGAGGCAGCACACCACTGGGTATTGACAGGGTGATTCCAGGGTATCAGTCAGCAGAATTATAGCTGCCCAGAGAGTCAGTACAGCTTTAATGAGCCTGTGTGAAGAGGAAGAGGGTGGATTTATGTAGTTCCTCATAATTTTCTGTAGAGACTGTTATTGCAGACATTCTGTGGAGTGTTCTGGTCTTTCATTTAATTCAAAGGTCCTGGAGCTTATCCGTCCTCTAAATTCCTTTTTGTTAGCTCAAATCAAAGTTGACATTTCCATGGTTTACCACCTAAAACACCCAATTCAAAATCAGGTTTCTTTAGGCAATTTTGAAATTGGTATGCTGTTAATAAAAATCTATAATCATATTTATATTAATGCATACGTATTTCCTCTTCAGAAAAGAGGGTTGAATAATGAACATTTTTTTTTTCATAAGTAGGCAATGGGGGGAAATGTACATTTACACATTGCCCCCTAAGCAACTGGGGGAGAAACTGATTGTAATTATGATATGGTGGTTTTCAAAAGGATCTTAATGCTCATTCTCCTTAAATTGGCTTTCCTAATTAATTGTTTATATGCCCGTTTGTGTGTGCTCCATCTCATTCTTTATGCCCCCAATACCCCTAAACTGGAAAAAAAAATTTAATCTCCGGAGGGGAAATGTTTTTAATTGTTCTAATGAGCAATGCTGCATTTAATTGCTGTAATTTTCAGACTACCTTAATTTTGATATGTCTTTGTAGTGAATTTTATTCACATTAATTTCTTGTTAGAGGGGGATTAAATCGCTATAGTTTCAAAATCTAGAATATGCTTTGGGAAGTCAAGTGTTTTTGGAGAATATCTAGGTATCTTTGTTATAGGTTATTTGCTTAAAGAGTTAATGATATATTGATAGATTTTTTTAAAAGCTAAGCTTTTATTTATAGGTCACTAGTAAATAGATGGTTTATGAGAAAATCATCAATAAATTTGCACTATAATGTTTTGTTTTATTAGCCAAGCCAGCCACTTTTTGGGGTAATTCGTGTTTAAGAATGTTCCTTTTTGATTATTTATAAGTAAATGAATGCATTATTAACATAGAGGTCTTGTTTGTGTGATTTGCTGCCTGGAAGATGTTCTCAAGCTTCTCTGCCATTGTCCTCTGCATGCCATGTGGGTGGTCGTGCTTTTCAGACACTTACATGGTTTTTAATGGAATAGAGTGATGGATGTGATACGACCATGAGAAGCACAAATATCCTTTTCGAAGTCCACTGTTGACTGAAGCATCTACAGCACTTATAGCAAATGTAAACTCCTAAAGAGAGATGCAAGCAGCTGAATATTATGTGAAAATATAGAAGCCATCTTCAGTCATTAATTAGATGCTGTGTTTATATTAAAGAGCTAGCACACTTAAAAGTAAAATCATGTGGAAAGCGTAGTTAAGTTCATGTTTCCTATAATCATGCCATGCTTCACAAAGCCCTTTCAATAAAACTGAGTCTGTGTCCTTTATAATAATACAGATAAAACTTTATGCTGTGCTGTTATATTGGAATGTACTGAGAATGTCAATGACCCCAATGCCGTATTTACTAGCATGCTATTTTGAGCAGTGCCAGTACATCAGGATAATTTGGTATTACAAAAACAATAAAGTGGACATTCTTTTCTGTGAAGGAAAAAAGGGAACCAGTGAATATTTGCTATTCATAATGAAGTCAACTGACTGTAATTTATATATTCGCTTTTGAACATTTTAGAGAAAAGGGAAAAAAGATGGCTGCAGCAGAGGCAAAGGAAATGAATACAAAGATAAGCATGAGATTAATTATCTGATAGAGGCAGGATTCTTACTGCCATGAGGTATATATGAATGACATTTACTGATCACCTTAAAGTACACAACTCAGTGTACAATGTATTTTTAAATTCAACAGGGGTATACTATTTTCATTTGAAAAAAATAATGAATGAAAAAAGGACCATTTTCCTGAAATGGTACCACTTTTGTCCCCCATGGGACCAAAATTTTTGTATCGTATGTGGATTATATGTATTAATTTTATAAAAAAAAATACCGCACATTTGATCTGTGAAATATTCGATCAAAGATTTCCGAAATACTAATTGAGAAGATATATAGCTTTGGTCTAATTTTAACAAAACATTGTGTAGCCATTTATAACATGATAATGAGTACATTCGCAGGAAGAAAACAGTCCTTATTTCAGAACCAAAAAAAAAAAACCCCACCATTTACTTTCTGCATGGTCTTCTGCACTTGGCCATTCTCTAGATTTCTGTGCTTATTTGAAGCATGTGGTCAGAGACCACTAATAATGAGCAGCTATCATGAGTGTTTCATCATGAGCGTATATCAAAGTGCTGTTCTACTGCTGGAAGTGATACGAAAATAAAAGTACCATGAAAGAACAAAAGAAGAAAATAGACACGTAGGTCATAAACACTGAGAAAGGAAAAGCAATAATGCTACATTCATTAGAATATGTTACAAAAATAATTGGCAGCACTGTCTATGGCAAAGAAATTTTGGTAAATAGAAAGAAAGAAACCAGCCCAATCAGATTTGACCATGTAATAAGCATTGTCAGGAATCAGATAGAAGTTTTAATTGTAGGACAGATTTGTTTCCGTTTACATTTTAAGACTGCAAAACTAATGTAGTTTTTCCATCCATAGCAAGCTCTTGATAATGTTTCATTTTCATTTTCACAGATGATACTAAGGGATTCTGCAACTAGTTCTCTGACTTTGGGAAATGTAATATTTTAATAAAACAGTTTTCAGTCTCTACAATTTAAAGTGAATAGCGCTATTATTTTTTAAAGTAATGATTATATGCCAAGTACTGTTTTAGGCATTTTACATATTTTTTGACATTTAAACTTCACAATGTTTCTTTGAGTTGGTGGTGTCTCTATTTATAGAGTGAGGAGGACTCGCCTACAATCTCATGGCTAATAAGCCATCAAATTAGAATTTGAATTCAGGCTATTCCGACTTCATATTCTCCAGTTTAGTATATTCTCCAGCCCGTGCGTACATGCTAAGTCGCTTCAGTCGTGTCTGACTCTTTGCAACCCTATGGACTGTAGCCTGCCAGGCTCCTTTGCCCATGGGGATTCTCCAGGCAAGAGTACTGGAGTGGGTTGCCATGCTCTCCTCCAGGGCATCTTCCTGACCCAAGGATGGAATCCATGTCTCCTGCCCTACGGGTGGATTCTTTACTGCTGAGCCACCGGGAAAGCCCGAATCCTCCCAGTAGTGCAGCTTACTTGCACTGTAGTTGCGTAGTGAACTTAAAATTCAGTATTAGAACTTATTTCTCTAGATATTTGAGGGATAATGGGACCCTGGACTTAGAGGAAGAGAATCCTGTATTGGAATAATTGTTTTCACATTTACTAACCATATGATCTTAAGCAAGTCACTTACCCTCTTTGAAGTTTGGTTTGTAGTATGTAGTATTGCCATGTAGTATGTGCTTAATACATACTGAAATTTGAATATAGAGAAGTTTTTAGTCTGAGCATCAGCATGATACCCAAGTACTAATAGTGTTTTTTGGATGATCACATTGACAACCGTAAAATAAAAAGTTAAAGGCACCTACGTAAGCAACAAAAGGTCAGAAAACATTTGCTTCTCGGCAGGAACATTTTGATTGTGTGTGAACTGGGTGTGGGAGGAACTTATCAAAGTCTGGAAGATTCGGTCTTCCAGAAAATAGAGTACGGGAGGAAGCAGCTGTGTGGTGCAACACACATGATGCCCTCCGTGTTAGAGGGAGCAGGCGCCATGGTGTAATGTTATCCCATTCACAGCATGGCAGTGATCTTAACTGACAAGACAGGAA
>CM044306.1:44852500-44987500 GCA_024291935.2 Okapia johnstoni | reverse complement strand
ATATATAAGTGCCATACATAGGTGATTACTTTCTGTCCTTTGCATTTCTTCCTGACAGATTTCCTTCTACTATCTCCCATATAGTCTATTTCCTTGTGTATTAGTCATTGAGCATCTTCTCTTGTTTGCTACACTGTTCAGGAGAAGTGTAGTAGCTTGGAGTATGTATGTTGATTTACTATTAAAGAGCCTCACCAATATCCATGGTGTATAACTACAAGGGGAAAACTAGAAACCTGGAAGAACCTTAAAGGTATATTAAGATCCACATATCCAGGAGAAACATCAGTAGCTATAAATATAAAAAGGAAATAACAAATATATGAGCAAAAATTTAATTTAAAAAGGAGAAACTTAAGGAACTCCCAAACAAATGGTACAAAAATGAAACAGAGCCCAAAATACAAGGTTGCTCAGTGAGTGCTTACTTCATGCCAAATGCACAAAACACTTGGTATGTGGAACTATAAGAATTTTGGCCTAAAATTATGTTATATGTTATTTTAACATATAACAAAGTGAAGGGAAGAAAATCAGAGATGCTAAATTAGAAATACTGATGTAGCCAATATTCAGCAGTTTCTCTTAGATCTAGAAGAAATAACAAATACCTGTTTGTCTGTTTTTAATTATCAGCAATGTGCTGATACTGATTTTTATCTTATTTAAGAGAATTATCTAACTTTTTGGTTCCCTAAATGAATTTATTGTCTTAGTATATTGGAGTTTTCAACCCTTATTTATTTACCTCAGAACAGGCAACAGATATAATTTTAAATTATTGTCAGTTAGTTTTATTGCCCAGTTGAAATTATTCTGAAGTATATTTTTAAATGAAAGTGACAGCTTTAAAGTGTTTTGAGGGAGGAAATTAAAGTTGTGCGTTTGAGTTAAGACAACCAAGAGCTCTGTCATGCTGTGGGTATAATTCAGGGCATCTAGGAATGAAATCTGTTCTTAAAGAGAATTGATGGTGGTTTTAGGTTAGCATATAAAATTGCAGAGCTGGTGCTCAGTTGAGGACTTGGCAGCTTATAGATGTTACTGTCATGTAAGTTACACTAGACACAGAGTATGCACCACCGTGGATAAACAACAACAGGCACAGATGCAAAGGACAGAATCCAAATGCAGACATGCAAGACGCCAACTTCCATCCCCTCCTTCCCCAAGACGCCTTGTAACTAGTGTGGGGATCCTGCTTTTAAACAGATTTACAGAGGTTAATTGGGCTGGGATATTTTAGATTATGTTACACATTAATGAAAATGCTGATTTTGAGCTGTCATGACTCCAGTGCTTTTTATGCTGTGATAATTATTTTAAAACTTCTGTCTTCTGTGTTGTTGAAAACGTCTTGGCAGAAAGCCTATGTGACCTGATTAAACCTATGAATTGTCAGCTGTGATCTATAATACTCAGATGAGGTTGCTGACTGGGCATCACTTAGGAAGTTCTTGATTTAAAAGCAAAATTAGATTGAGACTACCATGCCCAGCACTGCATTGCCATGTTGATGGTATATTTTTAATCCTGTATTTAGTGTCCTGGTTTTATAGTTTGCTGGTCATTGCTTAACAGATTCATTTAATAATATATATTTTTAAAGCATAGCTAATTACCTCACAATGTATGTATTTCTCTTCTCTCCCTGAAATTACATGATGGAAAAGCCAATCTAATCCTATTTATTTTCTAACTTTTGGATATAGCTTGTGAATATATTATGGGAATTTTAAATTCTGTTCTTCCAACAGTATGGAGAAACAGAATAACTGCCTTTTGATGGGTTTGTTTTGTATCCTTGGAATTATTTTTTTCTTTGTCAAAAATCTTGAAAATTTTACCCCCTTCCCATTTTTGCTTAAATCATCTAAACCTGGGAAGATTGGGTGTTAGAATATTCTGAGAAGCCAGGGTTACCTTTTTCCAAGGAACTAATCAGAAGATATTGAGAGAGGGTGATATTATACATTTCATAGAAGTAAGAATTTTCATACTTACTGGTGCTTATTGATAAAATGCAAACAATGAAATTCTCAGCATGAATTGTAGTGCACTGATGTTGTTTGATCATTTACTCAAATAAATAAAATACTCACACTATTTGTCCTGTTTTTCGCTTCTTCTCTCTCTGTCTCTCTCTCTCTTTCCTTGAAGGTCTCAGCATCAGAGGAGCCCAGGAGGAGGACCCTCCCGATCCCCAGCTAATGAGACTGGACAATATGCTTTTGGCAGAAGGGGTTTCAGGTCCTGAGAAAGGTGGGGGATCGGCGGCAGCAGCTGCAGCCGCGGCAGCCTCTGGAGGTTCTTCAGATAACTCTATTGAACACTCAGATTACAGAGCCAAATTGACCCAGATCAGACAAATCTATCACACAGAACTGGAGAAATATGAACAGGTCAGCAGCCGCCACTCTCATAGTCCTGCACAAACCCTCTATTGCTCTTCTAATAGATCGCGCTAACTAATTCTGAGGGCTGTGAGGGGTAGGTGTTAATAGAAAGAGCAAAATAAATAAGGTCAATGCAGAAATCCAAATGAAGTGTTGAATTCATGAAATGAAGTCCCTTTGAAATTTTAGAGGTGACGCTAAGCCTATTTTATCCCATCTACCTACTTTAGTTTTACTCATTCCTCACATTACATGCCCTTACGGCCATACCTGCAACCATCCTTCCCCTGTAACCTCACTGCTTGGTGCTCGTCAAAACTCTGGATTATTAACATTTATGCACTGGCCTTGTTCATCGCTATTATAACAAATTTTAAGGGGAAACCTTCCCTAGCGAGCTCTGCCTGCTATGCTGTGAGCTCCAGAATCCTCCTAGGAGTTAATTCTTAAGGATTATGCCCAACTGAGGGGAGGGAGCTAACTTAACAAAGTAAGCAGGTTCTGGCCTTTCTCTCTGAGGAGACCTCCCAAGATAATTATAGGTTTCCTGGGGCAGAGAACACAAGGCATTGTGTGCTAAATTCCTGATTAGAAAGAAAGTATGGATTAAAAATGCTGTTCTCAGCAATTATATTAACCATACTTCACTGAATTGAAGATATCTTTGATTTTAAGCTGTGTCATTGTATATGATACCACCACCAAGAAAAAGTTAATTGCCCCATTGAAGTATAACATGCCATTGATAGTAAAATGCTCCCCAGAGATGCTAAAATATAGGGTAAAATAAGTAAGTCTTAGATTCAGTGAAATAAGGTAGAATGTTGGTGGTTCATTTTAAACATATTTTAGTTGTTCATTAAAGGCTAAAAACCTGCTTAGTTTGAGGAATTCTCACTGAAAGGTAATTTAAAAAATTATTATGAAAATGTCTAAGTGTACTTTTAATAAGGAGAATATTAAGCTGAATCCTACGAAACTGTCAGGTTTTTAGGTCATAAATAGTTGTATATTGGTTATAGAGTTCACCCTAAAATAAGAAACCTCCTAGATACCCATCATCCAGATGAATAGTAAAAATTAACATCAATCTTATTTTGTCCATCTCCCCTCGCCCCCCTCTTTTTTGGAGGGGGAGTATTTTAAAATAAGTCCTAAGCATCATATTGTTTCATCCATAAATACTTCACTGTGTAATCAGGCATTTATTAAAGTTCAAAGACCTTAGTGTGATATCCTGGTTAGTTTTAATATTGAGTTTTCTTCTAAGTTCCCTGTGCCGTTTTAGTTGTATATGTTATTTTTTTCACTGCCTTCTCTAATATTCTGGATATGGTATTAATAAGTAAATGCTGGATTCTGTCCCAGAGGTGAGTGTGTTTTGAGGAATGGTAGAAAGATTTATGTAGCTTTATGTTAAAATACAATATAAATTAATATTATAAGATGTCTTTTTTTCTGAAAAGGCTTTCTGGGATCTCATACTGTATCTCTAGTCTCATTTTCAGGAATAATTTTTGGTGGAAGATGTGCAAATGAGAATTTTGGAAAAATAGCCTGTGTATGTATATTAAAAAATTGAGCTTTCTGATTTGACATATGAATAATTGAGAGTAAACAAAATAAGTCATGGTTGAAAAGGTTGCCCTAAGCATTAATAGTAGAAAACGGCTCTAATTTGTAGGATAACCCTAATTGTATAACTTTATGTTAAATACATCTGTACATACTTACTAAATAAATACTACCAGTTTGCCTGGAAAGATCTGTAGAATTAGGGGTCAACTGGCCAGTACTTACAGCTGAGGAATTAAGGTGGTTCCTTACTATCTTCTGCCATATTGCTTCACAGCAGCCTCCTTATTTTCTCCCTTTAGCCCTGTTGGAAGTTGGGTGAAACTGGCATCAGTCATTGTCATCAAGGTTTTTGTTTTGTTTCTTTTAAAAACACACATGTACACACAAGATCTTCATATACTAATCTACTGTTTGTATTTTTGTTTTAAATATCAGCCTGGGAAATAATGAATTTTAAAATTTAATCATGAATCTTATTTCTAGATAGGTTCAGTAGCCTAATAAAAACCATTGAATGTACATTTCCTGTCTCATTTTTAACACAAGAAATAATGGATATATGAAATCTATGCAGTATTGTGGGCAAATAAAACAAGATGACCAGTTGACTGATTCAACAGAAATTTAGTTTACAAATTTTCTCCTGTAGGTTCTGAATTGGTTTAGAAATAACATTAGCATTTAGTTCTCTTGAGTGGTCTTTGGGGCTGGTCTTTATTGCTCTCCTGGCTGTGGTTCCTGAGTTTGTTAGGGTCAGTGAGTTGACCTAAGATAGTCTTTTCTTTTCAAACTTTTGGGATATGGGGACATTATCTGAGATAGAACTTTCAAGGATCTACTTTGAAGTTACTAGAAGAGCTGTGAAGAACTAAATGGGATGAATTCATCAGTTCAGATGAAGGCATGATATTTCTAAAATAGATGATGGATGGTATTATAATTTCCATTTTACAGATGAGAAAATGAAACTCAAGTAATTTGTCCAGTGTTACACATCTAGTTGGGCTTCCCTGGTGGCTCAGATGGTAAAGAGTCTGCCTACGGTGCAGGAGACCAGGGTTCGATCCCTGGGTTGGGAAGATCCCCTGGAGAAGGAAACAGCAGCCCACTCCAGTATTCTTGCCTGGAAAATCCCATGGACAGAGGAGCCTGGCAGGCTACAGTCCATGGGGCTGCAAAGAGTCGGACACAACTGAGCGACTTCTTCAGTTAGTGTCAGAATCGGGTTTTGAAATCAGTTTCTGACAATATGCCTTCCTTTCCCGTTGAATTATGCTGCTACTTGTGTATATAAAAGAACAAAACTCAATGGAGTAGATTTTGAAGATCTTACTGGCTTTATTCAGTGATTCATGAATCGGTCAGTATCTCATCTAGCAAATAGAAGGAGCTATACAAAATGAAAGATGCCTGTAGGCGGACAGGAACACGACAAGGAAGTTAGACTACCAGTAAGAGAATTGGCTGTGGCAAGTTCACCTTTCTTTAGGGCATGGTAGGTTTCTATCAGGCAGATTACCTCACTCATGCTGACCCAGGAATTCCAGATTGGTTTAAGATTACACTCCTAGGAGAGGCTGAAACTGTAATTACGTAGTCTTGGTTGGGGGGCTTGGAGCATAGCATAAGTGACTCCATTTTGGGTCTCTTGTTTTTAAACAATTAGAATTTGCAAATAATTCAGATGCATCTCAGTTTTTCTCTGATTTGCTCGTGTTGGATTGCATTTGGGATGGAATCAGAGTACAGATGGGAAAAACCCAACTATTTTAATCCCTTTACGGAAATCATATTTTTCTTCCTAAAATTACATGAACATGGGTACTTGAGTGACAGAAACCTTATTAGTAAGTAGGAAGAACATATATGTTAAGGCAGAGGCTTTGTCAGAAAATTGTGTTGAGTCTTTTGCTAAAAGAAATAAACTGCATCGGAATCTTAGAGCTATTTACTCCACTGTGTTTTGCAATGAAGCTGTAATGAAAATGTATCTGAAGCCTGTTTAGATTTAGATTGCCATAAAATTAACAAACACCACCACTGCAGTAAATTAAAGTACCTTATAAACACAGCCACATTTACAAAGCTAAGCAGACTAGAGCTACAGTTAGAGCAAAATTAAATACAAGCTGCAAGGCTCAGCTTTATGTGTATGTTTTAGGAATGGTACTGTGTTTAAAATCCTGTCCTTTTTTTTACCTCCAGGAAATGTCCTTTGATCATATGTTTATATTACATAAGCTCAGATGTAATGATTCTTACTGATAATGATCTAAATTCACTTATAAATGCTCTTGAAATATTAGACATAGAATATATATTAGAGTAAGGTTCTTGAATATTACTACCCCCTAAAAGGAAAACCAAAATTATTTTACTTTTCTCTTGTTGATCCTGACACCCAAGAGGAATATGATAATTTTTCAAAGCTTGCAGCAATTGGGTTGTAATACTTTCATCTTGGGTGCACTGCCTTTCCTCTTTAACTGGGAGAAAAACCTCGTTGCCTCTTTGTCTTCTTGTTGATTAGCTACAAGTTTGTTTATTTTTTTTAAAGAGGAGAAAAACAAATTTTTTATTTTGTGCATACAGGATCCCTATATATTTATAAGACTCAAAGACAGCCAGGCAGTAGAGGTTTATATGCCATCCCGAGCTATGGGATGGGATTAGCTACAAGTTTTGGAAAATCTTTTTACTGTACCTTTCAAATATGCTCTTATGATTAAAGGCCCAAGTATTAGAATAGGCGAATTCCTGATGAACTTGAGCCAAGCATTCTGGGACACCTGCTTTTAAGAATTGAAGGCCTTCTTGATCCTTCTACGTCTCTACCAAAGGGAAATGGATACCATTGGTTTTTGCAAATGAAACTTAACTTCGAGATTTCTGGGATAAAAAGGAAAAGATATATATCATGCCCTGTACAGTTCTCCCACTTTGCTTGTACCAGAAGAAATGCTTGTACACAAGCAATTCACTTCATAATTTACAGTTACTATAATAGAGATGACACATTGAAAGCTATCTACTATAATTATATTGAAATACATTTTTTGCTGAAGGCAAAGTGTTATAAGGGTCTCAACCCTCCCTAAGCATCCGGGACCCTGCTTTCTGAGTTCACAGATGTCTTTTGAATTTACCTCAAATCAGGTAAAATATTGGAGCCGAGCAGGTACATTCAATGTGCTCAAGACCAATTAGGGACTGTTTGGCTAATAGAGGACTCCCAGACTGCACGGGATTGTGGGGGAATGGAGAATGACTGTGCAGCCTAAACCAGTGTAAAGGCATGGCCTTGTGCTTTTTGTGGCTCTCAACAACATTGTATGTTTACATTTGATGGCAAGATCTTTGCTTGTAAAGAATTTTTTTTTGAAACAGGTTTTAAAATGCTGATGTTATTACATGTGAGATTGTGTAACACACAAACTCCTAATCCCATTTTGCTGTTTGTTCTTAATAGCAAAAATATAGCAGGAAAGACAAAAGGATACTACCTGATGTAAACTTCATATTTCAGTTTCCCAAGCGAGCCTTTGTCATTCATTGCTCCAAGAGAAGGGTTTTACTGCTTTGTCAGCTTTCAAAGTGGATCTTTTCCTTGGCTGGAAGGAGTGTTTGAGTGTTTCCTTTTTTCCCTCCAAGTTTCTAGTCTGTTGACTCTATGTATCAAATGTATCTTTGACCACAATCTTGACTGATGAATGAATTGTTTTATATTTGAATGCTCTCTTTTTTTCCCATTTTTTTGAAAGCAGTGTTTGTATTTATTTGAGCAATGGGAAGGCAGAACTATGTTAGGTAATCAGAGTAGGAACTTACTTGCAGAATGATACACACAAAAATATGAATTTCATAAAATTACCATTTCCACTATCAATAATAACTGCCATTTATTAAGCATTAATTATGTTCCAGGTTCTGCAATTAACTTAACCTGTATTTTATAGTATAATCCTTACAAACCCTCATGAGACAGGTCCACAAACCATGTGATTGCGTTAAGATGTGTTGAGGTATGATAGAATCTTAAAAAGAGTGGATGTATGTATAACTGATTCACTTTGCTGTACATCAGAAACTAACACAACATTGTAAACCAACTATTGTTGTTTAGTCACTAAGTTGTATCCAATTTTTTTGCTCCAATTACAAGAAGAACGATAGGTATTTCATCTTTGCAGCTGTTTCATAGGCGTATTGATCTCATTCTGGTTGGCATAAATAAAAGGTATCTTGGAGTGTTGACTTTTATTTGGAAACAAGAAGAATTTGTTGATTTTATAAGCATTACATAAATACAAAATCTATAATATTTGACTAAAGTTACTTGCAAGGTTATAAAGATATCCAGAAAACGGATGCATGCAAATTTGAGAGTCATCAACTTTTAATAAAGATTTATTCTTTCTTTGAAGAGTGAATTTTTAGAATAGTGAGTATTATGATCTGTTTGCAGTAAGCCTGTCTAGATGTTTACAAAAGGCCAATTCAGTTTTTAGATCTGATCATGAACCATTATGATACTTCCTCTACAATAGGTGCTTGCTCACCATCTGATTTTACATTTTTTTCTTCAATGATGGGACCTTACAGGCAAGAAAAGGGTTGAATCTTGAATTCACCATCAAAAAAAGCACCACGATGAAACAAACAAAACCCTGAAAACTAATTTTGACTGTAAACCAAATACATATGGATATGGAGGAGATAGTTTTACTATCTCCTATTATATTTAACAAATATATTTAATAAATATCATTAAAGCATTATTAAAAATCCAGATGTTTCAAATCCTCAATTTTATTACTTAGTTTGGATTTTTAAAGAGAAAGGAACAAATGGCAAGGAGAAAGGCTATTATAAGAATTGATTGAAAATATTTTTTATCAGATGAAGCCTTCCAGTTTATGTTGATTTAAGTATGTTATTACAATGCCTGTTTTAAATAAAACATATATTTTGTCGCATAGTAAACAAAATGCATCCAAGATAATTTTTAACAGCTGGATTAAAAGAAAAAAGAGGTTTCTGCCATTACTTGTAAGTCAGAAAATTCAAGGAATCAAAACTCACTTCCTAAATATCCTAGTTAACCAAGGTGTTTCTACATTTGTATTGTGGACATTGACTAGAAAATTCTTAACTGACAATTTTACTTGTAAAAATAAGAAGGCAATGAAAAAATTTTCCAATGTCTATTTTAATGATATAGTCTTATAGGTATGACAGAGGATATGATAAATGTTTAAAGTGAGCACCTTATGTTATAAACGGTATTGATGCTAGTATGTAGTTTGGTGGCCCTTCAAAACAGCTCTGCAATCATTTGATCATTCTTACTGCACTTAACATGTTTAAGAAAATGTGTACCTTTTAAGGAAGAGGAGATGAGGCAATACTGTGCTCTGCTCTGCAACTGGTACAGATGATGCTGTAAATGAGGCTGTAATTTACTTTCAGTGGTAAAAAGGAAAAAAAATCACTTTGCCTAAAGTGTATGCATCTTTCTTAAGGGTGTACCCAGATTTTAATTATCTAAATGTAAATACTTAACGAATTTTACTTAGAGTAATGAGCTAAAGTGCACACTACATAAATGAGATGTTCTAATTAATCATGTATGAACTACTGGTTTAAAGAAAAGCTATGTGAATTCTGTGAATGTTGGGCTATTGCCAAATTACTAATCAGCATTTGCATTCATAGATGACTTCACTTAATAAGTTGTGGGACATTCAGCAAATGTTTTAGGAAATTATGAGTTTTTAGATGTAGAAACTTTTTGGTTTTAACCCTTGTTTTTAACACAACGCTGTGGCTGCTTCTTAGAAACCATAGGCAGACATTCATTCTGGGAGAGATTAAAATACAGCCAGAGAAAAACTGAGAGTCAGAGAAGAACTGAAAAAAAACACAAAACTCAGGTATCACTCACACAGGAGACTTGAATAATCTATCAAGACTTACACTCTGTCATAAACATATGTTGCCATAATGTATGAACTAGATTTGTAGGAATTAGCATTGTTACCTGTGCAGATTAGAAATACCCTGGTACAACAGTTCTCAAACTTTTTGGTTTTAGAACTTGAATTCTTAAAAATTATTGGAGATCTCCTAAGAGCTTTTGTTCAGTGGATTATATCTATCAATGTATTATAATAGAAATTAAAACTGAGAACAAATTAAAGTATGTATTAGTGTAAAAAACAGCAATGAACCATTATCTGTTTAATATAATATTTTTTTAAAACTTGCATTAAAAAAAAAACACCACAACATTTAGAAGAATGTCATTGCTTTTACGTTTTTGCAAAATTTTGTCATATTGGGCTTAATAGAAGTCACCTGGATTCTTAAATGTGTTTCTGTGGTCAGTCTCCTTTCCTGTGGTTGAAGTATATGAAGAACACTTGTCCTCACACAAATATGTTATTGGAAAAGGGAGGGGTATATTGATAGCCTTTAAAAATACTTATGGATATTATTCTCTTGTATTATACCAAAACTTGGCAAGTTGTAGTATCCTAAATATTAGCTATCATGAGTCTGAAATCATACCAACTTTTTGTACTCAGTTCCTTTAAAATCTATTGGTCTAGTGTACACTTGAATGGATCTTCTGCTTATGCATATTTTTGTAACATCATGCATTGATCATTTGAAAAATAATGGTTCACTGAATTATGTACATCTTCCAATGTTAACACCTTATATAACATCAAAATGTCATATTTATTAATATCAACACCAAATTAATCAGAAAATCTACTAGGAAACAATCAAGCTCAAGGTAGTAGATACAGGTTTTCCAAAATTTCACCATTGGCACAAATAGTGTCAGCTATTTTCCTTGATGTGACAAGCTTGCTTGGTTCATTTTTGAGAAAATATCTACCAAATACCCAAATCAGAATAACTAGTAATTTGTCAATTTTACTTTCAAATAAAAATGGTATTCCATGAAATAGATGACATCAACTCACAACTTAAACAATCACACAAGACCTTTTTCTCAAGACAACCATCCTTTGATAAGCAGTTGAAGTGCTTTTGGTATGCTTCCCATTTTATCACACAGAATGTTAAAGATGTAGTCAAAGACTGAGATGTAATAAAATGAATACTTTCTCTTGCTTTATCAAGGACATTCCTAAGTGAAACTGCCTTCTGTAGGTGTGGTGGTGGGGGTTGTGTGAATGTATGGTAGTGAAGAATAAAAAAAGAACATCAAAGATTACTTAATATACAATTTACCAGAGAAGTTTTCTTAGTATGTTGGTCCACAAGGTGCTATAGAGCTGTGCTGTGCAGTATGGTTGCCACTAGTCATAAAAAGCTGTTGAGTCCTTGAAATGTAGCTCATCTGGAATAAGATGTGCTTTTGTAAATGTAAAATATATACTGGGTTTCAAAGTGTACAAAAAAAAAGAATGGAACATGTCTCATTAGCAGTTTTCTAAAGATACTGATTATGTGTTGAAATGTTAATATTTTTCATATATTGGGTTAAATAAACTATGCTGTTAAAATTGGGCTTCCCTAGTGGCTCAGTGGTGAAGAATCTGCCTGCAGTGCAGGAGACCAGAGTTCGATCCCTGGGTTGGGAAGATCCCCTGAAGAAGGAAATGGCAACCCAGTCCAGTATTCTTGCCTGGGAAATCCCATGGACAGAGGAGTCTGGCAGGGTACAATCCATGGGGTTGCGAAAGATTGGACATGACTAAGCGACTATACTACCACCACATTGTTAAAATTAATTGCACCTGATTTTTTTTTTTAATAAATTTATTTATTTTAGTTGGGGGCTAATTACTTTACAATATTGTAGTGGGTTTTGCCATACATTGACATGAATCAGCCATGGGTTTTTATTTTTTAATGTGGCTATTAGAAAAATTATAATTTCATATGTGAAAACACATGTGGAAAATAGTCAATGCAATAGCAAAAACATTAAATGACCAAAAAAATTTTTTTTCATATGTGGCTCACAATATTCTTTTAGACAGCACTGCTCTAGATAAAAGAGGTTTTGTGACCAAATTGATTTGGTCAAAGTTGGATACACCATTCTCCCTTGAATATTTATGATGCATGTTGGCATATTGAAAGTACTGAAGAATCCTGCCCCTTCCCCAAAAATTTTAAATTATGGTTAACCCCCCATTTCCCAAACATACTCTATTAACATTTTGTAGAACTAACTTATAAAAGTCTGTATCCAAATTTGCTATTCTAATTTGCTTTTCTTCATTTTACTAATAAGAAAACTGAGGACTGGAGTTTATCAAATTATATAATTTAAACTTATATGAACATCTCTTTTGGGAAAGTACAAGAAAAAAGTTATATGTATATTTCTTGGCAGGATGACCACTTACTTTCAGCTTGGCACAAGGTAGTCTATGTTGATAATACAGTTGGGAAAATCTTAAATTTACTTTTCTTTACTATGGTTTCCTTAAAGATGGAAAGAACTTCCATTTTTAAAGCTACAAAGTTCCTTAATGTTTTACTGTCCCATAACCCCAGACAATAATTTTTAGCCTTTTAAAATTATAGACTGGCTAAGAATCTGAAATGAGAAGACAAACCCCACAGGTTGTCCGCTCAGGAAAGACAAATGTGCATACAACTTGAATAAGATTTGAGGGAGTGTCATGGACACTCTAGACCTCTCCATGGACTGCAGGTTAAAAATTCGTCAGTTATAAAGGTTCATCAGGGATAATGTATTTCTAGATATTAATCACCATTACTCTTGAATTGTAATACAAAACCCCACCAATCCATAGGTGGCTATTGAATGCCTACCGTGTGCGCTGTGCAAATCCACACTCTGAAGAATCCCAGAATCACTGCTTTAAGGGAACTTTAAATTTCTTAAAACTTATATGTGCTTAAAACATAAAAACTTTAACTGGTAAGCAAAGACTCATTTTACCTCACCTTAGAAATATTTATATAAAAGCTCTGCTTAAAGTAACTGAAACAGTGTCCTTAAAAGTTAGTTCTCTCATGAGCAGTTGGAAAAACCATCCTGTTCTATGTGTTCAGGATGTCTGTAGGGAAATGATGTTATTAATTATTATATCTTCAGAATGTGTCTTGCCATGATCAATGGTTGTTCTGTCTGCTTATCCTACTAAGAGCATCCGTGCAATAAGAGGCAGAATCTCCTGTCACTTAAAAAAAAAAATACCAGAAGGTATTATTTTAATGCAGAGATATAGACAGATGCCTTATTCACCAAGGTAATACTGGATATCTGTGTAGGCCCAGTTACCTGGTTTTGTAGATCTAAAGAATATAGGTGAGCTGAAAGAGACAGGGACAGGATTTTTAACTAAGAAGTTTGAGACCCACATCTGATCCTTATTTTCCTGCTGCTCCTTCCCTGAGGAGTTGAGCTGCTTTATCCCTCTTTCAGAAATGGTGTAGATCTGCAAATCAGGCCCACACCACAGCTGTTATACTAGGATGTTGGCATGGCGTCCAAGGCCCTTTATGTGCTAGTGCAAATCTGAACTCCCTCTTCTCCTGTATGTATTCTCTCTGTCCTTCTGAACTAGCTACATACCATTATTTTCAGGGATTTTTTTTTTTTCTTGTGCCTGGAATTCCTCTTGATTTCCACCTTTATTCCACTTTTCAAAAATCTTACTCATTCTTTAAAGCCCTGATTTCACTTTTTGCCATGAAATGATCTTTGTTTCCCAATGAGAATACTTACTCCTTGGAACTTAGGGAATACTTTTCCTGTGATGCTTTGCATGCCCTGCCTTGTTTAAGAATTCGTTTTTATATATTTTATTGCACTGAAGGTCAGATCCACATCTTGCTCATTTATGTGTCCCTTCACTGCATTTGGAAGAGTTTGAACTTCATAGTGTTTCAGTAAACATTTGTTGAGTAATTGTAAAACCCCAGAGGAAATAGGAGGTGCTTAGTATTTAACATATATCTGTACTTACTTATACAAATTGGTACAGAGCATCCTCCAGTGGGAAAACCTCATTTTGAAAGTGGGCTGAAGGTGGTAGGAAGGGCAGTTGAGTGCTGTTTCCCTTGCTTGCCTGGCCATTCATAGTTCCAGAGTTCTCATGCCCCTATCTAGTTATCACTGCCATTTCACAAGTGTCTTAGTTTTCATTTTACCTACTACATAATGCCATTGGCGGTTGCAAATGAGCTAGAAATTCAGATGAGTTAATGTCTGGGTGTGATAATATAAAATACCAGATTCCTAAGGAGTGATTTTTTTTTTCCCCTTACAGGCATGTAATGAATTCACTACACACGTGATGAACCTTCTCCGAGAGCAGAGTAGAACACGTCCCATTTCCCCAAAAGAGATTGAAAGAATGGTGGGCATCATCCATCGAAAATTTAGTTCCATTCAGATGCAGCTCAAACAAAGTACTTGTGAAGCAGTTATGATTTTAAGATCAAGGTTCCTTGATGCCAGGTATGTGAGGCCACAAATCCATTGCATGGCTTTTTTTTTTCTTTTCACTCTTTGTATATTATTTTATGTAATTCTGGCCAGTTGGTCTTAGATTCTTCTTTAATTTGGCTATGAGAGCTCTTCTCTTACAATGGATAGGTAATTCACCTCATGGTGCCTGCAGTGTCAAGCCTCTTCTTGTCTAGGGGTGGTAGTGCTATTAGCTGCCAATTTGGTGACTCAATTTGGACTTCCTTCAGATGATAAAGAGTCTACCTGCAATGCAGGAGACCTGGGCTCTATCCCTGGATTGGGAAGATCCCCTGGAGAAAGGAATGGCTACCCACTCCAGTATTCTTGCCTGGAGAATTCCATGGACAGAGGAACCTGGCAGGCTATAGTCCGTGGGGTCGCAAAGAGTTGAACACAACTAACACTTTACTTTCTGGTGTCTCAGGAAACAAATAGTGTTAGTGCTGCTAATAATGACTTAGTAATATGTAGCCTTTTAATTCTGATGCTAAAAAATATTTTTAAGGATAACATTCAGTATGTAACTTTGTTTTAACGCCGGTTTGTTTTCTAAGAATTTCTTAATATTACGTTGCTTGTGCATATTAGAAGAAAATACTTCAAGATACAGATATTTCTAAGGAGGAAGCGGTATTTTAGTTACCACGAAACCCCAAACTCTGTTTTTCCAAATCTAGAGGAAAGCTTCTGAGTTTCTCCTGTAGGGACACATATTTCCCTTTTATCTGAAGCTTTCACCAGTTTTCACAGGAGTTAGGTAATAAATTGCATATGATGTGTTAGACCTACTGGGTGACATAACAGAGGAACTGTCAAGTTCCTACTCTGTGCTGCCTCTACAGGAAAGCCTCTTGGGCATTGCTAAAGCTTGCAATCAGTCTTCAACATTGTAAAGGGGTTTCTATTTTATTTTGCTTTCTCTCCCTTGGAGGAGAAGGCAATGGCACCCCACTCCAGTACTCTTGCCTGGAAAATCCCATGGACGAAGGAGCCTGGTAGGCTACAGTCCATGGGGTCACTAAGACTTGGACACGACTGAGCGATTTCACTTTCACTTTTCCCTTTCATGCACTGGAGAAGGAAATGGCAACCCACTCCAGTATTCTTGCCTGGAGAATCCCGAGGACGGTGGAGCCTGGTGGGCTGCCGTCTGTGGGGTCACACAGAGTCGGACACGACTGAAGCGACTTAGCAGCAGCAGCAGCAGCTCCCTTGGAATCTCACAGAGGTGATAAATATTGTCCAAATTTCACAATATTAAAGAAAGTAGCTAAATTAGCATCTCAACTGGCAAATAAGATGTGAGGAACAGTCTTCATGCCAGAGCTCTTCCCTGGAGCCAGATAGGAAACATGCCACCTGATTATGCTCCTGTTCTATCATCTTTGGTTCCTTCTTCCATACTGAATTAGTCATTAGAACTCACCAGTGCTTTGTTTTCAGCATTTCTTGTATTAGCTCTTTTTTTCCATCCAAACTTGCTCTGCTCAGCTCACGTTCATCCTTTTGTGCCTGGGCTAGCACAGTACCGTCCCGCTGAACTTTTCTTCTGCTCATCTTCCATGGCCCGTTTATGATGGACTCATCACTTTACTTAAAAACCACAGTAGGTTTTCCATGTTGGATAACACATGCGCACGACTGAACCTGGCATTTGAGGCCTTATGTGACCCAGCCCGGCCCAGATTACTTTTTTGTTGTTACGATTTAAGTTTTATTTCTTATTTTTCCTATTTAACAAATACCAACCTCACTATGAAAAATTTGGAAAACATGTAGACTAGAAGCATGAGTGATTAGAGACAATCACGCTTTTACTACCCAATGGGGAAAAAAAGTCACTGTAAATGTTTTAATATATTCCTTTCTGATTTGTAGTACTTTTTTTGTTTCATGTTCTTGTGATGGTACAACATGCATAATTTAGTTTGCTTTTTAAAAAATTTACCATGAATAGGTAAACATTTTTCATATAGTATAAACTATTTTAAATGTTAATTGTTG
This sequence comes from Okapia johnstoni, assembly GCA_024291935.2. Lineage (NCBI taxonomy): Eukaryota > Metazoa > Chordata > Mammalia > Artiodactyla > Giraffidae > Okapia > Okapia johnstoni. Next base: position 44,971,030 of record CM044306.1, on the reverse strand, counting down.
AAGTCTATGAGATAGATATATGATAAATAATTAACTTAGACATTTTTTCTTTTTTGAGTGTTTAAGTTGTTCCTGTTAATTTCCATGATAACCTCTTCCTTCCAATTCCTTTCTTCTTTCCTTCTATAAATATTTATTTGTGCTGAGTATATATAAATGTAAACAAGATTGGTTAACATACTTGCCCCAGTTGAGTTTACATTCTACCTGGGGAAATAGGCAATAAACAAGTAAACAAATACGCTGTAATGTTTTGCTCAATAATGTAGTGAAATATGATAGAATGGTAAATGCTATGAGGAAAAAGAAAAGCAAGGTAAAGGGAGAGAAAATGATGGAGAGAAGGTACTGTTTTATATAGATTTTTATTGCAGTTAGTCTTTCAGTAAAAATCTTTATGCTTTCAACCTTTGTGATCTTTAGAATTATTTCCTAAGGATTAATTCTCAGAAATGGTATTATTAGATCAAAATGTGAACATTTTTAGTGCTCTTAACATATCACTAAATTGTTCTTTCCTCTGTTTAATCCAAAATGAAATACCTCTTGGTCTCAGCTATTTCCTCTGACTAGAATTCTTTCTTTGCCTCTGCCTAACCACCCCTTCCACTACCACACCTCAACTCCTATCCCCAGCCTTCCAAAGTCATATTCTTTCAACCATTTCCCCAACTTGGCCACCAGTAATGAGTTGTCGTCTGTGAGGGTGTCTAGCATGGAGCCTGGAATGGAGGCAACGCTCATGTTTGTAGTGAGCTCATGATATAGTGAGACCTTGCTCATCCTTCCAGGCCTGGCCTAAATGCTCCCTTTTAGGAAGCCCACTTTAATCCCTCCACTGGACTGGTCCATGCCTTCTCGTGAACACTGATACTGTGTTGATACCATTCTCCAGACCAAACTTCATTCATTCTGCCTTTATTGTAGCTTTTCAGGATCATTTCTTCTCTTCCTGAGTAAGTCACATTGTTACTGACAGCAACGGCCAGTCAGTTCAGTCACTCAGTCGTGTCCGACTCTTTGCGACCCCATGAACTGCAGCACACCAGGCCTCCCTGTCCATCACCAACTGCTGGAGTCCACCCAAACCCATGTCCATTGAGTTGGTGATGCCATCCAACCATCTCATCCTCCGTCGTTCCCTTCTCCTCCTGCCCTCAATCTTTCCCAGCAACGGCCAAGTCTTATACATATCCATTCCCCACAATTCCAGTGTCTTATAGTGTAACAGACTGCAAAAAATTCTTTATTGACTAACCAGATGAATGAATAATTCCATTTACTACTTACAGTAGCTCAAAGCATTAAGGAAGTAGCGTTAGGAAACCAAAACCATTCTTAAATTGTCAACATTGAGCATTTTAATGAAAAGTATTATGTAACAAAGATATTTAAAAGTACTTTCTTCAGAGGAAGGAGACATATATAGACACCTATGGCTGATTCATGTTGATGTACGGCAGAAACCAATACAATATTGTAAAGTAATTATCCTCTAATTAAAAAGAAAAATTTTTTTAAAAGTACTCTCTTCAGAAAGAAATCTTTCCTAACACAGCTGCTGTTCTTATTTCTACAGATAGTTTCCCATTCTTGTCAACATGCATGCTTTTTTTTTTCTTCTTCACATAACTGCATTCATAATGTATACGCCTAAATGATTTATACTTCTTCCAAGTAGAGAAAGGAAGTTAACAAGCCAGAGTGAGCAGAGCCAGGGTGAGGCCGTGGCAGCTTGAAGCAGAGTCCCTTCTCCCGCAGAGATTGCCGTTAGGAATGTTGTGAGGCCTATGGGACACAGCCCCGGGACAGAGGCGCTGCTGCACACTGGCCTGAGGCACAGCCATTTAGAGAGTGGTGAAGCCTGGGGGGAACGAAACTTAGGGGAAACGCTTAATGGGCATTTTCTAAAGAATGTTTTTCTAAAAAATAAATGAAGTATAAGACCGAGTTCTCTATTATGCCTTCGAGTGATTGCAAATACTGAGCTTTGCTTCCATCTATTCTTGTAGTGCCTCTCAGCAAGCCCTCTGCACTGAGAAGGCAAGGTTTTTCTGCTCCAGGCAAACATACTCATTCAGATATATGATCCCCTTGCTCACCCTGGCTTTTTGTAAAGCCATACTCACATTTTCTTGGTAATTGGACAAGCCGACGCATGTACCGGTGTAGAACAGTTAGGAATAAATTTGTGTTGGTCCCTCTACTCTTCTAGTAGAAGGGCTGTAGTTTGGATGCAGCCAGACCGTCTGGGGTGAGTTATTCTATTCTGCACATAAATTTGTTCTCTGAGGTTTTCTTCATGTTTTCTAAAACCAACCACTCCTAGGCAATGTCGATAAACGAGCCAAACTTATCTTTACTCTCCCAATATGTTTCTGCTCATTCCTCCTTTCATAAGTCTTCATTTTCCAAAGAAATGCCCTTGTGTGATCCGCTCCACTGTACCCGGTCTTGCTGCTGGATTCCATGTTTTACACTGAATCACAAGCTCACATACTTACATGTAATGGAATTGAGTGGAGTGGCTGGATGAGGGGCAGTGAGGATTAGAGCAAATGGGTACACATCTGAGGGGACAGCCACCACTTAGCTGGCTGCCTTCTGAGAATGTGAGCCTGGTGTGACTGATCTTCCAGGTTTTCATAGGCAACCAGAAACCTTTACAACAGGTCATTACTGTACTGTCTCAACAAGCATTATCTGTGGGCCAAGTAATTACTTGTAGGTTTGACAGTTTAAGTATCTATTCTAGACCTTTTCTACCCTACACTCCCACTTACCCACTCATCAGACTGTGCCTCTTGAAAGCCCCAGGAAAGGGCTTTGTTTTTCTTGTCAACGATGCATGCCTCCTGTAAAAATGTTGATTGTTCTTCGTGGTGTATGTATCTTTTCCCCTGTGTCTTCCCTCACTGCCTCCCCCATCCAGCTCATCATCAAATCCTGTTGATTTTAATCCCCAAATAGATTTTGACTCTCTTCTTCATCCCTCAGGAAACAATGGTTTAACCTTCCAAAAAATTATTGAAATTAAGAAATTTCAGGTCTCATAACTTGAGATGTTTTGATCAGACCTAGATTTCTTGCTCCCTTGACTCTCCCTTAATGTTGAAACAGAGATCACATCCTTAACCTGCCATGTTAGTGACATCATTTTAACTAGAAGAATCTTGTAGGGTATGCACATTTACAGTTGCCTACTGATGCTGCCTTTCCTGAGTATATGCTATCACAATTAAGATCATTAAGATTATTTGTAAGGCAAGATTAGGAAAATTCTTTGGGGAAAGTGTTTTCCAGTTACTGGAGAATTTAATTTAAGGTGAAATCTGACAGATGCTAATTTTCATGCTGGAATTCTTTAAAATCTTAATAATAAGACTCAAATATAAATGACATTTTTGCTATTTGAAATACATTGTCAGCAAATACTTGGATCTTCTGACGTTCTGCCACCCTCTCCCAATAAAAATAAAGAACTTGTCCTCCCTTAGTTTTTCCCTGGTGAGCAAATCATACCTGGGACCAGGCAGTTACTTAAGAAGAAAAATCCAGAAATCCTGGATGTGTTTTTCCCCCTTACCTTCCTTCTCTGTATTCCCCCACTTACTCCCCTCATCCAATTTATTATCAAGTCCTATAGCTTTTACTTTTCAAACAGAGCTTGAATCTTTTTATTTCCATTACTCTCACCCTGTTGCCAAGTTACAGTCATCTCTCAATTTGACCATTGCTGTTGTCTCTTTAAATATCTCTACATTTTCTTTCATGCCCTCCTCCAGCTATTCTCAGTAGTCACAATGATCTTTTTAAAATGTAAAACTTAAAACCTTTAATAGCTTCCTATTGCACTTAAAAGAAAATTCAAAAATCCATAGAGGGTCCACTAAGCCTGTGTAATCGGGCCCCTGTCCATCCTTCCATACTCATCTCACGTATTTCCTGATTTTTTACTGTGCTCCAGCCTCCTCTAGCCCTTTAGACTGGCCAAGCTTTTTTCCTGTTTGAAGACCATCGCCTCTGCTTATTTCTCTTCCTTCTACTCTTTGACTGTCATACACACTCTCCAGGTCTCAGATTAAATGTCACTCCTTCAAGGACACCCGTCCTGACTCCATAATCTGTGTTAGGTTTCCTTCTTAGACACTTTCATTATACCTTATACTTTTTCTTCATGGTACTTGACATGATCACCATAATTTATCAGTATTTATTTCTGTGGTGCTTATCTAATGTCTTTCTTTTCCTAACTCTCTAATCTCCTATAAACTTCCCTAGTAGCCCTTATCTGTTTTGTTCCAACTGTATCCTTATTGAATATCTAGAACACATTAGATCCTCAATAAGTATTTGTTGAATAAATTAAACAGTGAAGTGAATTGTGCTTCACATTCTAGTGTTTTTCTTAGTTATCCTACATCTTAATGTGAATTGGATAGTTCTCTGGAGAATGCCAAGAGTATAAGTTACAATATCATGATGATACATGAGACCCTGAGAATGTTAAAAAATAGAAATCTAACATTTTTTGTATAATCCTAAGTAATATATCCCTCTTTGGTTAAGGTGGATTATAACTACAATTCTCTTTTTGGTTCCTTCATAGACGAAAAAGGCGTAACTTCAGTAAACAGGCCACAGAAATCTTGAATGAATATTTTTACTCACACCTCAGCAACCCCTACCCCAGTGAAGAAGCCAAAGAGGAGCTGGCCAAGAAGTGCAGCATCACAGTGTCCCAGGTGAGAGGGGACGCCATAGGTGTGTCTTGTTCCTCCGCTGATTATGGGAACGCTGCTTTTCTCCTCAGGGCGTTTTTATCAAATGTCATATTCAAGTGTTTCATCATCAAAGAAGATATAAGGAAAACACAGATATTTCCACATTTTTATGCACACTTCTAAAGCTTATATAATTTCTTTTCACCCTAAATGTCAAGGAATCAAAATGATCCCCGCTTCCCTAGTGCACATCTCCTATAGAAAGAACAGAAACATACCTCGGGAGAGACGTGGTTTACACTCACATGACTCTTCGGTAAACAGCGTGTAGTTTCGCTTTCCCGATTTAGATGACTGGTATAAACTTCTACCAGTGAGAAACCAACATGTTTGTTGTCAAAAGGAAGTTTCATATAGCTCTATGGTGAAAGCTTTGAGGAGTTCTCCAAATCCTTTCTTGATAACCATGCTGATATTTGGATTTCAAAGATTTCTTTGTTTTCTTGTTATCCATAAAATAGAAGAATTAAATTCATGCCTATCCCTGCTTTTGTTGTTATTTTTTTAAATGTCTATTTGTAATAAATCATGCCCTGGAAGTTAGCTTTCATCTGCTAACAAAAATACACTTAATTTTAGGCAGATAGACTTGTTTTATTTTTAATGTATTTGGCTGCATCAGGTGTTAGTTGCAGCAAGTGGGATCTTCATTGCATCATGAAGGAACTTTGCTTGTGACACACAGACTGTCCAGTTGTGGCATGAGCTCAATAGTTGCGGCACATGGGCCCTGTTGGTCCACTAGCATGTGGGATCTTAGTTCCCCACCCAGGGATTGAACCCACTTCCCCTGCATTGGAAGGCAGATTCTTAACCACTGGACTCACCAGGGACATCCCAGACTTGCTTTTTAGATTGAGGTTGGAGACAAATAAATAACCAAGTAACTGTACCTCCTTAAAAAATAAGTATATTCTATTGGCATTAGCCCTAAAATACAATTTTACTTAAGTTCTCATATTATTGTTTATAGATTATAGCTTGAATAACATTTCTTTATAGCAAGCAGATGTGGTAGTCAACAGCCATTTCTTGCAGTGGCACTTAAGGAAAAGCTCACTCTTGGCAGAAATTTCAATGGTGCCTAGAAGTCATGTGACACAAATTTTAATGTAGCTTATAAATAAATACTCATATAGGTCTGAAGTTCAAAATTCTAAAGATCCCTTTCACATTCCAATGAAAGTTTCATATTGGTGTTTTATTTTTATTGAAGTAGAGTTGATTTATAGTGTTGTGCCAATCTGTACTGTACAGCAAAGTGACAAGGCATTCCTTTTTTAATATTCTTTTCCATTATGGTTTATCATAGGATATTGAATACATGTAGTTCCCTGTGTTACACAGTAGTACCTGCTGTTTATTCGCCCTGTTCATAATCGTTTACACCTGTGAATCCCAGCAGCTCCCTTAGATTTCAGATGTTTGTGGGTCCAGTTCAGATTAAGGTGTTTCATGCTTCTACTCCCTCTCGTTTCTTTTTACTTCTGTAACATTTCACCACTGGAAGTTAACACATTATACACATTTTCCGAAAATCAATATAATCCTAGTTTTTCACTGGTTGTACTTGCTTCTTGTGTATGTTATGTAGGATTTGTTAACACATGCATGTGTAACAAGTGAGAAAAGTTTCCTTCTGACTATTCTGAACTAGGGAGGTTTTGCTGTACTTCTAAAATAGGCTAGGATCCCATTTACCTTTTTTTTTTTTCCTAAAAAAAAAATCATTCACTACTATATTCATTCTGTTGTTTTTTCTTAGAAAAATAGCTTAAGTTTTGGGAAATTTTTAGTAATTACGTCAGTTAGAAATAATATAGACATAGATATATTTATTTGTCTAAAAAGCAGACTTTATGATCTTTTTTTCTCCCCAATCAGCCTTTCAGATGGAGAATTTCAGCAATCAGTGTAAGATTCAGCGTAAATTGTGACAATTTCCTCTCCTTTTTACTTTTTCATGCTTAAAAGTGTTATTTCCCTTCCACCATTCCCTTTTTCCCACATCTCCAACATGGAAGCCATGTTATTTTCACTGTTAAAGACATCAGTTGCTAGCCTTTCTCCTCTTCCCCCCACTGTGTGGCATGCAGGGTCTGAGTTGCCCAACCAGGAACTGAACCTGTGCTCCCTGCATTGGAAGCAGAGTCTTAACTACTGGACTGCCTGGAAAGTCCAGTTGCTAGCCTTGTTAATTAGTATCCTTTTAAGTTGTTTAATTTCTCTTTGAAAGCAGAGGATATTCCAGACCTGACAGGTGAACTAATTTCTAAAGAGAAAAAACAGTGTTTTAAATATGCATTATACTAAAGTACAATTAAAATTAGAATCCAGAAGCTGTTAATATACAAAGCTAACTTTAAAATATTGAAACCCACTGAAAATAGGCAACTATAGCAATACTTTTTGCTAGATTTAAAGTGTATGAAATGGATTTATTCTTTATTGCTTGAAATACTTAAAATACTTAATAATTAGGAATAAGAAAGGAATTCTCAGAAGAAAATATAAGGAAATATCTTTAGTACTTTGAGAATAGTCTTTAAAAATATAAAATGTGTAAGCAACAAGGGAAAAGGTTTATAAATTCAGTGGTAGGACGTTTATCAAAGTACTTAATAAAGACTGTGAAACATCAACATGATGCAATCATTTTAGTAAAGATTATATCAGGCAAGAATTATCAATAGATATTAAATCTAGGAGGATATTTGTATGAAGGATATGGTATTAAAGTATCTCTCCTCTCCGTAGGCCTTTTATTAGTTACAAGGGATACTTTTTAGAAAGGCCATTATAGAGTGGAAAAATGGAATAAAACTTTGACCAGGTGATTAGAATCAACATTATCAAAGAGGGACAAATGAACATTTATATAGTATTTGCCCTGGAATTAACCTGAATCTAATCACTAGAAAACATCAAAACATCAGCCAAACCCATAATGAGGAAAAAAGTGAGGAAGGAGTAGTATTCTTTAAAAATATCAAAGACAGACCATGGAAATGTTCTAGATTAAGAGAGGCTAAAGAGACATGACATGTAAATGCAATGTTTGACCCTAAACTGGATCCTCTACTGGAGGGGAAAATACCATCAAGGAATTATTTATAAATATTATAAATATTTACAAATTATTTATAATTATTTACAAATTATATTACTAAAGTAAATTATAATTTGTAATTGTACTGTGGTTATACAAGAGAACATCTCTAGTCTTAAGAAATACACAGTGACTCACTTAGGGGTAAGGGGCCATGGTGTATATATTCAATAATTTACTCTCATGGTTCAGGAAAAGTGTGTTTATACACACACACACACACACACATGTGCATATATGTGTATGTGTGTATATTGTATTGTATTGTTCAGTCTTTCAGTCATGTCTGACTCTTTACGACCCCATGGACTGCAGCACACCATGCCTCCAAGTCCCTCACCATCTCTGAAGTTTGTCCTTCATATTTATGTATATAAACACATACAAATACACACACACACACACACACACACACACACAGCATGAGAGAGTGTGTGTGCTTGAGAGCCCAACAATGATAAAACAAATGGGGCAAAATGTTAATAACAGATGAATCTGGGTCAAGGGGATGCATACATATTCTTTACAATTTTTATTCTTGCAACTTCCTTTGCAAGTTTGAAATTATTTCAGATAAAGCCTTTTTAAAGTGTGAAGACAGTCCACAAACTGTAAGAAGATATTTATAAGTGTATAAGCAAGAGGATTAAAATCCAAAATATATAGAACTCCTATAAGTTAATAAAAAGATGTCCTAGTTGAAAAATAGGCAAAAAACACAAGGATTTCATAGAAGATAGTTATCAGGAATCCATGATTTCAAAACTGCATTAAAGTAACATTTATACTTACTCAGTTCAGTTCAGTTCAGTTGCTCAGTCATGTCCGACTCTTTGCGACCCCATGAACCACAGCACACCAGGCCTCCCTGTCCATCACTAACTCCCGGAGTTTACCCAAACTCATGTCCATTGAGTTGGTGTTATACTTACTAGATTGGCAAAAAAAAATCCTAAGACTGACTATATAGTGTCTTGCACATTTAAGTATATATGGCAGCAGGAACCCTTAAACATCATTGGTAGAAATATAAATTGAAATAGCCAGTTTGGAAAACTTGGCATTATCTTATACCTTTGAATATACACATATCATTCAATCCATAATTTCACCTAATAAATGAAATTGCCCTGGAAAACCTTGTTGTGTATATTAGGAGACTTGTGGAAGCATTCATAGTAACATTCAAATGACAAAAAACTTGAAATAAGCCAGTTTTTCATTGACTGGAGAAGTGGATAGACCCACTGTGATATAATCCTACAAAGGATTACTGTATAGCTATTAAAAATAATTATTTATAGCTACACACTATACACATCAATTTGTTTGAATTCTAATATTGAAGTGAAAATGCAAATTGCAGACTATATATAGTATGATATTTTTATAAAGTTAAAAACCAAGTAAATAGCATATTATTTAGGGGGTGCATGGTTAAATATAAAGAAAGAAATGAAATGATAAAAAATATTGTTGATTAGAATGGGATTGGAAAGAGATATTCAAAGAGTTCTAGTGGTATTGTTGGTTCAGTTCAGTCGCTCAGTCATGTCCTACTCTTTGCAACCCCATGGACTGCAGCATGCCAGGCTTTCCTGGCCATCACCAACTCCCGGAGCTTGCTCAAACTTATGTCCATCGAGTTGATGATGCCATTCAACCATCTCATCTTCTGTCATCCTCTTCTCCTCCTGCATTCAATCTTTCCCAGCGTCAGGGTCTTTTCAAATGAGTCAGTTCTTCACATCAGGTGGCCAATATTGGAGTTTCAGCTTCAGCATCAGTCCTTCCAATGAATATTCAGGACTGATTTCCTTTAGGATAGACTAGTTTGATCTCCCTGCAGTCTAAGGAACTCTCAAGCGTCTTCTCCAACACCACAATTCAAAGGCATCAATTTTTCGGCGCTCAGCTTTCTTTATGGTCCAACTCGCACATCCATACATGACTACTGGGAAAACCATAGCTTTGATTACACAGACCTTTGTCAGCAAAGTAATGTCTTTGCTTTTTAATATACTGTCTAGGTTTGTCATTGTGGTAGTGTATTTATTAAGCTGTGATAGATTTATAGAGGTTAATTTAATTTTTATGCATTATAAACCTACGCATATAAGCCTAGGAAGTCATATGTGAATTATTAAACCTAAATAGCAGAATTCTTAAAAGAATATTTCCATTCATTTGTTAACAAAAATTTTCTTGTTGGGACTTTGCTGTCAGTCCGGTTGTTAAGACTCTATGCTTCCACTGCAGGAGGCGTAGGTTCGATCCATGGTCATGTAACTAAGATTCTGCATGGTGTGCAGTGTGGCCAGAAAAAAAAAACACCCAAAAGCAAACAAAATTTATTGTAACACCTATTATGTGTCAGATACTTTGCTAGGGATGGAAGAGACATCTGTGAACTTTACAGGCTGAATCCCCTACCCTACCTGATAGAATTGTGTACACATGTCACCGAAATATATATATAAATATGAATATCCTCACCAACAGTACTAGAAACAATGGAACGATCCTTCAGTAGGGAAATGGATAAATAAAAGTAGTATATTTGTGTATATTTGGGATATTATGTAACAACGAGAATGAATGAACTAAACTATATGTAATTACATAATGCTGATTGAAAGAAGTCAGGCACTTAATGTATAGTTTAATTTATTACAGAGTTCAAAAGCAAGCAAAATTAATCTTAGTGTTAGAAATTAGAATTGGAAAGGGGAATGTTTTTCAATCTAAATGATGGTTCCATGGGTGTATTTACTTTATGGAAATTTACCAAGCACTGGTACTTATGATGTGTGCCCCTTTTTTTGTATATATATTTTTAAATTGACTAAAAGATTACTTATACAACAGCAACAAATCTGCCCCTATGGAGCTTGGATTTTCCTGGTAGGATACAAACAGGTAAAGTAAGCAAATGAAATTATAAGTTAGAAAGGGATAGGCATTATGGAGCAAAAGGAAGGAAGGAGAATAGGGAGGTAGAGGCTGTAATTTTCAATAGAGTAGTAAGGAAAACTCCTCCTGAGAAAATAGCTTTGGTAAAAATTGAAGGCGATGAATGACCAAGCCATGTGGCTAATTGGTGAAGAACATTCCAGGCAGAGAGGATAGTAAGTGCAAAGGCTCTATGGTAAAAGTAGCCTGAGCAAGTGCGGAAAGTGGTAGGAAATGAAGTCAAAGAGACTGTGAGGTCCAAATGGTACAGGGGCCTTAGAGACCATGGTAATGACTTGGCCTTCTACTCAAAGTGAGAATACTGAGGAGTGACATGATCTGACTTAAGTTTTAACAGGATCACCATGGGTGCTGTATTGACAATAGACAATGGGAGGCAAGGGAAAGCAGAGATGACAGTTAAGATGCCACTGCGATAATCCAGGCAGAAGATGACGGTGGCTTGGACCAGGATGATAGTAGTAGAGGCTGAGAGATGGCTGCATTCCAGATAATTGTGAAAGTACAGCTGAGGGTTTACTGATAGGATGACTTATATTTTTGGCCTGAGCAGTGCAAGTGTGAAGTTGTCATTAAGTGTGGTGGGGAAGGATTTGGAAGGAACAGGTACTGGGGTAAGATCAGGAGTTTGGTTTGGATCATATTAAATTAATTAGTATTATAGGTGGCTCAGATGGTAAAGAATCTGCCTGCAATACAGGAGACCCAGGTTTGATCCCTTGGTCGGGAAGATCCCCTGGAGAAGGGAATGGCCACCCTCTCCAGTATTCTTGCCTGGGAAATTCCATGGATAGAAGAGCCTGGTGGGCTATAGTCCATGGGATCGCAAAGAGTGGGACATGACTGAATACAGCATAGCACAGTGTGATTTAGTAAGCTGGAGTTCCCCTTTTACATAACACTCTGAAAGTTCACAAAAAAAGAAATTTCATGAGCACCGAGAATCGTAGTTAAAATTGTCATACATTCTTAATCAGTGGGGCAGATATTAATATGCTTTTACTTTTTGGAATAGAGCTAACTTGCATTGATTATTCAAGTTAGTAAGTCACAAAAAACTCCATTGTTCTCCTGATTCCAATTTTGAATTTAAATAACTCAGGCCCTCCTTTCTCTGCCAGGTGTTTTTAGAATGAAAAATGTTAACTTATTCTTCACTGCTACTGTAATTGAAGTGTACTGTAAAGAAAAGATTGATTTTCTTTTTTAGCAGATGAGAACCTGAAATAATAGAGTGCTTAATTTGCAGCATTAAGTTCATTCATTCATTCATCCAACTTAGATATCTAACTAACATAGCTTTTTAAAGCGGTACAGAAGACCCACTTCTATAACTGTCTAGTGTGAAAAACATTACATAACCCTTACTGATGAGGAGGCATGTTCAGAGAAGTTAAATGAATTGAGAAGAGTCAGAAGTCTTGGTGAGTGGGAGAGCTGAAAGTTCTTACATAGAAGTTCTTGATAAAAAGAAATAAAACAGATTTTTACTTTTTTTCCTGCAAGAGGCAATGTGATTCCTCTTTCCCTTGGGCCCCGGCTCAGAGTCCTGGTTTGTGAGGTACAGGCTGGGCTTATATCACTAGGGCTGCATCATTTCCCCCTAAGCTACTTAGAGATTCCAGGCTAGTTAGTAGTCTGAGGTCTCCTTACTCATTAAACTACTTATTCCAAAGCAGTGAATATTCAGTAAGCTAATTAAAATTTGTAAGTAAGATTTCTTTATTAAAAAAAATCTATTAAAATAAGAAGAAGCCTGTTAAAATAATAATTAGAGCAGGAAAATCCCGGGAGAAAACACATGGCACACTCAAATTAGAATAATTTGAGGATATCTTAGTAAAGTGACTGTTTACAGAAGTGTGGGCAGAGTGTAGGGAAACTGCAAAGGATAAGTGACTTCCTTTGGCCAGAAGCCTCGAGGCATATAGGTCAGCCTCTTGGCACCCAGAGTAGGGTGAGAGTAGATATAGATAGGGAAGAGTGAAAAGAGGAAATGCAGTGTAGCCTGAAGGGCAAAGACCAATCAGAACCAGCTCTGAGTTCAAGCCTCCTGGCTTCCCACTACATCAACTCTGTGGTAACCTCACCCAGGAAATCTGGAATTCTCCAGAGATGCTCTTGTGCTTCCTTTGTTCTTGTCTTTTGGCTTCTCTTCCTTCTTCTGTCAGTTTATGTGGAGAGCATATAATTTTTCTAAAACAAGTATGGATTTTTGAGAGTAGAAGCTATATACAGTATAAGTAAGTTAATTTGATCCATCCAAATGTACATACCAGGATTTGGGGCTGTGTTTGTGATTCTCTCAGCAGGCACTGGGTGCCTACTATGATCACTGTGGCAAAGAAAGGTGAATAAGATAATGTTATTTTCCCTGATAAATGTCAAATTCCTTGAGGGAGACAGACAACTGTGTTGCTGACAGGATACCATAGTTATCCGGGGGAATATACCAATGCATATGGGTGCCAATGAATGTGGTACCAGGAGGGGTTTAGTGAGGATTAGGCAAGTATCCTCAACTTAAAACTCTTGTGACCTTGGGCAAGTCATTTAAACTTACTGTGCCTCATTTCCTTGTGTATAATTTGAATAAAAATAGCATGTACCTCATAAAGCTACAGTGAGTTTCAGTGAGAAGATATATAAATCTCCTAGCAGAGTGCTTATCAAAGAGTAAGAAAAACTATAATAATAGTTATTATTATGCTGTTTCTCCTGCCTGGGATGGTCTAACCCTGAACTTCCTACGCATATGTGTAAATATTTTAATTACTGCTCTTTCAAATCTTACTTCAAATATCAATTCTTCAAGAAAGTTTTACTTGAACTTCCAGTTCATATCCTCTATTATATACTTGCATAGCTTCTCATTCTTTTCCTTGATAACACTTACCACAATTGTAAGTAACTAATGAATTGTTTAATGCTATTCTTCTGATAGCTGGTGAATTCCCTGTTGATTGAGACTGTGATCTTATTCAGCACTATATCCTGAATGCCTAGAAGAGTGTACAGCACTTAGACACTCAGTGAGTATTTGTTGAAGAAATGATTTAGATAGAAAGCCAAGCTGGAACCTGATTGGGGAAGCTTTGCAATTATGATGTTTAGATGCCTGTAATTATGCCTATAATTATCTGATTGATCAGTTTAGATATGTTTTGCATAAATTAATTAGTTATACATTATTCATTCAATAAGTGATTTTTGGTCACTGTGCTATTCTGTCCTTGTGGAGCTTACATTCTAATGAGGAGAGAAGGATAATTTAAACATATATATATATATATGTTTATATATATATAAAATATATGTGTTTGTGTATGCTCAGTTGTGTCCACCTCTTTGGAATCTAAGGAACCAAAGCCCCCTAGTCTCCTCTATCTTTGGAATTTTTCCAGGCAAGAATACTAGAGTAGATTGCCATTTCTGTCTCCAGCAGATCTTCCCAACGCAGGGATCAAACCCACGTCTCTTGCGTCTCCTCCATTGGCAAGCAGTTCTTTACCACTAGCTCAGCTGATAAAGAATCTGCCTGCAATGCAGGAGACCTCAGTTCAATTCCTGGGTCGGGAAGATCCGCTGGAGAAGGGATAGGCTACCCACTCCAGGGTATTCCTTGGGCTTCCCTGGTGGCTCAGCTGGTAAAGAATCTTCCTGCAATGTGGGAGACCGAGTTGGGAAGATCCACTGGGGAAGGGATTGGCTATCCACTCCAATATTCTGGCCTGGAAAATTCCATGGGTTGTATAGTCCATGGGGTTGCAAAGAGTCAGGCATGACTGAGTGACTTTCACTTTCGCATTTCACTTTCTTTACCACTAGCACCAACTGGGAAGCCCTATATATAATGTATAATTATATATGTTATATATCTTATATTTTAAATATAAATATTATGTATAATGCCCTGTGGTGAATAAGTGCTGTGAAGTAAAATAAGGGCCATATAGATTTATGAGTTGAGGTGATATGATCAGATGTATGAAAGATAAATTTAACACTAATGTGTAAGGTCAGTAAGAAAGGGAAAAGCCTAGAATGAGAGCGACTATGTAGGGGACTAGTGGCATAGTTTAGGAAAGAGGTGGTGAGGATTCAAATTAGGCCACTGAAAGTAGAAAACAGGGATACATTTTTAAAGTATTTTGAGGATAGAACTGGTATTATGGAGGTTGGGTTAACAATCGGATATGCATATAAGAAGGAAAGAGTAGAAGATAGTGGAGGTTTTTAGCCTACATAATTGAAGATGGTGATATTATTAACTGATATAGGAAACACATAAAGAAATGCTAGGGGCTTTTTTTTTCTTATTTATTTATTTATGTTCTTTTTAGGAAATGCTGGTTTGAGGGAGAGGAGAGTAAAGATCTGTAATAACTATGCCAGATTTGCCTTGCCATCAGTATCCCAGTTGGGAAATGTTCAGTTTGGAAATATAACTTAGGGGAAAGATCGAGTTTAAAGATTCAGCATGAGAATCATTCACTTAAATTCATAGTTGAATGGATGATGTTGCTGAGGGAATTTTCAGGTGAGAAGAAAATAAGGCCACAAGTAATGACTTTTCCATGGGTTGTTTGTCAGCTCTGAGAAGATGATTAAGAGGTTAAGCTGTGCTTTTGACAACTTTGAAGGGCTGAGAAAGCAGGAATTAGTGAACTTGGGTCATAAGTGTAGATGAAGTAAATTAAATGTCAGCCTAGAATTCTGTATCTGCCAAAAATGATCTTTCATAGTAGAGGTGAAATGAAGACATTCTTGGTAAAAAATTGAGAGAATTTGTCCCATTTTCTCTGTAAAGGAAGCACGAAAAGTATGGCAGAAGTAAAAATATTTCAGATAGAAGGCAGAAGATACAGGAAGGAGTGGAAAGCAAAGAAAAGGGTAAATGTGTATGTGAGTCTAAATGAATATTGAGTGTTTAAAATAATAATAATATAAGGTCCTATTTGTTTATAATACATATAGAATTAAAATACACAGTAATAATGCCTTTTAAGTTATCTAATGCTCTTACATTTTTTGCAAAAGATGGTAAAAATACCAATTAACGTAAAAGTACCAGTTAATGTTAGACTTTGATAGTTAAGAATGTATAATCTCTATGAAATTGCCTAAAAAATACTAAAGGAGTATATAACTTCCAAATAAAGAAGGAAATGTAGAATAATTTTTGAAAATAAGCAGTCTAAAAGAAGGCAAGAAAGGATTAGCAAAAAGAACCCAGTAAGTGGGACAAATAGGGAGCGCTTAGTAAGATGGTAGATTTAAACCCAGATATTTCAGTAGTTACATTAAACATAAATGAAATCTAATCGGCAAATATTGTCAAATAAGATATAAAAATGAAAGCTAATTTCTTATATTTTCTAATAGACTTATCTAAAAAGCATAATGACACAGAAAGAATGAAAATAACAATGTGGGGGAAAAACATGCAAACAATAACCAAAAGAAAGTTGGTATTTCTTTATTAATATTAGCTAAAGAATACTTCAAGACAAACAATGTTACTGCAGATAAAGAGAGGCACTAAATATTAATGACACAGCAGGTCTATATTTGTATGTACTTAACAACAGAAGCTCAAAAAACATAAATCAAAAACTAACTGAATGATAATGAAAACACAGCTATCAAGATTCATGGGACAGGAATTTCCTGGTGGTCCAGTGGTTAGAACTCTGCAGTTTCACTGCCAAGGGCTCTTGTACAGTCTCTGATGGGAGAACTAAGATCCCACAAGCCATGCGGCATGGCTGCCCCACCCTCCCATCCCCCCAAACGGGAGATTCTCAAATACTGGTATAAATAGTTTCCTTTTCTCCTTCTTGACTTCCTAAAGTTAGATATTTAGCCCGTTGCCCTTCAGGTACACCAGATTCTCTACCAAACCTGTGTTGTTACTTGTGTTGCATTTAGGCAATGATACTATTCTTTTGGGCTTCCCTGGTGACCCAGTGATAAAGAATCTGCCTGCCAATACAGGAGACGCAGGTTTGATCTCTGGGTTGGAAAGATTCCTTGGAGAAAGAAATGGCAACCCGCTCCAGTATTCTTGCCTGGGAAAGTCCCATGGACAGAGGAGCCTGGTGGACTATGGTCCATGGGGTTGTAAAAGAGTCAAACACGACTTGAGTTCAGTTCAGTCACTCAATCGTGTCTGACTCTGCGACCCCATGAACCGCAGCACGCCAGGCCTCCCTGTCCATCACTAACTTCCAGAGTCCACCCAGACCCATGTCCATTGAGTCGGTGATGCCATCCAACCATCTCATCCTCTGTCGTCCCCTTCTCCTCCCACCTTCAATCTTTCCCAGCATCAGGGTCTTTTCAAATGAGTCAGCTCTTCGCATCAGGTGGCCAAAGTATTGGAGTTTAAGCTTTAGCATCAGTCCTACCAATGGATATTCAGGACTGATTTCCTGTAGGATGGACTGGTTGGATCTCCTTGCAGTCCAAGGGACTCTCAAGAGTCTTCTCCAACACCACAGTTTAAAAGCATCTTAGCAACTAAGAAACAGCAAACAACAACTCTTCTTTCATAAAACTTGTTTTGAGAAATTGGGAAGATACAGAAACAGACTCCACCCTACCATTATTAAGCAGCAGTGTGACAGTAAGCAAATTGTTTAACCTGAAGTTCCCGTTTTGTGACTTGTAAAATTAGAATTGTGATAATTTCCTCAGAAGCTGGAGGGCTAAACGAGATCATCCATGTAGACTGCCTAATACAGGGCCTGGTATGTGGTGAATGCTCCTTTAATGCTCATTTGTCATGTATTCAACCAGGGTTTTCTTTCCAGGTAGGTTGTATATGTAGAGCCTCATAAAGTTCCCAAAGGAAAGAGGGAAAAGATGCTCTGGCCACTGGCAAACTAGTTGCTAGAAGCCCTCAGCTCCTAGGTTTTCACAGGCTTCATAGAGGTGAGAGCTAGAGTGTGCACGAGGTGGGGAGTTGGAGGGTGAGTGAGGTTGTGTCTGTTCTTAGTCTCTGAACAGATCTACCCTAAGTGTATTCTTTACTCTAAAAATGCATGTGGTTTATTTTTGATGAGAATTAATTACGTATGTTGAAAGGGTAGGCTATCTGTTGAGGATAAGTATGTATTTTAAACAAATTCAGTGACATTTTCTGGATTTTTCAAAAGAAAACTGGAGTGTGTATTATTTGGAAGGGAGAGGCATTTGAATAAATAAGGGTTCCCATGAAACAAAAGGCTTGACTATCATATTTCTTACATAGGACATAGAATACATTTTGATGTTTTCAGTTACAGAAATTAGATTATAATTATGACTGATTCACATTGTTGTACAGCAGAAACCAACACAAAACTATAGGGAAATTTTTCACCAATTAAAAATAAACAAAATTTAAAAAAAAAAGAATTAGATTTACACGAAGCTTATCTGGACAGAAGTATGGTTCACTGTTGTTTAAAAATGCTCTTGAGTTTTAATTCTGGAATGCTGATGTGTTGCCTTGGGAGACGGCCCTGCCTCTCAGTGTGGCTGATGGGAGTCAGATGTGTTGTCAATGCTTCAAAAGTCTGTCAAAGAAGGACTCCCTAGTGTTCCAGTAGTTAAGACTTTGCCTTCCAGTGCAGGGCGCCCGAGTTCGATCCCTAGTCAGGGAGCTAAGATCCCACATGCCTTGAGGCCAAAAAATCAAAACAAAAAACAGAAGCAATATTGTAACAAATTCAAAAGACTTTTTTTAAATGGTCCACATCTAAAAAGGAAAAAAAAACTCTTTAAAAGAACAAGCAAACCAAAAAAAAAAAAATTCCAAAATCTGTCAAAGAGACTTTCCATGGAGGCTGTGAAAGTGAAAGTCGCTCAGTTGTGTCTGACTGTGCAACCCCGTGGACTATACAATCCATGGAATTCTCCAGGCCAGAATACTGGAGTGGGGAGCCATTCCCTTCTCCAGGGGATCTTCCCAACCTAGGGATCGAACCCAGGTCTCCCACTTTGCAGGCAGTTTCTTTACCAGCTGAGCCACCAGGGAAGCCCAAGAATACTGGAATAAGTAGGGTATCCCTTCTCCAGTGGATCATCCCAACCCAGGGATCGAACCAAGGTCTCTCCTACATTGCAGGCAGATTCTTTACCAGCTGAGTTTCCAGGGAATCCCATGGAGGCTATAGAGGAACCTATTCAGTTGTATACCTACCTGACACATTTTTTATTTTTTAATGAGAGAAATAATTTTAAAGGAAAGGAATCTTTAACTGAAAACATTGTCTGTGGTAATTTAGAACCACCTCTCAGCACGTGTTTTAGGGAGATGAACGGTGTCATCTCTTCTTCATGTACTGTGGCTGTGAGGCTGACGTTTTATATACTTTTGCAGATGAGCCTCTCTGTGAATGTCACGAGCAGTTACCAGTCTATCATGCACAGAGTAGAAAGGGCAGAGCCAAACTGTAAGGGTGTCAGTACGTTATGGCAATAAAATTTTTCACAGCCTCAAATAAAAAAAATACAGTACTTGACAAGTGCATCTGTTTTAAATTATTTCAGATACTATGGAAACAGAATTTCTGTTTGTTCAGTTCTCCTGTTAGAAGTGAATTGTGTTTCCAAAGCTTGTTTTCAAGTCAGTTGTTCAGAATTTGGAACTTACTTTCTAAAAGAAAATGAAATGGTCTGGATTCTTGGGCTAGCTCACATTTTAAACGTAAAGAAAATGAAATATTTTACACTGAAAAAGCAGGCTATGCTTTGGTAGCCCTAACCACTTAATACAATAGAAAATAAAAATTGAAAGAAGGATTCTTTTAGTTTTATGAAGAATATTAAGGAAAAGCAAGTCTTATTACACAAAGCATAGCGGGAAAAGCACAGGAAAGGCTGTGGCCCTCAGGCAAGCTAGATAAACTCTTTGATCTCAGTTTTCACATCAGTTAAACTAGGTCTTTGTGGGGCTATATAAGATAATAATGTAAAATTCCTGATAAAATGACTGACTTTAAATGAGCTCTCCATAAATGCTGCTGCTGCTAAGTCACTTCAGTCATGTCCAACTCTGTGAGACCCCATAGACGGCAGCCCACCAGGCTCCTCTGTCCACGGGATTCTCTAGGCAAGAACACTGGAGTGGGTTGCCATTTCCTTCTCCATAAATGGATACTGTTAAAATATAGGTATAGGTAGGATCCAAACCCAGGTTTCCTACAAATTCCAGGTCCACTGCCTTGTCCTGCAAGTGGCTGTGTTGGGGCAGGAGCAAGGGAGGGACCAGAAGGCCAGGGT
Source organism: Okapia johnstoni (assembly GCA_024291935.2). Taxonomy (NCBI): domain Eukaryota; kingdom Metazoa; phylum Chordata; class Mammalia; order Artiodactyla; family Giraffidae; genus Okapia; species Okapia johnstoni. The sequence continues at coordinate 44,950,894 of CM044306.1, read as the reverse complement.
AGAGCTGTTAGTTGTTTGTGTGGAACCACGCCCCACAGACGTGTGGCGGACAGGAGCTCTTGGTCAGATGTCACCCTCCTGGGAGGCTTATCACACTCAGGTGTACAAGGGAGCAGCCCCTTTTCCCTTCTCTCACTGCTCCCTAGTCCCCACTGCCAGGACCCTGCCAGTACTGGGGGCAGAGACAGGTTCTCCCAGAATCCAGAACTCTCATAGAAAGGGTGACCTGACCTTGTGATGAGAGGAAGCATGGCCTGCAGAGGGTTTTGTTGTTGCTTGTGTTGCTTGTTTGTTTTAAGAACAGGGAAAGCTAATGCTTACCGGTGCCTCGCATATCCCAGGCACAATCCTGTGCCTTTTAACATATTATCTCATTTAGTGTTCAAGGCATCCCTGTGGGGAGCAGGCATCGTTACCCCATCTTGTAGACCAGGAAAGGAGAACTTAGACGATGTGACTGCACGAAGGTGACACAGCTAGGAAATTACAGAGCAGGGATTCACACGCAGGTCTGTCGGCTCTCAGGTGCCCTTTGGGTTCTCAAGGGAATGCACACGTGTGGTCATCTACAGTGTTATCTAGCCTTTCTGTCTTTTTATAAACTTTACTGGTTGTGTGCCCTTGGGAAGGAGAGGAATGGAATGAGATTTAGTTTATTAACACCATTAACTTTAAAAATTGAACAGGATCTGGCTTCCATCCCTCATTTCAAATCGAACCACATAATGGGGATGAAAACATATTGATTAGAGAGAAACTATTTATTAGAGGTAAAGTTGTTTACAGTGTAAATAAGCTACATGTTCCATTATACACAACTTGGCCTTTCAACATTTCATAATCTGTTGCATTTAATTAGGCACAGTACATAAAGTATGCATCACAAGTAAACATTGGAAACACAATGGCAAATTTTTCTAAGATCTGTGCTTCATAAATTTGCAGTTTGCTAATCTCAGTAATTATGTTTTGGTGTCAGCTGCTGCTTTTCCAAACAAGTGCTGATTCTCTCCCTTAAGTCTTTAAGGAAGCCAAACTGAGGATGAACTCTAAAGTTCTGCACTTCTGCCTATTGAAGATTAAGTCGTTAAGTAATAATTTTTCTCTTTTATTTAACATTGTTATTAAAATGGTAAATAAATGGAGTGATAGAATTTGAAACGTAAGGTACAATTAATGCTAATTAATAAATTGGCTTTCAGTGACTATAGAGACATTGTAGATGGTCTAGCTTTTTAAATTTGAATATGACATTTTTCTTAAAGGCAAAGCACTCTGGGGAACTTTAGTGGTTTGAGAATTACAAAGTATCTGATTTTAATTATTTCAAGAATTCTCAGACCTGCCAACCCCATCCTTCAGATAGAATACAGGAATGGGATTGTTGAGTCCTGTAGCTGTGTGAGCCAGCACAGTGCCTGGCAATTACACTCTTCAGGATTATTAAATGACTTCTAAGTGACTTTTTTTTAAAAAGAAGATTGGTTACATTTTTCATTGAAAAGTGCGTGTTTTTTAAAAGTCTTTTTTTTCTAATGAAAAAAAAAAAAACCCCAAACCCCAGCAATTACTCATCTGAAATCAATTTGGATATTTGAAAACACATAGAAAAACACAAAATTAGAATTTACTTGTAAACCCACTCCAAACGATAAAAGATGCGTGCCCTGGTACTTTTTGTATACATACATGTATGTGTATATTTGCATGTACATACCTATGTATGTCTATGTGTATTTTTACCCCACCTCAAATTCTCATACTCTATGAGAAGGAAGAAAAAGCCCTTTCCTCCTCTTTACAATACACTGTGAATAGTCCCCCCATGTCAATAAATATTTGTCTTCAACGTTTTAATCAGTGATCATATTCCATTATACAGGTGTGCTGTACATTAATATCTCCTCTCTTTTTATTATTTAAGTAAGACTGTAACAAATATCTTTTGTATGTATCTCTAAATATTTACTCAAGATAAATTCTAAGTAATGCTGAATCCAAGCATATGTGTGTCCATATTTGCTGGCTTACTTTACAGAAAGGTTATGCTAAATAATAAGTAAAATGTGTCTACTGCTCTCAGTTTATTTCTTTAAATGTTTTTGATTTCCTGATGTTGACAAATTTGTTCTTTGTTGAGTTCCGAAAGGTCACTGTGACACATCGAAGTTACTGCCTGAGTGAGCCTTGTTTTTACAGCTCAAGGTCTTCCCTAGATGCACCCCGTCCAAGGGGCTCCCACACGTCCTCACACAGAGAAATTAATACAATCATGGGGCTTCCCTGGTGGTCCTGTGTTTGGGACTCCAGGCTTCCACTGTTGGGAATGTGGGTTCTCTCCTTGGTTGAGGAACTAGGATCCCACATGCTGCGCAGTGCAACCAAAAAATAAATTAACTAATTAATTAAGATAAATAAATAAAAGAAGTTAATGTGAACAGAGTGTGCCTGCTCACTTAAGGCAGCAGTCTTAAACGAGGGGGCACATGCTTCACAGAGTAGCTGAAGATTTTCCAGAGGGTTACAAGGGCTGCATGGTTTTAAAAGGGTTTCACTGGTCAGCTTTCCTTATGTGTGTGTGTGTGTATATATATGTGTGTGTATGTATATATATAAATATATATATCCATACTCCTTCCTAAAACCTGCGTGCCTCAGAAAGCTGCTGGGGTGGAAGTTCATGTGGTTGTCCTTTTTCCTCTTCCCCTTTCCACCTGTTCTTTTCCCACTTTATGAAATAGGTACTCCCACTCATTGCCCCAAAGTGTGAGACCCTTTCTGGTGCTCAACAAAGGATTGTGTGAAATATTGGTGATAACCAAACCTCCTTCAGTCAGCACTTTATAACCCAGCACCCTTCTGCTTAAGAAATGCATGTGTTGATTCTGAATTGAAGAATGTGTTCAAAGTATTCAGTGGTTTACAAATAAATTAGTGAATCAGAATTAAAGCAGTGTTCCCCTCTGAAGAACTCTGACTTCATAAGGGGGAATTTCAATTCTGATAAAGATAGAACTTTTAACAATAAAGTGTTTTTTTCAGCTATTAAAAAAAAGAAGTGAATGTGTGATAAAACCTTACTTTTGACGGTCAAAGTAAGTATTATTTATCAAAATAAGTATTTGTATTGCTTTGATTAATTTTAGACTCACTGTACTGATAGCTTAATCCAGAAGGATATGTTAAAGATGTAGAGCCTTATAATTACAGGAAATAAGAGTTTAAAATTTTCAATTTCCATATATTACGTGTAAAACATAAAAGTATATTGCATTAGTATAATATGGGAGGGAAATAAAATGGAAATACACTTCCAAAAACAAAAGAAAACACAAAAATTTTGACTATTAGAGAACAAGTTTATATGTTTTTAAAATGGATAGTGGGTATCAGTTTGCTATTTATATTTGGTTGGATGCATTTTAAAGAACAGCATTACAGTTTTATTTTAAAATGTCAACATTTATGACATACTAAAATAACATTGTTTATAACTGTAAGCTCATAATGAAAAATTGTAGATGCCAACTTAAAAAATGTACAAAGGAGAAAAAAACGTATGAGCAAGTATCTGATTTTTCACCGTTTTTTAGGCAGTATTCTAGCAAAAGGTGTGCAAACTACTAATATGGGACAGGCGCCTAGACAGAAGGCTGCCTTACCTGGCCTCAAGTGGTCCCACAGGAACTGTTCCCGGCAATCTCAGTCTCCCCTCCACTTAGTGAGCCCTGGGGAGATGGGGGCGGTGAGAGCACCAGCTTAGCTCCTCTTCAGGCTTTCCCTGGCCTGGAGCACTCTCCGCTCTCCTGTTTCTTAGCCGGAGGCTGCTGGTCCGTAGGTGCTTCACTCTGGCACCCATGGCTTCTCCCTCTCTCTCGGCTTCCTTGTTCTCCACAATGAGAGTGTTCCTCACTTGTTAGACCTCACTTCTTCCAGAAACACTCCTTGCAGAAACGCTGCTTGATTCCCTTTTCCTCTTTTCCTTCAGAATGGTGTCTCCTTCCCCTTTCATTATAAAAGAGAGGTTAAGAAATTAAAGGAAAGGGGAGTCAAGTTAGAAAGTAGAAAAAATCTCTGGGATCTTGGCAAGGTCCAGGTAAATGGAGGCAGCTTATGTTTTTGGCTTCTTTGTTTGAACACAGCTTCTAGAGGTTTGTACCTCTGAAATATGGAGTCTCAGTAGAAATACTATTGAATTGAATTGAAGCTGAAGTCCAGTTCAAATTTCACCTTACCTCTGAATTCTCCTTTGATTTCCCAGACCTGCTGGGGCTTATCTTCCTCCAGATTCCTTGTGCACTCAGAGTCCATTCTCTGCAGTTTAGTGTGTTATCATCACCATCATGCAATTTTTGTTAATTATTTGAGTGTGTAGCGTTGTTTTTATGACCAGATTAAAAGTTCTAGGCAAGTAGAAGTTCCTGTTTATTTTTTTGTCTCCCCATGGCACCTAGTACAGCACTGTCTGTAACACATAGTCAATAAACACACCTCAGTTGATTGTAAAAAAGGGGGAAAAATTGATGGGGAGTTCTGGGGTTGAAATCTGGATTTGTCACACTTCACTATATGATTTAGGGCCACTTGTGTATAGTCTGGATCTCTTGATTCTTCATTGATAAAACATGGGTGACAGTGGTAATTAATAGTATTAGGTAATCACTATGAGCCCAAATCATTAATGTGCCTAACATTTCTATAAGAAATATATTACTCTTCTTATTATTATTGTTCTCATTATATATGAGAGGAATACGAAAATAATCTGCCCAGGGTCACTCATAGTAAATAGTAGTGTGGGTTTGAAACCAGACCAAGTCCCAAGCATTTATCCATCATGTGATACTGTACACATCTGATGTAGCTACCTCAGAGATCAAGATTCTAAGTGAGTAGAAGGCTCTGTGTATCTTTTTGCAAAAAGTAAAAAAAAAAAAAAGTGATACAAAAGTTGAATTTAGTAACTGTATTTGGAAAGCATTTTTATTTTTTCCCCCAGATTTATTGAGGTATAACTGAAACATAACACTGTTTAAGGTGTGCAGCAGGTTGATACATTTAAAAATTGCAAAATAATTACTGAACAGTGTTAGCTACCACCTGCATCCATGACATAGTTACCATTTGTTTTTCCTGGTGAGAACATTTAAGATGTACTCTCTGAGCAGCATTCAAGTATGTGATACAATATTATTAGCTATAATCAATCCCTGGTAACTTCCACTCTACTCTGTTTCTCTGAGTTTGTCTTTTTTAGATTCCACATTTTAAGACATTTTAATTTTTTCCAGTTTGTAGGTTATCTTTTCCTTTCATTTATGGTTTCCTTTGCTGTACAAAAGCTTGTAAGTTTGATTAAGTCCCATTTGTTTATTTTTTGCTTTTCTTTATATTGCTCTAGGACACTGACCTAAGAAAACATTGGTACAATTTATGTCAGAGAATGTTGATGGTGTCATGTCTTATATTTAAATCTTCAAGCCACTTTGAGTTTCTTTTTGCATATGATATAAGGATGTGTTCTGATTTCATTAATTTACATGTGGCTGTCCAACTTTCCTAACAACACTTGCTGAAGAGACTGTCTTCTCCCCATTATGTGTTCTTGTGTCCTTTGTCAAAGATTAATTGTCCATAGGTGTGTGGGTTTATTTCTGGCCTTTCTGTTCTGTTTCATTAATGCGCATGTGTGTTTTTGTGCCAGTACCATACTGTTTTGATTACCGTAGCTTTGTAGTATTATCTGAAGTCTGAGAGGAGTATGCCTCCTGCTTTGTTCTTTTTTCTGTAAATTGGTTTGACAATTCTGTGCCTTTTATGGTACCATGTAAAATTTCGAAGTATTTGTTCTAGTTCTGTGAAAAATGTCATGGGTAATTTGATAGGAATCACATTAAATCTATAGATTGTTTTGGTAGTTTGGTCATTTTAACAATGTTAATTCTTCCAATCCAAGAGCATGGGATATCTTTCCATTTCTTTGAGTCATTGTCAGCTTCTCTTATTAATGTTTGTGGTTCTTAGCGTATAAATCTTTTACCTCCTTTGTCAGGTTTACTCCTAAATATTTTTTGATGCAATTTTAAAAGAGATTGTTTGTTTATAGTCCCTTTCTAGTGTTTCCTTTTTAGTGTATGATGTGACCAACAAAGGCTTAATTTCCAAAATAGACAAACAACTCACACAACTCAATAACCAAAAAAACCACAAACAACCCAATCAAAAAATGGGCAAAAGACCTAAATAGACATTTCTCCAAAGAAGACATACAGATGGCCAATAGGCACATGAAAGGAGGCTCATCGTTTCTAATTATTAGAGACATGCAAATCAAAACTATAAAGAGGTACCACCTCACATTGCTCAGAATGACCATGATTAAAAAGCTTATAAACAACAGATGTCGGAGAAGGTGTGGAAAAAAGAGAATCCTCTTTCACCATTGGTGGGAATGTAAACTGGTGCAGCCACTATGGAAAACAGTATTGAGGTGCCTCAAAAAACTAAAAATAGAGTTACCATATGACCTGGCAGTCCCTTTTCTGGGCATATACCCAGACAAAGCTGTAACTCAAAAAGATACATGCACCCTTAGGTTTATGGCACCACTATTTTCAGTAGCTAAGACATGAAAACAATCTAGATGTCCATCAACAGATGAATGGATAAAGAAGATGCAGTGTGTGTGTGCATACACACAGATTGAAATATTACTCAGCTATAGGAAAGAATGAAATAATGCCATTTGCACGAACATGGATGGATCTAGAGATTATCATACTAAGCGAAGTAAGTCAAAGACAAATACTATATGATATCACTTATATATGGAATCTAAAATATGACACAAATGAACATATCTATGAAACAGCAACATACTCAGAGATGAAGAGAACAGACTTGTGGTTGTCAAGGTGGAGGAAGGATTGGGGAAAGAAGGATTGAGAGTTTTGGATTAGAAGATGCAAACTAGTATATATAAACAACAAGGTCCTACTATATAGTACAGGGAAGTATATTCAGTATCCTGTGGTAAACCATGATAGAAATGAATATGAACAAATATATATGTGGCTTCTCAGGTGGCACTAGTGGTAACCCGCCTGCCAATGCAGGTAGACATAAGAGACTCCAGTTCAATCCCTGAGTTGGGAAGATTCCCTGGAGGAGGGCACAGCAACCCACTCCAGTATTCTTGCCTAGAGAATCCCATGGACAGAAGAGACTGGTGGGCTACAGTCCATGGGGTCGCAGAGTCGGACACGACTGAAGCAACTTAGTACACACACAAATGTATAACTGAATCACTTTGCTGCTCAGCAGAAATTAACACTAAACCAATTATACTTAGATAAAACATTTTTTAAAAAGGAAAACATGTTACTTTTTAAAGGCAGTTGGCAGTCTGCAGCTGAACAGAGAGAGTCAGGGGAAATGCATGGCTATATTAAATGGGAGGGAACAGAAGCTTTTCCAGTCACTTCTTGGCCTTGCAGAAGGGCTCTAGAAAATCAACACCCTGCAAAATGCTCACTACTCATTCCCCTGATTGCCAAAGGCATACAGCCTGGAAGCTGGTAGTGATGAACATCAGTAGGAGGAGGAGAGTACTTGTGCTTTTATTCTCATATTTAATTGATCTTAAAATTCTTGCCCAGCCCTTTGCCTTCTGAACAGTCCAGAGTCATGACTCCTTGATATGCGGCTCAAAAGAGAAGCACAGGACAAACTATTCCCTTTCTCTCCACCAATTTCCTGCCCGTGTTTCTATTCTGGGACCAATGTACAGCCCATTCCAATTCAAAGACAGAGTAACCTCTGCTCTCCTTCGAGCACGTGTGTACAGCCTGGCTCCACTGTGAGCCCTGCGTAGGGGGCAACTGCATGTGCTCTGTAGCTTTTGGTGCTTCCTACTGGCTGACTTTTGCAACTAATTGTATCCATCTGTTTTTAAAAGGTGAAAAAGAACTCCTGAATTTAGGTGTCTTTAAAAGGTGAAAAAAAACAATTTGGGTGTCGATTTCTACATTAATTACACTGATCCCAGTTCAATTGCAGCAGTGTGGTCTCAATAGCTGATAGCTGCAATACCCAAATCTGTGATATCAGAATGTGACGTGCATATTTTAATTTGAGAAATAGTTTAACATTTTTAGATATTCATTTAGATGTGGTTATGCAGGTTAAACATAACGTATGATCACTGCTTCTTTCATTGCTTCCAATTAAACCTTGCTTGTTAGTTTAACCTCTAGGTAATCCCATCAAACAATTGATGTCAAGGAAACACTGCCCACAGTAGCTTTGGATGAGTGGCCATTAATTTTAATTGCCTTGATATTAAAGATTAAGAAGTATTGGGACTAGCAGAATAGAAATGATCTGATGTCAAGCAAATCCACTTGCTAAAGCTTCCCCAGGCTGCTGGTGATATTAAAATTTTACTGTGAGAATTAAATAAACCTTTATTAGTGATGACTGTTGTTTGATTGGTCCAGGGGTATGCATAAACACAGGATTCTTACATATCTGGAGATGAGACCTTCAATGGTATGGAGATTCCTCAATTATGAAACTGTTAATAAAGCTGTAATCTGATTTTCCTGGCTAGGTTTCATTAATGTATTATAGCTTCTCTGATTGTCAAGGTAATATTAACTACAAAGTATGGAATCCAACAGAGAATTGTTTAGAAGAAGAGAATTCTAAAATGGGCCTTTGTTGCTAAATTCAGAGTTGGGGAATTTTCATTAATTATGCTTAAGAAATACCAAATTCCCTCTCAACCAGGAATATCTCCCTTTCCACTATATATTCAATATTTAACTCTTTCAAAGGCCTGACAGTCTTAATCAGACAAGCTAGAGTGATGTTGTATATTGAAGGGGGTTTTTGTGTGGCAGCTCTCTAGATCTGCCTTCTGAGCTGAGAACATGTTTGTGAAAGGTAGGGTAGGCTTGTGAAAGGAAAGGCTTTGAGAACTTGCTTTAACAAGCATAACCAGAACAAATACCATTAGAGTCATTTTCAACTTAATTCAGAACCTTTATTTTTAGAGACATAATTTTGGTATGGGAATGAATCTTATAGTCACTGAGGTTGCCTTCTCCTGGTGCAAAAATCCCTCCCAGAGCATCTGCCTCCATCCTCCTGGAGGCCTGGGCTCCACGTTAGCATCACGTCGGCCTCTCCCTCTCCCCTGGCCTCCATTGTGAGTCAGTGGCCAAATCCTGCCTATTTGTCTTCCATGACCTCTGCCCTTCCTACAGCTCCTGTTCTGCCTGGCGCAGGCCCTCATCACCTGTGTACCCTCCTAACTGCCACCCAGTAGCATGCCCTACACTATTGTCCCAAGCACCTGTCCCACACATACGGGGCCGAAAGAAGGCAGAGTGGAGTTGGGTCCCTCAGGGCTGTTTGAGAGCCTAATATTGTGACAGTCTAGATGCTGGAACTAAGGCCTGGACGTGGAATTGGAAGGGGACCAGATCTTAGTTCTGAGTAAAGAACTGTGTATCCATTGGAGCTGCCTACAGTGGAGTGAGATTTGAAGTGAGTACCACATCGATGGCTGGTGGTGGAGATACCATGACACCAAGAGAAAATAGAGAAGGAGGTGCAGGTTTAAAGAACACCCAAGTTCCATTTGAGACCTGTTGAGTTGCAGATTGTGGTAGAACATTTATAAGAAAATGTCTTAAAAATCAAGAACTGAAATTCTTCATAGAAGTTAGGGGTAGAGGTGGAAATCTGGTTCACAGACACCATAGTTGAAATTGTTAATAGAGATAAGATTACTCAAGGAGAAAGAAGAGAGCTAAGAGCTGAGTCTTGGAGAAAGTGTGTATGTGCACACACACACCCCCACACCATAGTGTGTCAGGGAAGGAGAAGCAGAAGCATAATGTCACAGGTGATAATTACAAGTGTCAGATGCTGCTGAGTGGTAAAACAAGTTGAGAGAGAGAAGGTCATTAGATTTGGAACAGGTGTGAGGCCTGTGTGATGACAATCAACCACCTAGCCCTTGAGGTTGTTAAGATGCTACTTGAGAAAACGTGTGCAAAAGGCTTTATGTACTGCTTGGTGCAAAGGAGATGCTTGTTAAATACTATTGCCACCACTATTTGAAATGAAGGAAAGAAAGGACACATAATCCTTCCTTGGGGGTGAGGGGACGACAGTGGAACAGAAATGGCAGGAAGGCCTCATCTGCAGCATATTTGCTTCCTGATGAGTTTGGCTTGTTCCTGTCTGAACCTGTACTCGTGGTAACTGCACAGGTCTTCAGCGAATGTGCTGGCATGTGTGTGCATGCCCATATGTGCACACAGTGACTCCCCAGGATGGGACCGCGTGTGGGCAGCAGCAGGCCAACATTGTTTTCCTCATGTGGCTCCCTTGCCAGGGCTGTCTAGCTTTCCCTGGAAGGATGAGCACCATGGTTTGAAGAAAGAGAGATCTATTTCCAAAGCAATTAAAGGCTTGGCAGAGATGGTCAACCAGCGTGCCCACTGGTATAAATTGGGTTGGAGGTCTCATATCACTCACTCCTTACCTTTCCTCAGGGTCCCTAAATAGCTATTCAGGATGAGACAGTGACCCACCCTGCCTGATACCACTGCAACCATGCTCCTTTGAAAGATGATTAAGAAATTATTTAGAAGTATTTTTAAACTGTTACTTGAACAAGAGAGAGGTCAGAGCCTTTCACACAGCAAAGTAGTTAACTCTTCATGCATTGCTGTGTGGGTTTTAGCTTCTTTATATAGCTCAGCTCCCAGGTGCCTGAACACTCAATGTAACTATAAGCAGTGCATCTTGGGCTGAAGTTTTGTTGTCAGTGAAATGTGATGAAATCTGCCTGTTTCCAAGATCCTCCTAAGAAATCTCTTCCATTTGCGCTGGTTGACATCATAAGTAGTTTGCAAAAGAAAGAAGTATATTCCACCTGATGAAATCAGCCGCTGATTCTGTATTTGCATTTGACCTTATTGAATTGCTTGAGTTTTCAAGTTGTGACCTTCTCACATGTTAACTGGCAGAACTTGAGCAGCCATCTTGGCAGACGTACAGTATCTTCTAAGGCGGGAGACAAAGGGGTTTTTCATCCGTTATTAATTGATGTTACTCTTTTCAGCAGACCAAACATAATTCTACTGTACAGCTGCCAAAATTGTTCCAGACCCCAAAAGAACAAGTCATTCTTTCACAAGTGTTTCTTATTATTTACCTAACTTAACAAACGTTTCCTTTCGTTTTTCAGCTCCTTTGCTGGTGGGGGAGGGGAGGGCTAATCATTTATATATGAATTGGTGTACACCAACTGAGTATTTTTGATGAACAACACTTCCAGCCATTTTAGTAACTCCAAGAAATGTTCTTATTCCAAGGGTGTTGAAAGGTTTGCCTAAAGAGCGTGTGAGCCTCAGCACCATTCTGCTTTATCTCCGAGATGTAATCACAGGCTAGAATCAAGTATCTCCCAAGGTCGCCCCCTGGGGTCCTACAGTTAGTATTGGAAATTTGATTTTTGTTTTCTCCTTTGACCCTCACTTCCCCTTACTCACATCCCTGTGATTTGTAGGTATCCAACTGGTTTGGCAACAAACGAATCAGGTACAAGAAGAATATCGGCAAGTTTCAGGAAGAAGCCAACCTCTATGCTGCAAAGACAGCCGTGACAGCCGCGCATGCAGTGGCCGCAGCCGTGCAGAACAACCAGACCAACTCGCCCACCACGCCGAATTCTGGTGCGTACGGGTGCTCACTCCCTCTCGGCTCAGGAAGCCTGAGGCCACACAGCCCTGTCTCACGGGCCAGGACACAAGAGCCTTACTGAGGACACAGTGGACTCATAAAGACTTCTATTAAAATGCAGGCTTGTTCCTGGAATCAGTGAAGCAGCGGGTGACAAGAGGGCCTGTAAACCCACTATTCATCTCACTATCAGTAGGTCCTGGAACTTTCACACTTAGAAGTGGTTTTGAATTCAGCAATGAGGTCCTGTGCTATCCCTAATGATTATTTTAACTATATTGTTCCATGTGTCATTTTAAAATCCATAGTGGCCTGTCAAAGAACGAGTGAAATAGCAAAAGTGGGAAATTGACCTGTTGCTGTGAGTAATGAGTCTGGAATGCTGGGGTTAGTACCACAGTGCTTTCTCCCTGATGTGGCTGCAGACTCAAGTCTGCAGTCTTTATATCTCCTCAGCATCTGTGCTGACTTGGTAGGCTCAGCACGTGGTTAGCTGATCAGGACATGGTTAGCTGTGAGAGATATAGTAGTTAGTACACGAATGCAGTATCTTGGCTCCTTATACAATACATTTTGGCCAAATTTTTTGTGGCATTTTTGATGGAGTTGGAAACGTTAAAATTACAGGAACTTGAGTAGCAACGAAAGATGTGCAGCTAGCCCAAACAGATGGGCTTGAGAAGCAATTCAAGGGGCTTTTCTAATGAGATAATTTAAATATAATCTTTAAAAATTCAGAAAGGGAGGCGTTTTTGTTTGTTTTGATGTCTTCTTTTTCCCTCTGTCCCTCCCTGCCAAGTTCTTTTTAATGGAGCATGGAAATTGATGAAAGTTAGGCAGAGTGAATGGCTAAGAAAGAGCTTCAGGGACTTCCTGGCAGACTAGTGGTTAAAACTCTGTCCTTCCACTCCAGGGGGCACGGGTCAGTCCCTGTTTGGGGAACTAAGATCCCACATGCTTCTTGGTGTGGCCAAGTAAATAATAAATACATTTTTTAAATGAAAATAAATAATAAAAAGTCTGGAGGATTTTTTTTTTTTAAAACTTCAGAAAAATGTTTCTTCTCTGGGTAATTGTCCACCATGACAGCTAATGATGGTGAAGAGCTCGCTTAATGACCAAGTCCTGGAGATAAATGAAAACAAGGGGATAGTCCCAAGTCAGCTGCTGGGTGTTTCTCTGTTTTGATTCCTTTGTTTTATAGTTGGGTTTCCCCATCGCTAAGACTTCTCTAGATGCAAAATGAATCACAGGACCTCACTCCTTGCAGTTATTCTCCATCCTCTTAGATCTAGAAATGCTTTATGTTGTATACAACCTTTCCCTTCTTTACCTCTTCTCCTTTCCCTGCCTCTGGGTCTTTGAGGATTATGTGTGTAGCTCTCTGTTATTCAGCTACTTAACTCTTTCCTTTCCAGGTTCTTCTGGTTCTTTTAACCTCCCAAATTCTGGGGACATGTTCATGAACATGCAGAGTCTGAATGGGGATTCTTACCAAGGGTCCCAAGTCGGAGCCAATGTGCAATCACAGGTAGGAGAAATGCCCCAGCTGGGGCCTTTCTAGCAGGGTAGGGTTTGGGCTCAAAACTCCTTCCTTTCGCCCCACGGAAGTGGTCTGCACATCGTGCAGAGCCTGAGCTGGGTGCTTCCGGACGTGACCCATCTGCCCCACCATTTAATTGAATGAGAAGTCAAGTGAACAGTGACTTTGGATGATTCAAACCTGATACACTTTGTGAATGCATTCGGCTCTGGCTTGAGCTCATGGAGAGGGGTAGGGTGCATCTAACTTCTGTAACAAAATAGAACAGAAAAATTGTGTGTGGCGGTGTGTGTATGGTTCTAAAACATATTACTCTGTTTCATTTCTGTATTTTTTTAAAGTCAGAATACAGAAACCTGAGTTCTTAAAGTATATTCCAGGTTCAGCTGTTTTTCTCATCCTCTTAATGGACAACAACTACTTGTTTTTATGCATATTTCGGGTGTGTGTGTGTGTGTGTGTGTGTGTGTGTGTGTGTGTGTGTGTGTATGAGAGAGAGAGAGAGCCAGTATATATATTTATAAGTAGTTTTCACCCACAGCCACACACATTTGGTTGGTGTAGATGAAAAGTTTGCATTACCATGAAGCTGTTATTGTTTAGCTGGCATGAAAAACAGATGTATGAGTTTAAATATGCAAAGAATTGTTGAAATTCTGCCAGTCACATTTGATTGATAAATTTATCTCTCATTCAAGATGCTAAACCCTCGTGGCACACATAATTCAAATTGTTTCCTTTTGTAAGTGATGATATTTTAATAGTTTGGGGATGATGAATTTTGTTTTGTCTCACTTCTAGGTGGATACCCTCCGTCATGTTATCAATCAGACGGGAGGCTACAGTGATGGCCTTGGAGGAAATTCACTGTACAGTCCACATAATTTAAATGTGAGTACTCTGGGGAGCAAGATTCAAACAGCTGTAGGAACAGTGTCAGGTAAACAGTGACTAATAAATAAATTAATGGCCGTTTGACTTGGCTTCTCATCTTTCTGGCAAGTGGGGGAAGGCAGCAGCTTTATTGTACTTATATGAACCTAAACGCTGATGTTACCTTCATACCATTAGAAGTCCTCACAGAGGCCCAGGGTGGCTGGCCTTCTGTCATCAATAGAGACTTAAGCGTCAGCCTATTAAGATGCCATCTTCTCCTGGCCGTGCTGTGTTCCAGGGAGATGGTGAAAACAGGTCATTTATCTTAGACTTGAGCAGTGGGAAAAATTCCCAAACACAGCTCAGGTGAAGGGGATAAGGGCCCCAAACAGATTGACACACCAAGCTAAACAAAGACTCCTGTTCTTAAGAGCAACTTGCTACATTGTCAGTGTCCACAGTGGAACATGCTCAGCCTTTTTAATGGCCTCTCAGTTATCTCCTATGGAGGGAATAATTTAAACTTTTGTAACCAATTGACCAAAACTTTACTTTTCCCTCCCACCCTGACATGGATGGAAAATAGCAAACTAAGCACCTGAAAGGCAGTTGATGGGGTAGGAGGGCGGGGATAGGAGGGCGGGGAGATTGGGTCCCCAGGGTAGAGAGGTGGACAGAAGAGGATTTCAGACTAGGGAGGAAATGAACTGCCCAACACAGAGTCAGAAAGAAAATAGATAAAATTCTCCCCTTTTAGGGCCTAGCTTGCTCTGAGAGTAAATATTAATGATTTAAAAAGTGATTGAGAATGTTCAATTGTAAAAGGAAAAAAGGACCATTAAATACTCAAATCTTTTACATTGGAAATGTCAAATCTTTCTTTTTGGGTTTATAAATAACTCATAATAACCCACAACAAACCATATAAAAAGCCTTTTAGTTGCATTTCTCCTTTTTCATTTAAGTGTTTTGAAATGCTTCAGAGAATGTGCGATATCCTTATCAACATGATAAAATATGAAACTGTGATTGCCTGCAGCATTTTACAGACATGAATTCCATCTTCGCTGATGAGGCTTGATAAGGCGCTGTTGTATAATACAGTGCATAATCTCAAACCACCATAGTAAGGATTAATTTATTTTGAAAAAAAGAATGCTTGCTGACAACCTCTCCTCCAGCTGCCACGCTGGGTAAAAATATTGTACATTTGTTGTTTATAAATTTGGATAAAAGAGGAATGATGTTTACTTCAGATGGAATATCTTTAGACTTGTATCTGCGTAAGAGTTTTTCTTTTTCTAAGTAGATTTTCATACCTGAGGGGTGAGAGCAGCTTAGCTTTGAGATAGAAAAGAGGATTTCTTCACGTCCATACACACACACGTGCTTGTCAGCATCCAGCCTACACAGCTGAGGCTTTGAAGATAGACCGCCATAGCTTTATCTATTTATTTATTTTCCTAACCTGGATTGAATGCATCTCCAGCCTGGAAAACCCTTTTCCCTTCAACTCTGGTCAGTTCTCTGAGGTAGTTTGGTTCCTCTCTCTACCCTTTCCCCGCCATTTCTCTGTGGACCTACGGGGAGGAAAGGTGCTTTGTATGCAGGACCCTGCACTTAATCTGAAGACTTAGGGGTTTCCTACGAACAACATGTTGGGAGAAGGAGAAATTTCCAGCTCAGGGCTGGGTGAGGAATCTAGACAGAGTTCTTAGTTAGCCTAGCGGCACAGGCCTAAAAAGAAGACATTTTGGGTGGACTCGCCAAACAAGTTGCAGGTGGATGTGCGGGAGGCAGGAGGAGACCCCCAGCCCTGCACCCTCACTGATACGGGGGCTCCGGGTCTGGGGGCCGTGCAGTAGGAGGCCTGTCTGTGCCGCGGGCTCCGGGTGTCAGCCAGCTCCCCTCGCCGTCTCTCCAGAAAGGCCCGCCCCGTCACTTCCACTCAGTGTTCCCCAGCTCACCAGTCCAGCACCTCCCTCTTCTTGACTGACATAAAAATATGTAGCGACAAGCTGTCTGCCACAGCAGAAATCTGATCAGACATTGATTTCAGCAATTGCCTCTATAGGCCGAGACATAAGGCAAATTTGTTTCTGAGCACTGTTACTGCCGGTGCAGGTTTGAGGCAGGAAGGGCCGGCGGCCTATGAGGAGCGCTAGCAACAGCCCGAGTGGGGAGCCCCACTTACAGATAATTGGAATCCAGATTTGAATAGTGTGTGCGCCTCCACAGTTCATGCATTTTCATTCTACACGATCCTGTTTAGAAGGAAATTCTGGCCTTCATTTTCCGAGGGTTGTAGGAGCTGGCTGTCAGGCATGTGTAGAAAAAGGTTGGGGGGGACTTCTTCTCTATGGTAACGAGGATTCAACCGGGTTGAGGTTTGTACTTTATGGAGCTCAAGGTCTTGCCAAAGCATTGCATTGCGCCTCTCCACCGCTCCCTTCTTATAAGATTTTGGTTTTTTTTTTGAGTCACTTGATTTTTACCAGCAAATCAAAAACCGAGTGAGGTGCCAGCTCCAGACCAGCTGAAGCCCTCCTTCAGCGTGTTGACTTATTGCCAAGTCTTTACTTGGTAGGATGGATTTGTTTTACATGCATTTAATCCCACTTTAACACATGCTTCAAACTCCTGCCAAAGTGGGTTTAGAAAATACATTTTGCTAATGCATCTTTGCTCTCATGTTGTCATCAGGGTATTTTCAGTCGGGAGGTAGAATTAATATGGAGACGTGCACCGATGAACTGTGCTTCTCCTTTCAGGCTAATGGAGGCTGGCAGGACGCAACAACTCCATCTTCTGTGACTTCTCCTACCGAAGGCCCAGGAAGTGTGCACTCCGATACCTCTAACTAATCTCCGGCAACACTTTTCCCTGAGCTGACATGCCTTGATCCGTGCATTCAGAGCAATAGGAGGAAAAGGAAAGCGCTTTTTGTAGCCCACCATCTACAGCTTTACTGTAAAACCTTGTCTTATTAGAGAACTTGGTAAATCTGTTTTTTAAGGAATCATAATCATTTGTATTTATACTTAAAAAACACACAATGTTAAAAAAGCACTTTATCCAATTAGGCCAAGGTTTAACATTGTTGACAGTCCTGTAGCTATTTTATCCTAATTTATTATCAATATTTTACATGAATGGTTTCTCACTTGCCAATTACTTGGCCTTAAGGGTAAAAAAGTACCATATATGCTAAACCTCAATCGTTAAAGCAGATACAAAGACTCACCTCACCTAAATTGAACTTCTTGCATATTTCCATCGCAGACTTGGATTGTCCTTCTTTCATATCACTAATGGAGTTGGAATAAAGGAGCTGTTTGGCTAACTGTTAATGATGGTTGTGTTTAAGAATCTTCCTCGTCACACTTGTGTTTCGATTTCTTATGTTATAATTAGATCAGAGACCGGTAGCATCTTTTCTCTCTCTGAAAGCACCAGTGCCCAGAGTCTGCTCGGTAATGACATTATGGATCCAGATTGTTTTGAGAGATGAAGAAAGATCCTTGCTGCTGATACAGGTGACCACGAGATCCTGTCTGGGGGTTTTACGGTGTGCGCTGGGTGCTGCACAGACTTGTCAAGGTTTGCTACGTCCTCTGGGCATCCACACAAAGGCCCTGCTCTCTGGAGTGTTGTATATAGTGTAGCAAAAGAGTATTTATACATCTCACCAATCAAAACACAGCTTTATTACCTCATGCGAACTCATACGAACCAATAGAATTTCAACATGTTCTGTAGCTTAGAGTGCTCACTTACTACCTCTGAACAATACTCACGCTGTAGTTTGTCTCTTTCTTATCTTTTTGCATCTTGTAATTAACTCTTTGTTTCTCTTCATAAAATGTAATGTACATTGTAATCTTTTAAAAGAAAAATCAGGGTTGCATTTGCAACTTTTAAAAACCGAGAGTGGAAACATTGGGTCTTAAATTAACACAGGATCGGTAAAACTGTTGTAAATACTGAGAAGCATTTTGAATGTTCTTCATCTTGTTACTAATCCATGCAAAAAAGAAAAAGAAAAAAAAAAGCGATGACTAACTGTGATGCATTCAGATTTCAGTATTCAGTACTGTATATTTCACCCTGTGTAATAGGGCCCCCTCTCCTTTCTCTCTTTTTGTATTGTATGCGATTCTGAAACTGATTGAGTCATGAAAATAATTTGTGGCGGTGATTCTAATGTATTAAAAACGTTTCGTGTTCCTTTCTAACTGGATTACACCCTGGATTGAAAAAGTCTTCCTCGTGGTAGTTATATGTAGTTTCAAACATGAATAAACTTTTTGCTTTCATGATTAAATGTTGATGCAAATTTCTTACCCCACCACATGAGTCAGTCTGTGCAGGCAGAGGAGAAAACCAGCCTAGAAGCCGGCCTGAGCATATAAATGCGTAACCTGTTAGAGAGAGGGACTTGGAGATGAGTCCAGATGAGGCTGGAGTGGCTGACCACACTCTGCAGGCTCTAGGTCGGCTGCTGGACCACTGTGAGGTGGCCTCACTTGATACTTATGCTCTAAGAATACCACAAGGAAAATACCATCCCCGTTTCACAGATTAGGAAACTGCAGTTCATAAAAGTTAAGCAGATGCCGCAAAGTCAAAGGCCTAGGCCAACAAGGGCCACGCTTGGAACCCAGGTCTATGTGTATTCTTGTAGCTCACTCTCTCCTGACCTAGTAATGCATCTGGCACCTGCTGGATGCAAAGACCTGTTTAGGAATTTTTTTAATATTTATTTTTATTTATTTATTTGGCTGCATAGGGTCTTGGGGCACACGGTATCTTTTTTGTGTGTGTGTGGCGCAAGGACTCTCAAGTTGTGATACATTAGCTCAGTTGCGCCATGGCGTATAGGATCTTAGTTCCCTGCTGCTGCTACCGCTAAGTCACTTCAGTCGTGTCTGACTCTGTGCAACCCCGAAGATGGCAGCCCACCAGGCTACTCTGTCCCTGGGATTCTCCAGGCAAGAATACTGGAGTGGTTTGCCATTTCCTTCTCCAATGCATGCATGCATGCTAAGTCACTTCAGTTGTGTCCGACTCTGTGCGACCCCATGAACAGCAGCCTAACAAGGCTTCTCTGTCCACAGCGTTCTTGAGGCAAGAATACTGGAGTGGGTTGCCATTTCCTTCTCCACTTAGTTCCCTGACTGGGAATGAAACCTGCATTCCCTGCATTGCAAAGTGAATTCTTAAACACTAGGTCACCAGGGTGGAGAAGGAAATGGCAACCCATTCCAGTATTCTTGCCTGGAAACTCCCATGGACGGAGGAGCCTGGTAGGCTGCAGTCCATGGGGTCGCTAAGAGTCGGACACGACTGAGCGACTTCACTTTCACTTTTCCCTTTCATGCACTGGAGAAGGAAATGGCAACCCACTCCAGTATGCTTGCCTGGAGAATCCCAGGGACAGGGGAGCCTAGTGGGCTACCGTCTATGGGGTCGCACAGAGTCGGACACGACTGAAGCGACTTAGCAGCAGCAGCAGATCACCAGGGAAGTCCCTTGTTTGGTAATTTTAAAATAAATAGTCATTCTTGTCACATTCACTTCTTTGCTTTCATAACTTCTGTGAGATACCAGTTTAGAACAAACGAAAGTTTGTCCAAAAAGAGTGAGCTTCAGAAAAAAAACACTTCTCTTAGCATACCTTTGAAAACTAAACTGATAAGAGGTAAGAGCAGCTAGAAATCCTTTAGCCAGCTTCAACACTGGTTTGTTCACATTGTCAGAAACTCCATGTATTTACATGTACATCTGTCGTTAATATCTAAAGCTTTGTAATAAAAGAAGTCGATAGCAGGTAATTGGCCTGTTTACTATATCTCAAGGAAATCGACTCACAGGAAATCAGATTAATGTTAATCAGTTGCAGCAAATTGTCTCTGATAAATACAACTGTTTTACTATTTCAGTTGGTCGAGCCAGGCAAAACAAGGTCTAGGGCCACCGTTCCCATTAATCTTGAGGCAGTTACACTGTGAGAGTGAACTTTATAAAATAGATTGTCCTCCAAGCCGTCCTCCCTCACGCAGACTCTCTGCCTGCCTGTAGGAATCTCTCCCCTGGCTAAGCAGTTATTTGCATGATTCAATTAGCTTATGGGTCAGCCTTTCTTATCTTTGTACATAAAACAATCGCTACACTGTGTGGTTTTGCAAAAATATCCTGTGGAAACCAGACACACACGCACACACAAATACATCTTTAAAGTCTAGAAACACACATTTCCTAAGAACCACCCAGGTCTCCTCTTGGGCCAGCCTAGTGAGAAAAGCATATAGCGGGGTTGGAGACTCACACGATGGCTGGCAACACTTGAGGAGGGAAGGAGATGAGTCTTTATTCTGGGGAGGCCTCAATGAAAGCAGCAATTCCTTTCCCAGAAGCTAGTTGGGGAGGCACTTGTACGTAACTCCCTCTTTGCTCTTCAGTACCCCTCTAGCGGAGGCCAGAAGCACCCTGGCTTCATAGATAAGGAGACAGGGGCAAGGCTTGGGCCCCAAGGCTCTTAGGTCTCCCTCCAAATTGGGTGAAATGTATTGACCTGATAGATTTCACCAGGTACTTTTTCTGGGGTAAGAAATGGGTTAGGCTCTCGATCCAGAGCCCAGTGAAATCAGGCCCCTGCCCTCAAGGGGCCAAGATCCTGGACCTACCCCTTGTTTGGAAAGCAGACAGGGTGCTGGAGAGACTGGTAGGTGTCTGAACCCCAAGACGGGAGAAGTGAAGACCCCACAACCCATTCACAAGTTCAAAGAACACAGCAGCAGGAAACACCCCATTGCAGGTTAGGGGGCCTGTCCACACATCCAGTTAGATGCACAAGGGTACATGGGGGCTTCTAGGACACGATGCGTACTTTTGTTACTGACACTGTGTTTGCGTCCACTTGCTGACACATAGTAAAGCCAGTCGACTGACACCGGGTTGTGGGGAAGGAAAGGACAGCATTTATTGCAGGGTGCCAAGCAGGGAGCTCAGGACAGCAAGTGTTCAAAAAAGCCTGAACTCCCTGATGGGTTTCAGCAAAGCATTTTTAAAGGCCAGGTGAGGGAGGGGTGTCCCAGGGTGAGTGATCAACTCCTGCACAATTCTCTGGCTAATGGTAACAAGGCAGTGTCACAGGGATTAATGTTATCAATCCTTAGGTACCAGTAGGTCTGGGGGCTATGTGCTTGTGATCATCAGGTAGTTAATTTCTTCCATCTGGTGGTGGTTTTAGCGTCTGCAAAACAGTTCCGGGTGTGTGCCTCAGGCACTACTATCCAGGGCCTTTGGAGAGGAGCTACAGCAGAGGCTACAAGGAGGGGGTCTGTCCCAGGAAGACCCCCGCAGGATCCTGCTCCATTTTACTTTCAGGAATTTCTGGAGCCCATGTCTGAGGAGCTACGCTGGACAGGAGGTGCGTGGGCGGCGTGGCAGCCTCTAAGGACAGTGGACCAGGTGGCCTTGCCAACTGGGTTAGAACTTCTCTGTAGTGCTGACTGGGCATCAGTCTGGTGCCAGTCCCAGCCAGAAGCCAGGGAGGGCAGGGCAGGGTTGGAGAGCCCCCTTCAGCACCTTACTGGGTGGAGGAGGTGGCAAGGGGCTAAGTCTCCCAGATGGGGAGGTGTTTGGGGTGTAAGATACACGTTGGTGCTAAGGGAAAGGGACCTTCCCCCACCCTGGGGCTGACAGCTCTGGTTCACCAGCATCTCCGCCAGGTAAATTCTATACATTACTTAGCATCTCCCATGGAGTCCCATGTTGTGAGTGCTATCAGCCCATCTTCAGATGGGGGATTTAAAGGTCAAAGAGGTGACATTGCCTGTCCAAGTTTTCCCACAGAGCTGGTGTATGCCCCGCAGAGGCCCCCTGTGACACTTTGAGCCGCCACTTGAAATGGGACAGAGAGAGGCCCCTGTGAGCTAGTGGGGGAGAAAAGGTCCCTTGCTGGGGCGACGTGATCAGGGGAACCATCCCTCACCCCAAATTCCTTAGAGCTTGCAGCCCCCCTACCTCTGTCTCATCGCCTGGGCCCCCTGAGGACGTGCGTCCTGTGGGGTGGACGGGACGTGTGTCATAGACAGTGGTGGATGAGGGACAAGGAAGACCCTCTGACTGGGCGGGCCCGGGCCTGGCACCGTAGCTAAAGGAGGCAAACAGAGAGGGGGACAGTAGCTGTCATGATGTGTGTCGTGATGCTGCGCACAAGGACCTGTGCCCCGTGGGGGCCTGTTCAGACTGCGTGCAGCTTAGTCCTGGTCCTGGGCCCTCAGCCCATATGGCACCCCCCACCCCCGCTCTGTGTGGGAGCACATCCCACCCCCAGGCACGGATTTGGTTTTTGTCATTTGTTTAAAGATGGACCATTTTATTTAGTTATTTTTGACTGCACTGGGCCTTCATTGCTGCACACAGGCTTTCTCTGCTTGTGAATGGCGGCTCCTCTTCATTGCACAGGCTTATCATTGCAGAGGCTTCTCTTTTTGCAGAGCACAGGCTGTAGGGTGTGTGGGCTCAGTTGTTGCATCACGTGGACTCAGTAGCTGTGGCTTCCCGATGCTAGGCTCAGTCGTTGCGGTGCACGGGATTAGCTGGCGCATGGCCTGTGGGATCTTCCCTGACCAGGGAAGGCACCCGTGTTCCCTGCATTGGCAGGCAGACTCTTAACCCCTGGGCCACCAGGGAAGTCCCCCAGGCGCAGGTTTGAATCCTGGCTCTGCCTCCTCCTGGCTGTGTGACCTCAGGCGAGGGACTGAACCTCCCTGAACCTTGGTTTCCTCACTCTCTCTTCTTGGACCTGTGCTTCTGTACCCATCTCCCTGGTGAACGCCTGTCCTTTGAGGCTGGGTCCAAGTGACTGTGTCTTCCCATGGAGCCAGGCCCTTCCTTCTCCCTCGGGTACCGCTTTATCACCCCTCCAGGACATCCAAGCAGAAACCTACAGGAGGAGGTTCAGGAAGACGAGGAGTGAGCCGAGGTGGGTGGGGGTTGGGGAGTAGAGGCCAGAGGGGGAGGACCAGGCAAGGAGAAGGGCCTGGGCACAGGCCAGGACATGGTGAGCAGAAAGGTCATGGGTGCCAATGTGGATGCTTGTTCCTCCGTCCCAGGCTCTCTCCAAATACAGTGGCCTTGGGAAGAAGGTTCTAGCATTCTCCCCATTTTACAGATGAGGAAACTGAAGCTACTTGGCCAGATACACACAGAGATGGTGTATGAATCTGATGGGATATGTGTGTGCTACGTTGCTCAGTCGTGTCCGACTCTATGCGACCCCATGGACTGTAGCCCTCCTGGCTCCTCTGTCCATGGGATTCTCCAAGCAAGAATCCTGGAGTGGGTTGCCATGCCCTCCTCCAGGGGATCTTTCCAACCCAGGTACCGAATTTGTATCTCTTATGTCTCCTGCATTGACAGGCGGGTTCTTTATGAGACTGTGGGAAAACCCACATTTTCCACTGTTTGTGTCTGGCTGTGTCCTACTGTCTCTTCCTTGTCACGCTGCACAGGCTCGGAGGTGGGAACTGAGAGGGAAGAGGATGGGTACCAGCCTTTCCCCTCAACACAGAGCCATCAGCTCTTCTCCTTAGGCGCCCGGGACCCCAGGGACCCCCTCAGGAGGTAGCCACGTCCATAGGCACTCCTTGGCCAGCAACATGTCCCCGCTGGGCCTGGGGGCCCCGCCCCGTGCACAGTGAGCCCACCTCCCCAAGGTCTTGATCACTCAGCTGTTCCAGACTCAGCTGGTGTTCACAGAGCCTCCTTCCAGCTGGGCGCCATTAAGTGCATTGCCAGGAGTCACCACCCAGCCAAGCAGGTACTGGCCTCACCACAGAGACGAAAACAGACACCCAGGGTTCTGCGTGGCCCTGTGGGTAGGAAAGCACTGTGACTTAGCACTCATGAATGGGCGCTCCGGGTGAGACCCCCTTGGGGGAATCCTGGCTCTGCTTCACACGTACTGTGTGTCCTCGCCCAAGTTCTATAATCTCTCTGTGCCTATTTCCTTTGCTGTCAAGCACTTGCCTCACAGCATCATAGGGAGGATCAAGCAAGTTGGTACCAGTGCAGGGTCCTGCATGTTGCAGGGGCTGAAGCCAGCTGCTCTTACTCTCTGTTAGCCCAGAGCTTGCCTTGTGCTGATCATCTGCACTCGAATTCCAGCTTGTGTCCCCCTTCACTTGCTATTAGCAAAACCCAGTTCTTCTGCCACCAGGCTGGCTCATCACTTTCCAATCAGCATGAGATGGTGTGAAGAGTCAGGCTGAGTTCTGCCACTTCCTAGCTTTGTGTGACCTTGGGTGTATCACCACTCTCTCTATGTGACATCAGTTTCCTCATCTGTGAAATGGGGAGAATTTGTTCCTACTTTCCTGGTAGGGATGTCGTAATGATTAATGAGTTGCACTCACGGTGCCTGGCCCATGGGTTAGGGTGGGTTTCCTTCTCATTGTTGTTATTGTCACACGGTGCTGCAGGTGATATAGGAATGCCTGGTCATCTCTGCCTCCTCTGGCTAGAATGATCAGTTCCAGTCAGCAGAGAGATGGTCAGGGAATGTCACCTGCTTATTGAGGATCCTGGGGGAGATTTGGCCTCTTCAATCCACCTACTCTGGCCCACTCACTCCCAGCCCTCAAGACTGGACTCAGACCTTGGCCTCACCTCTCACCACCATCGCAGGAGATAATAAAAGGCTGATTCTTTTTTCCTGGTAAAATTTCAGCAGAAAGTGTACGCATCATTAAATATGGAAATCCAGAATTTTATTAGCAATCTGCTAGATCTGAACTGACGCCAATTAAACAAAAAAGATATCATTTATAAAAAGGCAGAGTTCAACTTGTATTAAATATGAAATGCAATTTTCTCCTGGTTTTGATTTATTACTGGTGGTCCATTGTTCAAAGAAGCATGTTATATTTCAATAGAGAAATATTGTTTATTCATTAATATTTTAAAACGGGCTTATTGCTGTGCATGGCTCTCACCGAATGAAACTTATGATTTAAAACATGAATTAATAAACACATTTGAAAGTGTTAGACGAGATCACAACCTCTCATTTTTCATTTTCCTGGGAGCATATTAAATTTTTATAATTCTGCATCTACAGTTTTTTCTTTTAAATAAAGATGCAGATTCCAAATTACTTTGCTAATTTCAGGTAACCAGGAGCGAAAAGCAATATCGTGAGGACCCATGTCAGGATCACAGAATCCCCAAGAAGACACTCAGGTTTATTTTTGTAATATTCATAAATCAAAATAAATGAGCTTTGTGCAGGAGGCAGCATTCATGTGTGTGAGGATGCTGGCTGGGCGCATGCTTTGGGACTGTCTGTGTGTGCAGGTGGGCTTAATGTGTCCACGTTCACAGGCACACGTGTGTGTGCTTAGAGTTGTGTGTCCACCGAAACATATGCATGGCAGCCTAGCTTTTTGAGTGTGGGCAGTCTCAGTGCATCACAATTGTTCATTTCGATGGTCACCCACTCTTGACTGAGCACCTACTGTGTATCAGGCACCATGCTGGTTACTGAGGGGGAGATGGTTACAGGGTGATCTCCCTGCTTTCCCCTTCCACCCTCCTGCCTGCCCAATCTCCCCACCAGGGGCTGAGGTTGCTGAGTTCCCCACAGTTCCCCCAGCACCAAAAATGATGCCTCCTGATGGGGAAGTCTTGGGAAATATGGGTTGATGTGCAGGTGAACCGAAAGTTTGGGAAGGGAGAGACATTCACGGGCTGGAGGTGGGAAAGGGCTTCTGCAAAGATGACTTGAGTTCAGTCAGGAGGAAGGCACAGATGGGATGGGGGACCCTGGAAGGTATGGAAGGGTTTCCCTGATAACTCAGTTGGTAAAGAATCTGCCTGCAGTGCAGGAGACCCTGGTTTGATTCCTGGGTCGGGAAGATGTGCTGGAGAAGGGATAGGCTACCCACTCCAGTATTCTTGGGCTTCCCTGGTGGCTCAGCTGGTAAAGAATCTGCCTACAATGCAGGGGACCTGAGTTCAATCCCTGGGTTGGGAAGAGCCCCTGGAGAAGAGAAAGGCTACCCACTACAGTATTCTGGCCTGGAGAATTCTGTGGACTGTATAGTCCATGGGGTTGCAAAAAGTTGGACACATGGGGGACGTGGAGGTCCAGGTAAGACAGAAAGGAGGGCACTTCCTGAGGACAGAGAGTGACTGCCCCAGCCCGTCTGAGTCCCCCTAAATGCCATATGGGACACGAGCTGTTGTTGCCCCATTTCGTAGAGGGGGAGGCACAGGCCTAAGAGGGAAGAAAGTTGCCTCTGGTTGGGCGCTGAGGTTCATGCTTCTTCTGAAGAGGTGAGAGAGGGAAGGTAAAATCTGCCAAATAGAGTAGTGGGGTCAGGTTGCCCCAATGTGTGGGGGAAGGTAGGGATCTGGGGAGCCTTCAGGAAGCCATTTACAGAGGGAAGAACCATGGGTGATGAAAAAGGAACCCCTTCGCCAAGCACTGGCTCAGGAGGAACCTTGCCCAGCCTGACCTGGGGAAGTAGAAGCCCAAGAAGGTCACGAAGACCCCCTGGGAAAAGTGAGGCTCCATTTCCTCTGGCTCACACATGCAGGGGTTCTCCAGAATGGACCTGCTGGCACTGGGTATATAAAATAAAAATTAAATAAAAATTATTTATTTTTTAATTTATTGGGTTGCACAGGGTCTCAGTTGAGGCATGTTGGATCTTTAGCTGCAGCATTGAAACTCTTAGTTTCAGCATGTGGGATCTAGTTCCCTGACCAGGGATCAAACCCAGGCTCCCTGCATTAGGAGGTCAAGTCTTAGCCATTGGACAACCAAGGAAGTCTGTGGGTATGTGCTTCTCTTGAACTTGAGTATGTGCTTCTTGTGAACTTTATTGGAGAAGGCTAAATCGTTATGGTCATACCAATTTACACTTCAAAGTCCTTGCCAACTTCTGGTATTTCAAATTTATTCCCAATCTGCTGGTTTGAAGATGATATGTCGTTGTGATTTTAATGCAAATTTCCATGCTTACTAATGAGGTTGCACAACTTTTCATGGTGTTTACTGATTAATTTGAGTTCTCTCTTCTGCAAAGCGCCTATTGAAGCTGTTTTCCATTTTTTGTTTGTCTTTTTCTTACTGATTTGTAGTGTTTTAATGAACAGTATTACAGTGCTTAATTTTAATGAGTAAAGCAATTTTTTTTTCCTTGTTAATGACTGCTTTTGTGTATGGTGTGAGGTAAGGGGTCCGGTTTTTCCAACATCATTTACTGGAAAGTTCATCTTTCCCCCAGTGATCTGCAGTGTCACCTCCATCACCCATCAAGTGCCCACCGATGTGTATAGTTTCTGCTGTTAAACTGTATGTCTTCCTTGGTGCTGGTAGCACACTGGCTTAAATCTCTGGGCTTCAGGGGTTGATCTTGAGCACTTATAGAGCAAGTTCTCTCACCTTATTCTGTTTCAGCAATATTCTGACCATTCTTGGCCCTTTATATTTCTCCATAAGTTTTAGTATCAGCTTGTCATCTGTCACAAAAAATTTCTCTTGGGATTTGGATTTGGTTCACATCAGGAGAACTGATATCTTTAAAATATTGAATCTTTGAATCCATGAGCCAAGTCTCCATTTTCATTTCTTTAGATCTTGTTTAGAGTCTGTCAGTAAAGTTTCATGAGTTTCTCCACCCAAATGCTCAGGCTCCCACTCGCTTGTACTGGGTCCCCCAAATTTCTCTTTCTCTAAACTTTCTCCCTCTGAGCAACTCCCAGGAGTCTGGCCTTCTCTAATGAAGAGGTCCATCTAGATGTAGTGCTACCCCTGAGAAGCCAGGTCCTCTTTCTGGGACTGTGAAATCAGGCAACATCTTTTCTCCCTCCCTCCTTCTCTCTCCTTCCCTCTCCCCTTTCCCCCTTCCTTCCTTCTTCCTCCTGGTCTTTAAAAAATTAACAGATTTAAATTTTATTTATTTTGTTTTTGTCTGTGCTGGGTTTTTGCTGCTATGTGGACTTTTCTCTAGTTGTGGTGAGCAGGGGCCCCTCTCTAGTTGCGATGTACAGGCTTCTCATTGCGGTGGCTTCTCTTGTTGCAGAGCAAGGGCTCTAGGGTGCGTGGGCTTCAGTAGGTGCAGCTCCCGGGCTCTAGGGCACAGGCTCAATAGTTGTGGTGCACGGACTATGTTGCTCCACGGCATGTGGGATCTTCCCGGGCCAGGGATCAAACTTGTGTCTCCTGCATTGGCAGGAGGATTCTTTACCACTGAGTCACCGAGGAAGCTCTGGATTTTATTTTTTAGACTAGTTTCTACAGTAAAATTGAGTGGAATGTACAGAGAGTTCCCATATACTCCCTCTCCCCAACACGCCCACAACCTCCCCCATGATCTACATCCTGAACCATAGTGGTACTTTAGTTGCAATTGGTGACACATCCTTATCACCCAAAGTTCATAGTTTATATTAGGGCTCACTCTTGGTGGTGTGCCTTCCACGGGCTTGGACACATGTATAATGGCATGTCTCCACACTGCACTGAATAATATCATACAGAATGGTTTCACTTTCCTGAAAAATCTATGCTCTGCCTATTCACCCTCCCATCTTCCCTAACCCCTGGCGATCACAGATTCTTTTATGGTCTCCATAGTTTTGCCTTTTCTAGGATGTCATATGGTTGGAATTGTATGTATATAGTATTTTCAGGTTTGGTTGACTTCTTCCATTTAACCATATGCATTTAAGGTTCTTCCATGTCTTTTCATGGCTTGGCACCTTTTTTCTTTTTATTTATTTATTATTGTTTTAAGCAAAGACACATTTAATTAGCCTCATTACGACAATGCATCCCAGGAGGGGATGATCCTCAGTACAGAGCCCACTGAGCTGCAAGCAAACTCATTTCTTTTTAGAGCTGAATGATATTCCATTGTTTGTACCACAGTTTATTTATGCATTCACCTAATGAAGAGCATCTTGGTTGCTTCCAAGTATTGGCAATTATCAGTAAAGCTGCTGTAAACATCCATGTGCAGCTTTTGGTGTGGATATAGGTGCTCAACTCCTTTGAGTGAATATCAAGGAGCGTGATTGCTGGGCCATAGGATAAAAGTGTGTTTACACTCCTGGTGGCTCAGATAGTAAAGCATCTGCCTGCAATGCAGGAGACCTGGGTTCGATCCCTACATTAGGAAGATCCCCTGGAGAAGGAAATGGCAACCCATTCCAGTAATCTTGCCTTGAAAATCCCATGGATGGAGGAGCCTGGCAGGCTACAGTCCATGGGGTCGCAAAGAGTTGGACACGACTGAGCAACTTCACTTTCACTTCAGTGTGGTAGGAAACTGCCCAACTGTCTTCTAAAACGGCTATACCATTAGCATTCCCATCAGCAGTGAATGCGAGTTCCTGTTGCATTTGTAGTCCGTGTTCTAGATTTTGGCTGTTCTAGTAAGTACATTGAGGTATCGTTTTAATTTGTGAGCCCCCAGTGCTGTATAACGTAGAACACCTCTTGTCCCAGTATTTGCCATCTGTATGTCTTTGATGGGTTGTCTGCTCAGGTCTTTTGTTCATTTTTTAATCTAGTTGTTCTTTTTCTTATTGCTAAATTTTTAGAGATTTTTGTATATTTTGGATAAAAATCTTTTATCAGGTTTGGCTTTTGCAAATATTTTCTCACAATCTGGGGCTTATCTTTTTGTTCTCTTGACATTGTCTTTCAGAGCAGACATTTTATTTTTTAATTTTTAAAAAATTTATTTTTAATTGAAGGATAATTGCAATATTGTGTTGGTTTCTGCCAAATATCAATGTGGATCTGCCATAGGAATACATATGTCCCCTCCCTCAAAGGCCTCCCTCCCCAGAGCAGACATTTTAAATTTTAGTGAAGTCCAGCTTATCAACTACTTCTTTCATGGATTGTGCCTTTGTTGCTGTGTCTAAAAAAACCCACAGAGGTGTCTACTCGGGGGTTTCTGCTCTGGGAAGTTATGATTCTCTGTGTTCACCTGCCTGTCCCTCCAGTTTGGGGGAGGGCAGCCGTGTGCCCTGTGACCTCACTTCTCTGATGATTCTAAGAGCTGTGCTTTTTTGGTTTGTTCAGCTTTTTATTTATTGTTTGGATGAAGTGGCAATTCCTAAGCTCTTTTTGTTTGTTTGTTTATTTGTTTCCCTAAGCTATTTACATGCAGAATTGGAAGCAGGAAGTCCCTCCTGGCTTCCTTACTTTCCCTTAAACGCACATGCGCGTGCACACACACACACACACACACACACACACACACACACACACACACACACTTTTATTTATTTTTGGCTGCGTCAGGTCTTAGTTGCAGCATGTTGGATCTTCATCGCAGCGTGTGGCCTGCAGAGCTCCTGGGCTCCCTAGTTGTGGTGTGCAGGCTCAGTAGCAGCATATGGGCTTAGCTGCTCTGTGGCAGGTGGAATCTGAGTTCCCAGACCGGGGATTGAACTTGCTCCCCCTGCATTGGAAGGTGGATTCTTAACCACTGGACTACCAGGGAAATCCCTACTTTTTTTCTTCTTTTAAGAAAAACATCCTAGACATCTTCCTTTTTCTTCCTAGACACTTAGGTGGTCTTTGGTGTTGGCATCCTGGTTCTCCATGGCAGAGGGGTCTTCATTTAACTGATTTCCTACAGACATGGTTTATCACATTGCTCCATGAACAGCGTTGAACATGAATTACTGGGGACACAGTTGATCATTTTTGTAGGATACATTTGTAAAAGTGGAGTTGCTCAGTCAGATTCAGGGCATATGAATTTTAAATGCTGAGAGAAACACTTGAATCTCCCCTAAAAGGCTAGCCTGCATTGTGTCTATTTCAGGCAGTCTTGCTGTTTAGCACAACAGAGTCGGGAAGCTAGAATTTTAGAGCCATGACTTCCCCACAGACTGCCCACTCCCTGAGTCAGCTCAGAGACTCCTCATGTCTGGAGCACACTTGCCTCAAATTATTGACAAGTTTCCTGGTTCCTCCTTCACTTCAACCTGACCTGGATTGGAGTATCTTCCAAGATGTTGATTTGCTTAAAACTCAGGGCACTTTTCCTCTAACGATAACAAATGGAAAAATAACAGCAGGCGATGACTCTGTGATGCTTCCTAATGGCCAGATTCTGGGTTAAATGCTTGGTGAATATCATCTCTTTGGACTTATGAGCTCCAAGTTGCATTTGAGAAAACCACGCCTGGAGAACAGAAGCTTCCCACCCAAGCTCCCCAGTCAAGATCAGTTCTGGTGAGCTCAACTCTCAGCTGGCGAGCCTAACCACTCCACCATCACACCTCCTCTGAGCTGCAGCTGTGGCCAGGGGTCAAGGATAATGACCTTGTCTCCATCATAGGATGAGGACCAGAAGGGGAAGAAGGGCTTTGGAGCTTTCAGATGTGTGTAAACATAACCAGGGTCAGGGACTGAAACCAGTGTTCAAGTTCAGTCTGGAGTTGTCTATCTTCACCATCAAGACCCCCGCAGTGTGTGGTCTGGGACTAGATGGTGGCTCAGGGGATGTTGACCTTACAAAGGGGGATGTCTAACACAGGCTTGCAGGGCTCGTCCCAGGAGATTGCCCCTCACATCACGGCAGCCTGTGATGGGTGTGCCAAGCCTGGCGGTGGCTGTGTGATGCATGGGAGGAATGTACCCTTTGGAGTCCAGCACTGCACAGCTCTGGGGTGCCCTTCTCCTCTCTGAGCCTTAGCTTCCCATCTGTAAGATGGAGATGGTCTCTGAGCTTCAGCTTCCCACTTGTAAAATGGGGATGGTCCCTCACAGTGTTGTGTGAGGGCTGGACCGATGGCCTTGCACACAGTAGGTGCTCATCAATCAGCACTCCTGGTTCAGAGTGGCTGGGGCATCCAGTCCAGGCACCTCCTTGGGGAAGCACTTGTAACCACAGGAGCAGTTAGTTCTGTGTCTTGTCCAGGTGGACGGCTATTCAGGGTCCCCGGGCTGCCCTTCCCCCACCCCTCCCCCACCCCTCCCCCTTTCCCCTCCTCACGGGTTTCTCCCCATCGCCCCTCTGCCCACCTGGCCCACTGGCACCTGCTTAATTTACACATTATAATGAAATTAGAGTTTTGAAGCCTTCAGCGATGGATGTAGGATCAAACGAGGACTCCCAGGATGTTCCTCCCAGCCCCTGACGGGTCACAAAATCAGAGCCAACATCTGACACTCTGATGACCCCTGGCACCCGCCACAGTGAGCAGCGAGCCTCTGAAGGTCTTTGTGAAGCTTGAAAGGGTGCTCCGTCGTGTGCTTGTCCCTCCGAGGATGGTGACTTCTGTGTGTTTCTGAGCAGGGGTCACTTGGGGCTGTTTGCACCAGTTTGGGTGCCAGGGGGTGACCTGTGTGTTTGGTGGGGTGGTTGGTCTGGGTGTGGCATTGCCATGCTTGGCCCACAAGTCTATCATGGGGTGTATAAGGGCGTTGCCAGTGTGTTCCCATCCCAGGAGTGGGAAGGCCCTTTGAGATTTATTTCCTTCCTCAATAATATTTGCTGAGCACCCACTTTGTGCCAAATGCTTCTTCTAGGCACTGAGGTTGCAGCAGAAAGTAAAATATACCCCTAGCCCCTGCTCTGGTATTGCTGACATCCTAGATGGAAACTCTGAAAACTGTGTGATGGATTGAATTAGGTCCCCTTGAAAGAGAGGGTGAAGTCCTAATCCCCAGAACCTGTGAATATGACCTGACTTGGAAATACGGCTGTTGCAGGTAAAATCAAGTTCAGATGAGGTCCCACTAGATTAGGGTGGGCTCTCAATCCTATGTGGCTCTGTCCTGAAAAGAAAACAAAGATACACAGACACAAGGATAAGGGCATGTAAAGACCAGGAGGAGGACCAATCACCAGAGGAGATTGGAGTGATATGTCTACAAGCTGAGGGATGCTGAGTCCTGCCAGCCACCAACAGAAGCTCAGAAGATGCATCATCACTATCCTTACCCTCATCGCCATCACTACCACCACCATCACCACCATCCTCACCATAACCTCCACCACCACCATCACCATCCTCACGAGCATCACCACCACCATCACCATCATCATCCTCACCATCACCACCACCATCATCATCCTCACCATCACCACCACCATCACCATCCTTACTATCCCCACCATCCTCACCATCACCACCACCACCACCATCCTCACCATCGTTAGTACTATCACCACCATCCTCACCATCACCATCACCATCCTCACCACCACCACCACCACCATCATCATCCTCACCACCACCACCACCATCACCATCCTCACCATCACCACCACCACCACCACCATCACCATCCTTACCATCATTAGTAGTCACCACCATCCTCACCATCACCATCACCATCATCACCACCACCACCACCACCATCACCATCCTCACCATCACCACCACCATCCTTACTATCCCCACCATCCTCACCACCACCACCACCATCACCATCCTCACCATCACCACCACCACCACCATCACCATCCTCACCATCATCACCACCACTACCATCACCATCCTCAACATCATCACCACCACCACCATCACCATCCTCACCATCATCACCACCACTACCATCACCATCCTCACCATCACCACCACCACCACCACCACCATCCTTACTATCCCCACCATCCTCACCATCACCATCACCACCACCCCCACCATCATCATCATCACCACCACCACCACCATCATTCCTCATCATTACTTCCTCATCTGTGAAAAGGGCACAATGGTGTCACCCTCACAGGCGTACTGGAGGATTAGATGAGATCACCACGGGAGAGTGCCTGGCGTTAGGTGACATGCCACCTGGGTTGGTTCATTCATTAATGTGTGCATTCATTCAGGACCTACTTGCCAGAAGCTCCTCTGTGCCAGAAACTGGGCGTGGGGCAGCCTGGCCCCTCTCTGCAGCATCCTCCCCATTGCCCCCCAGGAGCCACTAGAACAGGCCAGCCTGGTGCTGGCCTGGTTCCCCTGTGTCCCTGCCTCTGTGTTGGTGCAGTGGGTCCACCCTTTGTCTCCCTCTATCCACTCACTTCCAGCCTTGGTCTCCTGGCTTTGCTGCTGTCCCTGAACCCTCATTGGCACCAGAGGAAAAGGCAGGGGCTACAAGACCTATCTCCTGCGTTTACTGAAAATTCATCTTCCAGTCTGTGAAACTCACAGAAATGGGGTTTCAATTTTCGCTTTGAATTGTGGATCAAGAGGAAAAAAAATGAGTCTGATATATATTTTCTCTGTCAAGGCATCATTCACTCTGAGGTCGACAGCTGGGGTGGTTATTATTAGGCGGGGTGTTTGCTGCCACGTCACTGCCAAAGTGATCTCATGTCCACACAGAGAGGGGGCTGGGCCAGACAGGGATATGGAGGAGGAATGGGTCCTAGTATTAGGGAAACTGAGGCTCAGAGAGGCCAAGGCTATAGTTCTGCAAATAGCGCATCAAGAACTTGAACGCAGTGCAGGAAAAAACTTCCAGACAGGGCCTTGCTCGAGCCTCCCAATTAACCACGGTTCTGACAGCAGCGGTGTGTTCCTGGTGGCTCCCTGTGGGCTGGCCTTGAACTTGGCCATGCAAGCGTGGCTTAAATTCTGTTGAACTCCAGGGGTGGGGAACTCCATGATTGCCACTTAATGGATCAGGAATCTGAGACTTACTCACTCCTCTCGTGCCTGGGTTGCAGGAGCCTTGTTTAGTGGTAGGTGAATCTGGCTCTCCAGGGACCCCCTACCCCCACCCCACGGGACCTTCCTCCTGCCCAGGTAGAAGGGTGGTCCTGGAGCCAGACTCTGAGTCCAGTGGGGAAGCTGGAGGGTGGGGATTCCTGGGAGTCGGGTGCAAGAGGGGCACTCTGGGTCGGGCTCTGTCCTGCAGGCGGCTCCCTGCACGGCCTCACGCAGTCCCTGGCCCCCTCCAGGCTCCAGGGGGAGCTGAGAAGGAGGGTCATATTCCTCCCGGGGCATATGGGAACCACGGAGGGTGTGGGCAGGGGAATGACACAGCCTGGAGGACTCAGAGGGTCAGGGGAGGAGGGGTCAGAGAAGGGGAGAACAAAGGCTGGAGGCTTCCTTGGCCCTGGAGAGAAGGAGTGAGGTCTCAGGCAGTGGTGGTCAGTGGGAAGGAAAGGAGACAGTTGGTAGCGATGCAGGGACTGGGTTCTCAGACTTGACTGCATGTTGGAACCACCTGACAATTCTGAGGGCAATGCCTGGGCATTGGATCTCCCCTGATGATCTAACAACACTTAGGTGGGTGAAAGCCGTGAACCTTGGGCTTTGGGTCCAGCGTGGCATGGGGCACATGTTGGAGTGATGAGCCTGACTCGGGTCTGGGTGGGAGCCCAGGGGGACAAGATGGTAGGTCTGGGGGTTCAACAGTGCTTGGCTCTACCTCCAGTGGACCCCCAGCCCAGGTCAAGGTAGTTTCTGAGACTGGGGGACAGATGGAGGTCTTGATGGGGATGGAGGTCTTGATGGGGATGGAGGTGAAGAGACTGTCAGGCAGGTAGCCTCTCCTCCAGGGGCACTCCTGGAAGCTGGGGGCTCTGCTACCAGCATGGTCTGTGTGGCCACTGCCTTGGGCAAGGAGGGGTAGGTCCAGGCATCTCTGTGGCATGAGGGCCCTGGGGCTGAGTCGAGGCCTGAGCTAGACCCAGGGAGGACAGGGGCTGTGTGCCTCCCTGGCTGCATCCCTTCTGACCACCCCCCGCCTAAATCAACTTGAGCAGTTTTCCAAGCCTGTGTGTGTCCAGCTGGGAGGGGAGTGGGCATGGGCTCTGTGAAGTGGGACTGCTCTTCTGCCTAGAGCGGGTCCTGCCGCTGATCCCCGCACCGTCTTGCCTGCTGCAGACAGACAGGGTTTGCAGGGAGACGATGTCAAGCATCCAGAAAGAAGGAGAGAAGGCCCATCTCTCCGTGGGCTAAACTTCATCGGCGGGAGTTTTCATCTAGAGCCCACAGACTTTCTTGACTTCAGATTTACAAATTGAAAATCATTAATAATTCTAACCAGGCGGTGATAAATCTGAGATCTCTCTCGATGAACCCAGACAGCATTTCATAAATCAAAAAGATTACTTAGGAATTTTTTAAAATCTGACGTCAAAATGTCATGGTTACTAATGGTTTCGGTAGATCTCGTGCAATGATATATCATTTATCTACGCTACATCTCAGATGTGACACAGGGGGCAGAAATGGGATGTCTTTTAATATCGTGAATACATTTCAGCCCATAATAAAGGTATTAACAACTTCTTGGTGTGATTTCTTCCGGAGCCGGGGGCTGATTTAATGCCACTGTGGCCGTGGTTCCACCCCCTCACTCTGCAAACTTCCCGAGGCCTGAGGGCCAGAGAGACCTCAGAAAATTCTCAAGAGGCTGAGAGAGGGAGCAGCCCCCAGCCTGTGGTGGAGGGAGGGAGGGAGGTTGGGGGAGGGACAGCCTGGGCCACTTAAATCCAGCTCCTGCCCAAAGGGCAAGACCCTGAGTCACCCCGACCCCCATAAAGTATTGCTGTTGTTTAGTCACCAAGCTGTGTCCAACTCTTTGCAAATCATCTAATTAGAGGCAGCAATAATCTCAATGCATTAACTGAGCACTTACTATGTGCCGACTTACCATCTACACCTGACATTCTGACTCCTCACTGCCACCCCCAGGTTTCACCGCTGTTCCTTTGCTAAACCAAAGTCCAGCACACTCTGCCACCTACTTCTTCTCTGGTCCCGAGTAATCCCCGCCTAAGCTCTTCCAACCACGCGGGCTTTCCTCCTGCTCCTCCGACACCTGCTGGGGCACAGGCCTGCCCCAGGGCCCTTGCATCTGCCTTTCCCCCAGTTTGGATCAGTCTTCCACAGGTACCTGCCTGGCTCCCTCCCTCACCTTTGTCATGTCTTTGCTGGAATCTCGTCATTTTGCTGGGGCTGCACTTTGACACCATTTTTAATCCTGTAACCTGCCCCCACCCCCCTCATCCTGCTCTCCTTTCCCTTTTTCCCAAGTAGTTATCCACCGTGGTCATCATTCCCTCATCTCTTAAGTTTGTTTATGTTCCCTCTTCCCTGTTAGGATGTCAGCTTAGTGAGGGTTGACAGCTTTGTCAAAAGCCCCACAAACAGGCCCAATGTAGGTACTTAGTCAATAAACAGTTGAACAGCTATAAGACCATTTCACAAGGAAGAAACTGAGGCTCAGAGAGGGACAGTCACTGGCCCAAGGCCACACAGCCAAGGCTGTCCTTCATATTTGCATCCCCCAAAGGGCTGCCCCAGGTCCTCACTGTACTAGGGGCATCAAACCCTGGAGGGAGGCTCATGACAGGTCAGGGCCAGGTCAAGAGTGAGCAGGGCTCTGTGCAAGGCACAGACAGGCCCTCTGTGCCTGGTCCCACTCCGTGATCACACCCACCCCACGGGCCTGCGCTCTCATCAGCCCTGAGGTCAGAGAGGCAGCCTCCGCCACCGGTATTACACTGAAGTGATTTCGGGGCAGGAATGACAGAGGCCCAGGAGCCCTGCCCTGAGCCCTTCCCAGGTCTGGAGCAGTGCCCTCCTGCCTACCCCTCCTCGCTGGCCCAGTGCAGGACATGTGAAGTGTGAAAGTGAAAGTCACTCATTCGTGTCTGACTCTTTGCAGCCCCATGGACTATACAGTCCATGGAATTCTCCAGGCCAGAATACCAGAGTGGGTAGCCTTTCCCTTCTCCAGGAGAACTTCCCAGCCCAGGGATTGAACCCAGGTCTACCGCACTGCAGGCAGATTCTTTACCAGCTGAGCCACAAGGGAAGACTAAAACCCTCAAACCCAGTTTCTGTCCTGGCTCTGCCGCCTCGGGCTGTGTGACCACAGGTGGGGACTCTGCCCTCCCCCAGCTCTTCATCTGCAAATTGGAGGCAAAGCAACTTGTTCCTTCTCACGATGAGGGGGCCGCGGCAATGCCACAGTGCAAGAGGAGCACCCTGCAGACGGTCAGGGCACTCAGCTGGGGTCTCAGAGGGAGGGTGAGGACCCGGTCTGTCTGCCCCTCAGGCTGCCAGGGGCCACACCACGCCTTTCCCAGGCGCCCTGTGCTGCTGTACCCTGGCTGCTCAGTCTCTCTCCCCATCCTGCCTTCTTTCCTGCCTCCCCCCAGGTCACATAGAGCATCTCGGCACGTCTGGATGCCCGTGGATGTCCCGCCTGTGCTGGAGAGCCACGGCTGCCCCAGCTTGGATCAGGCCCAGCCCAGCCCCACTAAAACACCCAAGCACCCATTTGCATGGCTGCAGCCCTAGAGGGCCCTCCCTGCAGACAGCTCTTTATGGAGGGGCGTTTCATTGCCTGCCCAGACTCCAGGGGTCTCCCCTTCATAGCCCCCAGCCTTCCAGCTGCTGGTGTGGGGAGAGGTTGGAGGTGCGAGGAAAGACAGCCCTGGCTTTGAAATGTGCTACTCTATACCGGCAGGCACTCGGCCTCTCTGGGCCTGCATTTCTTCAGCCACAAAATGGGAACAGAGTCAGCACTGCCCTCACAAGATGTGATCGTGAGTGAAGAACCTGGCGCAGGGCCCATTTCAAAGTCAGTGCCAGGGCATAAGAGCTGCTTCACTCCCTGGTCTCTAAATGCTCCAGTCCCAAAGGTCTGGCCCGGCCCAGCCTGCCGCCTTGCTGGCCTCTCCTCTCAGCCTGGCCCTGGCCACACCAGCCTCTTGCTTGGTCCTGGAGGCAGCGGCTCCTCCCTCGCTGCCTG
The DNA here is from genome assembly GCA_024291935.2 of Okapia johnstoni. Classification (NCBI taxonomy): domain Eukaryota; kingdom Metazoa; phylum Chordata; class Mammalia; order Artiodactyla; family Giraffidae; genus Okapia; species Okapia johnstoni. Next base: position 44,911,946 of record CM044306.1, on the reverse strand, counting down.
CTCCCTCACCATCCCTCTGCTCAGCTGGCTTCCACCCCTCCTTCCGCTGCCATGTGACCTCCCCCATCAAGATGCCTTCCTGCTGACCAACAGAACTCCCCTGCACATCCTGCGTCCACCCATCCTGACCCTTCCCAGTTCCCTTTGTTTTGTTGGCTCTTTATTTGTTTCTGGTCCAGTCCCCCACTTAGCAGATGCTCAGGCCACAAACCTAACAGCCTGGACTCCACCTTCTCTCACACGCCACATCAAGCCACCAGGAAAGCAAATGTGTCATAAGAAACTGCTTCTCACCTCTCCCCCTACTTCCAACCCTGAACCAAGTGACTGTGGCCATTGCTGGGAGGAAAGAGCCATGCATGCTCCCAGCTTTGGCCTTTGACCCCCTTCACTCTCCACTCAGCAGCCAGAGCTCCCTCTAAAACCTGAGTCAGGGATTCCCTGGAGGTCCAGTGGTTAAGACTTTGAGCTCCCAATGGAGGGAGCATGGGTTCGATCCCTGGTTGGGGAACTAAGATCCCACGTGCTGTGTGTCCAATAAGTAAAATAAAACAATTAAAAAAAAAAAAACAAAAACCTGAGCCAGCTCCTCACCCTGTCCCCCCCTCCCCAGCACCCTCCCTGTCACTGGAGGGAAAATCCACAGCCCTTTATTTCGTTGGTCCCACTGGGATCTCCCCCTCCCCTCAGCTCACCAGCCTCCTTAACTTCGACTTGCTGCTCCCTTTGCCCAAAACTCCCTTCCCGGCAGCATTCACTTCTTCCCTCCTGGAGATGGCTCTCCACTCCATCTTGACCCCCTGGTGAACCCTGTGCCCCCCAGGCCCACAGCCCTCTCCTCCAGACAACCTATCACCCTCGGGCACGGGATTAGTTACTTAGTGTTAGTCACTCAGTCATGTCCAACTCTTTCCAACCCCTTGGACTGTAGCCCACCAGGGTCCTCTGTCCATGGAATTCCCCAGGCAAGAGTGCTGGAGTGGGTTGCCATTTCCTTCTCCCGGGCATCTTCCTGACCCAGGGATTGAACTGGGGTCTCCTACATTGCAGATCCCCTGGATAAGGGAATGTCCAGTGGAGAATCCCATGGACAGAGGAGTCTGGTGGGCTACAATCCATGGGGCTGCAAAGAGTTGGACATGACTGAGCAACTAACACTTTCATGTTCACACTTTCATGAAGCCTTGTAGGTCAGGGGGCAAGTCCACCAGCCCGGCTGCCTCTAGGGGGAGCTGGAGAAGAGCTGGGCGTGCTGCTGCCTCGAGGCCGCATGTGTGAAAGGGTGATTCTCTGCCACAGTCACTGAGGGACCCCCCCACCCCATTCCCATCCCCCCACTCACGGCTCCTCAGCCCTCTTCCGTCCCGGCTCTGGCCTCCGCAGCCGATGAGCCTGTCACATTTGGAGCTTTTATTTCACACAATTGCTTCTGCCTCCTGGAAGAGCTTCTCCTCGCAAATCAAATCTACCCCAGGCAAGGAGAGTAAAAATCAATGCTGGTGGAAAGTTCCCCTTGGAAAACTAATTGGTTCTCCTGGAAAGTTCTTTAACCACCACGGGCTCTGGCATCCACCCGGGGCCTGTCAGTTTGCCTAAGGCTCCAATCTGGCTGCCAGGAGGGTGCAGAGGAGAAGGGTGATGTTTGCTAGGTGCTCCCTGAGGGCCTGGGCAATAACCACACCTGGCCAGGGCTCTCCCAGGCTGGAGGACACAGAGGTGCAAGGGTTGAGGCTTGACATCTCAGACCCAGATTTGAGTAGTCTGATTCTAACATTTCCGGGCTTCCCTGGTGGCTCAGCAGTAAAGAACTGGCCTGCCAATGCAGGAGACACAGGAGAAGCGAGTTTGATCCCTGGATCAGGAAGATCCCTTGGAGAAGGGAATGGCAACCCACTGAAGTATTCTTGCCTGGGAAATCCCACTGACACAGGAGCCTGACGGGCTATAGTTGATGGGGTCACAAAGAGTTGGACGAGACTTAGAGACTAAACAACAATAATAACAAGCACTTCCTGCTGCGTATCCCTGGGCAGTTCACTTTGCCTTTCTGAGCTTCAGTATCCCCTTTTCGAAGATGAGGGTATCAAGAGTGCTCAGCCTGCAGGATCATTGTGGGAACATAAATACTAGGTGCACAGCATCTGGTCAATATTAGACTCTAGTTTAAAAAGGCTAAGTGTACCCAACAGTGCTTCTCCCAGTCAGAGCGAGGGCAGAGTCCTCTGGCCGCCTCTACTGGTAATCTAATGTGAACAGAGTCCATAAACAGGGTGCTTACTAGGTACCAGGGCTTACTCTGTGTTATAGGACTTAATCCTCTTGGCTGCCCATAAAATGGCTATTTTTTTTTAAAGATTTTTTTATTTTTTGATGTGGACCATTTAAAAAATTTTTTATTTCTAATTGAAGGATAATTGGTTTACAATATTGGTTTGGTTTCTGCTATACATCAACATGAATTAGCCATAGGTATACATATTCCCTGGTAGTTCAGCTGATAAAGAATCCACCTGCAAAGCAGGAGACCCTGATTCAATTCCTGGGTTGAGAAGATCCCTTGGAGAAGGGATAGGCTACCCACTCCAGTGTTCTTGCATGGAGAATCCAATGGACAGAGGAGCCTGGCGGGCTACAGTCCATGGGTTTGTAAAAAGTCGAACATGACTGAGCGACTAAGCATAGCACACACAGGTACGTCCCCTCCCTCTTAAGCCTCCCTCCCACCTCCCATCCTTTCCCACCCCTCTAGGTTGTTACGGAGCCCCTGTTTGATGTGCACCATTTTTAAAGTCTTTATTAAGTTTGTTACAACATTGTTTCTGTTCTAAGTTTTGGGTTTTTTTGGCTGCAAGGCATGTGTGATCTTAGCTGCCCTACCAAGGATCGACCCTGAACCCCCTGCATTGGAAGGTGAAGTCTTAACCACTGGACTGCCAGGGAAGTTCCCAAATGGCTCTTATTAACACTCCCATTTTAAAGATGAGGAAACTGAGGCTCTGAAAGGCAGAGACCCTTACCCCAGGTCACACAGAGGTGTCTGAGAGCCAATCTGGGGCTCGTCCCACTGCCCCTAGGCTTCCCCAGGCACAAACCTTTCCAGAGGATTCTGAGCTGGCTCCTGTCACGGCCGCTGGGCCCTGCCTGGCGACTCTAAGCCTCCCAGAAGTGACATCTATATAAATATTGTTAATGGCCAGAACATAATGTTAAGTCAGGTTTTACGGGACTCCCTCATCCAGGCTGTGGATTTATGGCTATAGAATTTGAGGTAAATGTTTATTGGCCCAAGTGAGAACTGGGCCTTCCTCTCCCCCAACCACCGGCTCCCCAGGGCTGCCCCAGGGCCCTCCACCCACCTGTCGGGAGCACACCGGGATAAATCTCACCGAATGAAATATTTATTAATTTTGCTAACCAGTGTTGATCTCATAAATTACACCGACTTTTTCATGAAACGGTTATTAACATCCAAGGCGCCGTGTTAATGGCTTATTGACCAAATATGGGATAATTAGGCCCAAGGAGCGCGGCCTCGCTGATCTGCAAGAGTCCAATTTGGCCAGGATTATGCCAATGACCTATTTTATATCTCCGCCACAGTTATGGGGTGATTCTGGAGCCTGGCCCTCCGAAAGCTGAATTCTTAAGGGGGCTACTGGCAGGAAGCCACTCTGGCCACCAGCTCTTCTTCTGGCCTGGAATCCCCACCCCTCCATGTGTCCAGGTGCGATTCAAGGGGAACACGGCAAGGGCCTAGCCTCGTGACCCCCATCTTGTCCCCAGCTCTGGCATGAGCCTGTGAGAAAAGAGGCCCGAGAACAGAAGATGGCTCAGCCCAGGCTCCTAGCTACTCCTGCAGGAGCTGGAGGAAGGAGTGGCCTGTCTGCCTGGAGAACGCACTTCCCTCTAGGGGGGAAGGCGGCTGGGAGGCGGGGCTTTCCGGTGCTGTGCAGCGGCTGCCTGGCCACGCTCCTGGGCTCAGGCACGCGATGTAGCCTGGGTGTCTGCATTTGCCCACACACACGTGACAGGGCCTCTGCATGTGGCACACACATGTGACAGGGCCTCTGAGTGTAGGACACACATGTGACAGGGCCTCTGCGTGTGACTCACACACATGACGGGGCCCCTGCGTGTGGCTCACACACGTGACAGGGCCTCTAAGTGTGGGACACACATGTGACAGGGCCTCTGCATGTGACTCACACACGTGACGGGGCCCCTGCATGTGGCTCCATGTGGGTCCACAGGCGTGTGTGAGGGTGATGCTCGAGGCCGTCCAGCCCCCTGTCTGGACGGGAGCAGCCCGGCCTCTGCCCGCTGCCTCTTAGGGACCGTGCTTTCTGGCTGATGCTCAGAGGGCCTTTGGGAGACAACAGTGAAAAGTGCCCCCTCACCAGCCACTGTCCCCTTCCTTGTGGCCCCCAGGGGCAACCCAGGGAGGGGAAGGGGACAGGCATCCAAAACGGAGATGTTCTGTTAAAATTCCGCTCAGTGGTCACTCGCGTGCTGTCACCCCTTCAGGGGCAGGGCGCGCCCTCCTTAGGCAGGACCTTGATTATTAAACTACAGGAACGTGATTAGGGAGCCCCTCAGAAAACCACCTTTGTCCCCCTCCAGGTGGCTCCTGCCGGCCATGCTGCTTCTGGGTGACCTTGCTCCAGGCCTTAGCTCACTGAACCAGGCTAAGTCACTTCAGTCGTGTCCGACTCTGTGACCCTATGGACTGTAGCCTGCCAGGCTCCTCTGTCCTTGGGATTCTCCAGGCAAGAATGCTGAAGTGGGTTGCTCTCTCCTCCCTCAGGGGATCTTCCTGACCCAGGAATCAAACCTGAGTCTCCTGTGGCTCCTGCATTGAAGGTGGATTCTTTACCACTGAGCCCTGACTGGACCAGGACTGGGCATCTAATCCCACCTGGGCCACTCTGGTTCTCTCTGGGGGATTTGGACTGGAACAGAGGAGGGTCAGAGAGAAAGACAGGTGGAGAGCAGGCTGCTCCTCCATCTTGGGCTTGCTAGGCCCTGCCAGGGGCTCCTGCCTTCCCTGGGAAGCAGCGTCAGGGACTTAGGTCTCTGCTCCCAGAGGGGCTTGTCTAGGAGAGTGGAGAGGAGCTAGCCTGCCCTCTGGAGCCTTGGCAGTGGCTGTGGGGTGCGCTTGAGGTCTCTCATCTGGAAGATGGAGGCTCCCAGTGCTGGAAGGTGCTGGAAGATGCCCTGTGCTGAGAACCAGTCACATATTGTGAAGACGGGGATACCCCTGAGTGAGTGGAGGGTTGTCTGCGGGTGGTCTCCCCCCCAACACAACTTCTTCTTTTCTATCAGGGGTTTGGGGAATCTGACCCTCACCCCCTGACAGCCCTGCCCAAGATGTCCACCATGCAGGCTCTGCACCTTCTCTCTCTTAAGCAAATCCTTCAATGATTTTCTGTTTAACTCTGAGTACCAACTGAGACTGGGCAGAGTGTGGGGAAGGGAGCGGTCCACGCAGCAGGATAACTCTGAGGACAGCAGCCCAGCACTTGTGTGATGACCAAGCACAACTGAGGTCCAGGGGTGCTGGATCCTTAGGGGCACCAGGTGGCCACACCACAGCCACTTCAGGCCTTTGCAAGATCTTTCCAGAGCTTCAGGTCTGTCCCTCAGAGGAGCCATGAGCTCCCCTCTGGTTGTCAGGGGGCCCCATCCCCTTTCACCATCATCTGTCACATCACCTGGCTTGTTTCTTTCTGCAACTTGTCACGACTGACAATGATTTTTACTCCTTTATCTGTGGGCTATTTCTCCCATGAGACTATAAGTTCCTTGAGGGCAGGGACTGTCTTGGTCTTGTTTAAAATTCTCTCCTAGTGCCTGGCAGTGAATTTGCTGGATGAATAAGAGAAGTGGCGAGTGAATGAATGAACGAGTGAACAAACATGTTGTGTGATCGATCCTCCTGTAAAGCATCTCTCAGGTTGTTGACCTTCGGTCCCATCTGCCCCACCTGGCAGAAGCCGTGGGCAACCCTCCCCATCTGAAGGGTTTCGGCTCCCTTCTTCCGGTCCCACCGCCCGCCCTCCTGGGCAAGGTGGCAGCGAACCTCGCAGGGCAACCATGGGGCAGCCCCCCCGGCTACAGCCCTCCCCTGGATCTGCAGGATGCCGGCCTGCAGGCCTGTCCTCCTCTGGCCCTTGGTGCTCCCTGCAGCCTTCCCCCAGCTCCTCCCCAGGCTGACCTGTCCCCCCTCTGTGTCCCTGCTCCTCTCCTCCACCTCCTGCTCCGTGTCACCTCCCCACTCCTGATCGGTCTCCCGTGTTTGCTCTTCTTTCCCCTCATGGCGCTCAGCACAGTTTGCATTAACATGTCTGCTGGTTATCATTACCGCGTTTGCCTCTCACTAGTCTGCAAACCCCCGAGGACCCTGTCTGCGAGAGAGGCCAGCTTAGCCCACCCAGTGCTACACCTTTAAGGTTTCCTGAAGCAGCGAATGAACTTGGGAAAAATCACCAAACCACACTAAGCGGTGTGTCAGGGTCTGAACCCAGGACCCTCTCTGCCTGCTCAGCTGTGTGTCTGTTGTTGTTGTTCAGTCGCTCAGTCATGTCTGGCTCTGCGAGCCCATGAACTGCAGCACTCCAGCCTTCTCTGTCCTTCACCATCTCCTGGAGCTTGCTCAAACTCATGTCCGTTGAGTCGGTGATTCCATCCAACCGTCTCATCCTCTGTCATCCCCTTCTCCTCCTGCCTTCAGTCTTTCCCAGCATCAGGGTCTTTTCTAATGAGTCAGGTCTTCACATCACATGGTCAAAGTATTGGAGCTTCAGCGTGAGCATCAGTCCTTCCAATGAATGTTCAGGACTGATTTCCTTTAGGATTGACTGGTTGGATCTCCTTGTTGTCCAAGGGACTCTCAAGAGTCTTCTCCAACACCACAGTTCAAAAGCATCGATTCTTCAGCACTCAGCTTTCTTTATGGTCCAACTCTCACATCCATACATGACTACTAGAAAAACCATAGCTTTAACAGAACTTTGTTGGCAAAGTAATGTCTCTGCTTTTTAATATGCTGTCTAGGTTGGTCAAAGCTTTCCTTCCAAGGAGGAAGCATCTTTTAATTTCATGGCTGCAGTCACCATCTGCAGTGATTTTGGAGCCCAAGAAAATGAAGTCTGTCACTGTTTCCTTTGTTTCCCCATCTATTTGCCAAGAGGTGATGGGACCAGATGCCATGATCTTAGTTTTCTGAATGTTGAGCTTTAAGCCACTTTTTCACTCTCCTCTTTCACTCTCATCAAGAGGCTTTTTAGTTTTTCTTTGCTTTCTGCCACAAGGGTGATGTCATCTGCATATCTCAGGTTGTTGATATTTCTCCCAGCAATCTTGATTCCAGCTTGTGTTTCATCCAGCCTGGCATTTCCCTTGATGTACTCTGCATATAAGTTAAATTAGCAGGGTGAACATATACAGTGTTTATGTACTCCTTTCCCAATTTGGAACCAGTCCATTGTTTCAGGTCCAGTTCTAACTGTTGCTTCTTGATCTGTATACAGATTTCTCAGGAGGCAGGTAAAGTGGTCTGGTATTCCCATCTTGAAGAATTTTCCACACTTTGTTTTGATCCACACAGTCAAAGGCTTTAGCATAGTCAATGAAGCAGAAGTAGATGTTTTTCTGGAATCCTCTTGCTTTTTCTATGATCCAGTGGATGTTGGCAATTTGATCTTTGGTTCCTCTGCTTTTTCTAAATCCTGCTTGAACATCTGGAAGTTCTTGGTTCATGTATTGTTAAAGCCTAGCTTGGAGAATTTTGAGCATTACTTTGCTGGCGTATGAGATGAGTGTAATTGTGCAGTAGTTTGAACGTTCTTTACATTGCCTTTCTTTGGGACTGGAATGAAAACTGACATTTTCCAGTCCTGTGGCCACTGCTGAGTTTTCCAAATTTGCTGGCATATTGAGTGCAGCACTTTAACAGCATCATCTTTTAGGATTTGAAATAGCTCAGCTGGAATTCCATCACCTCTACTAGCTTTGTTTGTAGTGATGTTGTGTGTTTAGTATATTTTTATTGTGCATGAGAACTTGGAGAATCATCCTTGGAGGCATCTGGAGGGGCCCACCTGTTTTGTCTTTCTGTAGGCCTTCCCCTGGACCAAGGAGGGTGACTGAGAAGGGGGCTTGATCCCTGTGCAGAGCAGAGGGTCCCAGTGCAGACATGTGCAGGCAGTTTCAAGGCCATACCCTCCCGGGCAATGGTTATGAGTGGAGCTGGCCAACTCTGCCTGTTGACCCAGTGCCTCCGCCTTCCCCTCTGGGCCTCTGCCCGAGGTACCTCCCTCAGCAGCAGCTCTTCAGATAGCTGGGAGCAGGTGGTCTGCCTGCTTGGCCGCCCTGCAGGGTCAGCCCTCCCCCAGACTGTGCAGCCTTGCCTTCCCCTGCTCCCCTAGGGCAAGCTCAGGGAGCTGTCCAGCTCTGCCCCTTAGCCAGGTGGCCTTTCACTTCCCCAGCCTCAGTTTCCTCCTCTGTACAATGGGTACAGTGTTACTCATCTCTTCCAGGCTGCTGGGGGTAGAAGATGAAGCAATTTACACAAAGCTCAGGGCAGGGCCCAGCCATTGAAAGTTTTCTGGGACTGCCAGCTCCAAATTGGCTCAGGACTCGGGCCTGGGCCGGGTGTTGAGGGGTGGAGGTCCCGCCATTCCCTAACGGAGGGCCTGCTCCCATGAATATAGATAATGGGTTTGTTTCCACAGGAAGGAAAGCTGCTCGCCGCTCACCAGTAGTGCTCTGAGAAGTGGCACGTTGTCCCCACTTCCCGGGACAAGACCTGCTTATGAGTGTAACGAGGCACAATTCTATATGTCTCTTACCCTTTAAAAATGTCCCCAACTGGATGATAAATATGGTCACCCAGCTCTGAGGGACAAGAGTTCATCTGGCTTCATAGAGAATTTCCCGTTCTCAGGTGCTTTTCTATATTTCCAATATTTTCTGAAAAGAGTAAGGATGGCTCCTACAAAACACAACACATGCCTACACAAGCCTCGCCTCCTCCTAGACCTGCCGGGAACTGGGTGCTTTGTGGTATGAAGCCTGGCACTGCAGCCAGTCCGAATCTGCCCCTCTGGGGGGCTGGATCCCGAGGGCTCCCTGGGCCCTCAGACTCTTCTTCCCTCCCAGCTGGCCTGCTCAGGGTCTGAGCTAACCTTTCATGTTGTTCACCCAGAGCCTGGCTTTCAGCTGCCATCACCCCTAGCACAAACATGAGCATGCACGCACACACAGAGACACACACACACCTGCATCCCTCTCTGGGCCCTTCCACCTCCAGCCCCTGTCCCAGACTCTGGTCCCATGGATGCCACAGCCTCCCTTTGGGTGACATTTTAAAAAGCCTGGAGAGAAGGCAGAGCCCTACCCCTGCCTTTGCTGGAGACAGGAATGAGAATTTTAATGAGGGTTTATTTTTAATAAAGGTTAATAAAGTTTAATTAAATTAAATTAATAAAGTCCAATATTTGCCAAGCCGTGCGCCAGGCCTGGGTATGCTGGAAGGCTCAGGGGATTAAGTCTGTGTTTGTGTTTCCTCCTAGCACGGAAGGAGGAGCACTGGGGCCAGCTGGAGGAATGGGTTCTCCAGAGGCAACACCCAGTTTATCCCCAAGGTGGGCTCTCTGCCACCCCCACTAGCCCAGTGGGGGCTGAGGGGAGGGTGATGGCCTGGCTCTGGGAACGTTGCCCCCCACAGAATCCAGGCTCCCTCTAAAGGCCCCCTCCATCTCCTAGGCCATGTCTCAAGCCCTTATTCCAGCATTCAAGGCCTTTCAACTTTTCTATGCTCTGGGCCTGGCCCTGAGATGTTCATGGGCTGCGTGCTGTGTATGTGCTCAGTCATGTCTAACTCTTTGCAACTCCATGCACCCAACAGGTTCCTCTGTCCATAGGATTTTCCAGGCAAGAATACTGGAGTGGGTTGCCATGCCCTCCTCCAGGGGATCTTCTCACCCCCTGGAATTGGGAAGAACTCCATTACTTGCGTCCCCTGCAGTGGCAGGAGAGTTCTTTACCTCTAGCACCACCTGGGAAGCCCCCAGATGTTCATAAAGTGTTTCATTCAGCCCACCTCCCCTTAGCAGCCTAGAGGAAGTGAGGAATACTGTGCCCATTCTACAGAGAGGGAAACTGAGGCTTGGAAGGTGATGGCACCTAGTGGCTAAGCAGAAGCAGACTGATTCTTCCTCTCTCTGTGCCATCATGAGACAGGGTGAGTCCTCCACCTAGAATGTCCTTTTCCTGCCCTCTGGACATCCCTTCCTCCCAGGGCTGTGTCTGTATCTTCATGTCTCCCAGGCTCTCTGGGGCCACAGGAGAGGCCTTTGGTTTGACAAAGTTTGTGTCACCTCACTCAGTCCTCTGGGACGAAGGTCTATGATTATAATTCTCAATTTGCAGTTAGGGCAACAAGCTCAGAGAGGCAAAATCATGTGTCCAAGGCCCAGAGGCGAGGTGGAGAGGGGTGAAAAGAATGGGGAATTCTCCATCGCCTGCCTTTTTTCCAACCAGTGTGGCTCCGTGACCTGTGCTAGGATTGGGGCTCTGCCTCTCACTCCAGCCAGTCTTGCCTTTGAGCTGGGGCCTGATGTGGACCCTGGGGTGCCCTGGCAGGAACAATGATGGGAGTTGAGGTAAAGGTTCGGCCAAGGATAAGAGGACAACGGGGTTTTCCAGGTGGCACTAGTGGTAAAGAACCTGCCTACTAATGCAGGAGACTTAAGAGATGTGAGTTCGACCCCTGGGTTGGGAAGATCCTCTAGAGGAGGGCCTGGCTGTCCACTCCAGTACTCTTGCCTGGAGAATCCTATGGACAGGAGCCTGGTGGGCTACAGTCCATAGCGTCACAGAGTCAGACACGATTAAGCGACAAACACACGCACACACGAGAGGACAAGGAGGGCAGCTGCTCTCCTGAGTCTGAGTAGATGTGGTGCCAGCGTCTTGGAACATGTTTCATGTTAAGGTTCAGTCCAGGGAGAGACCTTTCTCCTCTCAGGGGCTGAGGAGAGAGGGGTACCCAAGAGTGGCCAGGGTGCTATAACCTGAGAAGGGGGACAGCAGTGTCACTTTACCCAGCCCATATATGTCATGTGCCATGTGGGTGACATGGGCTCTCTCCCTGCATCCTCACAAAAGCCCTTGGAGGGAGGGACTATTATTATTCCCATTTTATAGATGGAAAAACTGAGGGTCAGAGTGGTACAGTGACTTGCTCAAGAACCTGGAATTACCTCTTTCTTCCAACACTCTGTCTCCAGCTCAGGCACCAGGAGAGCATCTGCCAGGGTTCCCTGACTGGCTTCTGCTCCAGGAGGGCAAGGGGCAAAGGGCACAGCTTCTGGGGCCAGCTGGCATGTGGCCTGGTGGTAGACACCCCATGTGGTTCCTCTGGCGCCAGCTCCAGCGGGCAGCCCTGCCTGACAGACCGCGTGAAAGATGGTGAAATGTTATAACAAAGGCATTGATTTTCCTATCTCTGCTTTATGCATTTTATTAGCCAAACACTTTACCGTGTAACCACTCAGCGCCACGCTGGCTGGCGATGAATCTGAAACGCCCGGGCACGTAAAACGGAATTGACCACATTGCTTATGCGCCAACAGCAAAAATAACAGGCAAAAGTGTAATAAAATGAATAGCACCCGGCAATGGCTGTAAAAAAATATTACCCAGGGGACTGGGGAATTTCCTGGGCTGTGAAGTAGCTGCACGAGGGGTCGTAGTGCTGGAATGATGGCAGTTTCCATCTCCATGGATCTGGCCAGAGCCAAGGCTCCTGCATGCTGGCGCTGGCGCTGGCTTTGGCCACATCAGACTGAGTTGGCTGCCATTGGCTGAGTCCTTTTTCATGTGAGCTGTGAGAGATGTAAATGGGGGTGGCTTGAAGTGAGACCCCAGAGTCAGGGAGACTGAATTTAAGTCCATGCTCTCGGGGCTGTGTGACCTTCAAAAATCACGGACCCTCTCTGTGCCTGCCTCCTGATGAGGATTGGTGAGAGCACCCCCTTCCCGAGGTCAAAGTCATTACTGCTTATAAATGGCAGCTGGGTTATTATGCTCCTCATTGCTAGAGAGGATAGTCCTTCCTGTGTGATTCTCTGGTTGCTCAGACACCTGGTAAGGAGGCAGGGGGATGGCTGAGATGAACTCGTCTCCTGTAGAACCGATGGCCTGGGCCTGGTCAGCAGGGCCCTCCATCCCCAGGGTCCCAGTTGGGTGCCCCTAAATCCTTGCTAATGACTATGCTTAATGAACAGCAATGCCTTGGGGGCAGAAGAAAAAGGTGAGCCTGGAATCTATATATGGATTCCTCCATCTCCCTGGCTCTTAGATTGTGGGACAGTAGGTGGTGGGTGGGGCAGCATGTTTGTGACGGAAGCGTGACTGGGTGGGCTGGTGCTCTCGGGGGACCTCCCAGGGGTGAGGACATGGGGTTTGCTATTACCTGGTTTGGCCTGACACAGAGCAGGGTCGAGTGCCCCTAGCTGCCTGGCCCCCGACCCTGGGAGTACCCACCACCTGCTCATCTTGCTGGTCTTGGGGTGGGCTGGGTGGCAGCAGGCGGGCCTGACCTGGCACACAGGAGGCCTTGAAGGGAGAGACCACCAGTGTAATGAGTACCCCTCGTTCAGCCCAGTTCTGGGGGTGCTGCACAGCCTGCTGCCTAGTTTCTTCTGGCCCCTTTATGGGTGGGGTGACCGGTTCAGAGAGAGCTTCTAGCTCAAATGGTCTTTTTCCTCCCACAGGGGCCTCAGAATTCAAGGGGCATCAGTGGGCAAGGCCTCCCCCTGCAGAGCCGCTGTCCTTTCCAGGGGTCCAGGAATTTTCATTTTCATAAACCCTCCAGGACAGGGGTCTCCAAATTCCAGAATCTAATGCCTGATCATCTGAGGTGGAGCTGATGTAATAAGTGAAAGTGAAAGTCGCTCAGTCGTGTCTGACTCTTTGTGACCCCATGGACTGTATAGTCGCTGGAATTCTCCAGGCCAGAATACTGGAGTGGGTAGCCCTTCCCTTCTCCAGGGGATCTTCCCAACCCAGGGATCGAACCCAGGTCTCCCGTATTGCAGGCGGATTCCTTACCAGCTGAGCCACAAGGGAAGCCCATAGTGTGCACAATAATAATAAAGTGCACAATAAATGTGATATGCTTGAATCATCCATAACCAACTCCCTGCCCTCTGGTCCAAGAAACAATCGTCTTCTACTCAACAGGGCCCTGGTGCCAAAAAGGTTGGGGACTGCTGCTTCAGGAGATTCTTATCCAGGGGACTCAGAGAGGAGCTTAGAAGTACCATCTTAGGGGCTCCCAGGTCTATGGTGCTGTGATCTCCCTTCACAGGGGCCACAGGGGCAGCAGGAGGTGCCCCCTCTCCTGGTGCTGTCCTGATCACTCTCCTTGCACAGCTATCTATGGGATTCTGCCCCCTCCTCCCCTGAGTCAGGCTCTGTAAGCCCAGGTGGAGAGGAGAAGGCGGAGGAGCTCTGGGTTGGGACTGATGGTCCTGATTTCACAGCCCACCTCTACGTCTCCATTAGTTACTTGGTCTCCCTGAACCTCAGTTTCCTTGCCTGCAAAATGGGGAGAATGAGACCTACTTCAGAGGGCTGTTTCAGTCAAGGGCAATGTGAAGACATGGAACCCAGTACTCTTGCCAAGCCTACCGCTCCTCATCCTAAAGGCAGCCCGGGCTGCTGAGATAATCCTGGAAGGATTCTGGAGTGTCTGTAGCAGGCTTGAGATCAGATCACACTGACCCCAGATGCCATGTTCTCAGGCCCAGGTGCCCCTAACTGGGGACTCAGCAATGAATAAAGCAGGACTGGGCTCTGACCTCTTGGGGCTCCCAGTCTGATGGGGGAGATGCATTTTGCCATCAAACAGACCATCTCAAAACAGTGCTGAGCTGGGATGCGGGAGGTTGGGAAGCTGTGGGAGCCCATGGTGGGGGGCCCTGGCCAAATTTTGTGGTGGTCAGGGAAGACTTTCTGGAGGAAGAGGCATTGTAATTGACACTTGAAGATGAGATGGGGTTGGTCCAGGCAAGAAAGAGTGGGAAGAAGGTCAAGTCTGAGGGCACAGGGGCATGAAGGCCTGGAGATGAGAGCTTCAGGAACTCTTGCTTGCCTGAGAAACAGTGTGTCAGGTGGGGTGGGGTGGGGCAGTGGGCTGTGCTGCTGTGGACAAGGCAGGAGAGGATGGCTGGGGCCACAGAGCCGCATTTTGTGGCTCAGCATTTCTCTGAACCCTGCGACCCACCCAGGTGAGACTCAGTAGCTTTTGATTGTGCCATTTTTAATTTATTTTTTGATTTTTTTTTTCCTTAAAGATGATTTTAACTTCCTGATGCACCCCCCCCCCCCCCCCCACCCCTTGGCCCCTCCAAGCCTAGAGTGAACACACAGACCTACTTCATCAACCACGGGAAGAAAACAGCTTGGTTATTACACAGTAACTACCTGATTGTTTATATTTTTCTTGCTACGTAATTGTGTTTGGCCTTAGCATGTAAATTGGGCCATAATTACTGTATAATTTATAGTTTTTATATCTTATAACAAGTTAGTGTCTAAATCACACACCCCCATGTAAATACTTTAAAATTATTCAGTAATTACTTATTTGCATTATAATTAAAAATAAGTAATTAGCATACATTTACAAAGGATTTACATACTTATTTCTGAGTATCAGTTCTTGGCGGTGCTAGTGGAATCTTTTGCTGATAGTAAATTGAAGGCCTGGAAAGGAAAAACTTCCCCAGGTTAGAAAAGGGAATGTGGTTTGGGAGTCCCCCAGGTTTTTAGTGCTCAGCTTGGGGGGAGGCATAGAGAGTGTGGAGGGTGGGTAAAATCTAAAAATGTTCTTCTGGTCAAATGAGGGTTTTGGAGAAAAGAATTAGATCCTCTTATCCCTGAGAATAAAAATAGGCTTCATCGGCAGCATGAGGAAGTCGAGGTAGACAGGCAGAAGTACTCTCTGAAGATCCATGAGAATGATGCCAGAAATGGGGCTCAGACTTGGGCGACCTCCCCGCTCCCTGTCTGTCTTGACCCTGACTGTCTTTCAAAATAATGACTTCAATGTCGGGGCTGAGGGCAGTTGCCATTGGGTGTGAACTTGACATTGTCTCAACTCTCACTGCAAGATGTTTTATTAACTCCCATTTAGTAGGTGGAAAATAAAGCCTCAATACAATGAATCACCCACACCTCTAGGGCCACAGAGCCCAAGGGGGTGAGATGAGAAGGCTGGAAGTGATGAGGAGCCAGCCACCTCCACTCCTCAGGTCCCAGACCCAAGTGTTCTACCTGTTGGGGACTGTGAACCAAATAATGGCTGTTAGTTCAGGTGTACCCAGCGTCCAGCCTCACAATTGGCTTATCTGAGAGGGTACTTCCAGCAGGCAACCTACCTGTCCCTAGGGACACCAGGTGCTCCCACTTCTCAGAACGCCATGTGGGCTACGCTTTTGTTCAACTTCTGGTAGGCTCGAAGCCTCTGGAAGGTGTGATGTTTGGCTGGTCCCAGGGTCAAGGGCATCTTCTTTGCCATGAAGCGGGTCTCTTGGTCCGAGGCTGCGTTATTGAGAATCCCATGACAACAGATCAAGATGCTCTGTGAGGCTTGCAAGAGTGGTGCTGGAATACAAAGGTCGCACCTGGGGTGTGGGTCAGCCCAGTCCTGAGTGATTTGTTGCCCTTGTCAGGGTGGTCTGATACAGTCAACTGGCCACATCAAAGGATAATGCTATAAGAGTTGCTTTGTGTCCATTTCTGTTGCTGGCAGTTCTGGTGTTTGGCATTCAGCTAGGTCACCCTTGGGAGAGGGAGCCCATGCCTTGGGTCCATGCAGAGTCCCCATCCCTGCCATTATGGCAATTCCATTCATGGGTTCATTGCACAGGTTCAGGGGGTCTGAGGATAGAGACTAGCTGACATCTGCCGGCCAGGTCATCCTGTCCATGTCGTTGTCCAGTGTTTCTCCTGCAGTGGATGTCCTCTGGTGGCCTTCTCATGGGTGCGGAGATCCTTACACTTGGTGCCTGATCCCATGGGTCCATCCATATACCTCTTCCCCAGACTTGTGAATTAAATAGAAATTTGGTGGTGACAATGGCCCCTGTATCTTAGATTTTGAAATGGCACTCACTTGTTCAATCCCTCAGTTGTGTCTGATTCTTTGCAACCCCATGGACTGCAGCATGCCAGGCTTCCCTGTCCTTCACTATCTTCCAGCACTCACTAATCTTTGTCTTTCCCCCCAGGATCAAATGATTTTTGATTTTCATCTTGGCTGGGGAGTGGGCATGCCACTTCCAGAGCCTTCTACTTTCCTCCATCATTAGCTCTTGCTCTGAAGATCAAGGGACCAACATTCTACCAACTGCTGAATAGGTCCACCAAATATGTCCCCTCCAATGAGACATTTGAGAACTGATAAAGTGCTCCTTGAGTAGCCTGTGAACCCGAGGGTCCCACTATGGAATGACCTCAGCCAGGATTCTATCTGCGACCTTCCCCTTCCCCAGTGTGTCCCTAGTTTCATGGGGAGATTGTGCTGGCTCATTGGGGTCTCAAGTACAAGTGTCACCTTGGGTCCTGTATCCTCCAGTCCTGAGGATTCTCTTCCCCCAGTTAATTGACCAAGTGGCTGTAGGTCCCTTTAAGGGAAGGGCCTGGGAATCAGCATGGTGAACCCTTGCTGTGCTGTTACAGGATCCTCCTCCTGGGCAAAGGATTGTGATTTCCCATTCTTGTTATTTTTTGATTATTTAGAGTAAGGAACACCCCTGTTGGCTGCCCATCCTTTTCACTCTAGGAACACCAGGTTCTATTCCATCCCTGGGAATGCTCTTATCTGTCCATCTATCCCAGCCATAGGGACTTGGGGACCTGTTGGTTCCCTGTCTCCTGAGAGCTTGCCCTCAATAAACAATGTGACCCTAGCCCCTGACTTAGTCTCGGCTTCAGTAGAACATAATCTAAGGTAGCATGGGTATAGTGGAGAAGCTTGGTAGTGGAGTGGTTAGAGAGGTGCTAGGAGGCAGATATTCAGGATAGGATTCTTGATATGCAGGCTGCCATTATCCCTTGCTGCCACTATGGTAATTATGTCCATACTCAGATAGTGACTTTGGGTAAGTCAATTCATCTTTCAGAATTCCCTCATGGTAAAATGAAGGGTGAAAAAAATCATACCTGCCTTATAGAGTTGTTGGGGGGATTAGATGAATTAATGCCTTTAAAGTGCTTAGAAAGGTGCCAGATACATCTTAAATGGTCACTGAATATTAAACTTTCCTAGTATTCTTGCCTGGAGAGTCCCACGGACAAGAGCCTGGCAGGCTACAGTCCATAGGGTCGCAAAGAGTTGGACATGACTGAAGCAACTTAGCACGCACATGCATTCTGGGCCTATATCAAGACCCTCATCCTTGCCCCACCAACAGGCAGAAGACCAAGACTGTATGGATGAGATGGGGCCAAGATCCCAGCCTCTGCTCCCCCACAGTCTCAACTGGGGAGACATTTTGGGATGGGACTAGAGAGCTGGGCAAGGCAACCAAGCCCTTGAAATGCAATGACTCTCAGGAAAGGGAGGACCTAGCCTCTGACTCCGTATCAACACAAAGGACTCACCATGGCCTTGGGGGAGAGCTGGTTGGGCACAGCTTGTAGCTGTGTTAGAAGCGCCTCTGGTCCCAGCCAGCATGACATGGTGTTATGCTTTGGGGGCTGATGGATGAGCGTGAGTGTGAGAAGGAAAAAGACCTCTTACTGGGTGCCTACTTGGCTGAGTCAGAGACCTGAAGTAGCAGCAAGAGCCATAGAAGCGTCAAGGCGAGTGGAGTTACCAGGCTATGCAGTTCCAGTCTTCAACAGCACCTCCATGTGGCCTAGAGAAGCAGCTGGCATTGACGCTGAGATTGGTTTTCCTTTCTACATATTGAACTATTTCAAAGGGGTCTTGACCACAGCCTTGTCTAACTCAATGAAATTATGAGTCATGCCATGTAGGGCCACCCAAGACAGATGATGGGTCACGGTGGAGAGTTCTGACAAAATGTGGTTCACTGGAGAATGGCAAACCACTTCAGTGTTCTTGCCTTGAGAAGTCCCATGAAGAGTATGAAAAGGAACAAAGCTAGTGGAAAAGATGATGCTGTGAAAGTGATGCACTCAATATGCCAGCACATTTGGAAAAGTCAGCAGTGGCCACGGGACTGGAAAAGATCAGTTTTCATTCCAATTCCAAAGAAAGGCAATGTCAAAGAATGCTCAAACTACCGCATGATTGTGCTCATCTCACACGCTAGTAAAGTAATGCTCAAAATTCTCCAAGCCTGGCTTCAACAGTACATGAATCGTGAACTTCCAGATGTTCAAGCTGGTTTTAGAAAAGGCAGAGGAACCAGAGATCAAATTGCCAACATCCGCTGGATCATCGAAAAAGCAAGAGAGTTCCAGAAAAACATCTATTTCTGCTTTATTGACTATGCCAAAGCCTTTAACTGTGTGGATCACAACAAACTGTGGAAAATTCTGAAAGAGATGGAAATACCAGACCACCTGACCTGCCTCTTGAGAAATCTGTATGCAGGTCAGGAAGCAACAGTTAGAACTGGACATGGAATGACAGACTGTTTCCAAATCGGGAAAGGAATATGTCAAGGCTGTATAGTGTCACTCTGCTTATTTAACTTATACGCAGAGTACATTGTGAGAAACGCTGGGCTGGAGGAAGCACAAGCTGGAATCAATATTGCTGGGAGAAATATCAATAATCTTAGATATGCAGATGACACCACCCTTATGGCAGAAAGTGAAGAAGAACTAAAGAGCCTCTTGATGAAAGAGAAAGAGGAGAGTGAAAAAGTTGGCTTAAAGCTCAACATTCAGAAAACTAAGATCATGGCATCTGGTCCCATCACTTCTTGGCAAATAGATGGGGAAACAGTGGAAACAGTGACAGACTTTATACTTTTGGGCTCCAAAATCACTGCAGATGGTGACTGCAGCCATGAAATCAAAAGACGCTTACTCCTTGGAAGAAAAGTTATGACCAACCTAGACAGCATATTAAAAAGCTGAGACATTACTTTGCCAACAAATGTCTGTCTAGTTAAGGCTATAGTTTTTCCGGTAATCATGTATGGATGTGAGAGTTGGACTATAAAGAAAGCTGAATGCCAAAGAATTGATGCTTTTGAACTGTGGTGTTGGAGAAGACTCTTGAGAGTCCCTTGGACAACAAGGAGATCCAACCAGTCAATCCTAAAGGAAATCAGTCCTGAATATTCACTGGAAGGACTGATGCCAAAGCTGAAACTCCAATACTTAGGCCACCTGATGTGAAGAACTGACTCATTGGAAAAGACCCTGATGCTGGGAAAGACTGAAGGCAGGAGAAGGGGACAACAGGATGATATGGTTAGATGGCATCACCGACTCAATGAACATGAGTTTGAGTAAACTCTGGGAGTTGGTGATGGACAGGAAGGCCTGACGTTCTGCAGTCCGTCGGGTCACAAAGAGTTGGACGTGACTGAACGACTGAACTGAACTGAACTGAACTGAAAGGAGTCTTAGATCTCTGTGTGTATGTGTAACAGAAAATCCTTCAAGTGAGAGAGGCTGAATGTTTTACTAACAGGTCATGTGGAAATTCAAAGTATTAATGGGAAGGAGAAAAGAAATTTGATCTTATTTGCCACCTGAATTAACAAAAGTGTATCATACTGATTATGTCTGTGTGAGATGGGGTATATGGTAGGTATGTATGCTTGTGTGTATGTATTCTGAATAGGGATGTGTTTTGAATTCGGAGTGAATTGCACAATGAGAAAACCAAATGGGACTTTGAGGATTATCTAATTGAACTTCTGGTGGTGTTTGTGGACTGAGCTTCAGAAAAGATGAGAAACTCATCTGAGGTCACATATCAAGTTATTAATAGAGCTGTATTGAAATCTAGGGGCACCTGAACTCTCGGTTTGGGGCATTTTCTTTCATCACTATTAAAAAAAACTGTTTTAGAAGAATTGTAGACGTTACAGAGAGCTCCCGTACGCCCTCCCATCAGCTTGCTTTGCGTGACCACATTTGTTGCTGCTGTTTAGTTACTAAGTTGTGTCTGACTTTTTCGCACAACTTAGACTGTAGTTGGACTATAGCACTCCAGGCCCCTCTGTCCATGGGATTTCCCAGGCAGGAATTCTGGAGTGGGTCACCAATTCCTGCTCCAGGGGATCTTTACAAATGGTATTGAACCCACTTCTCCTGCTTTGGCAGGTGGATTCTTTACCACTGAGCCACCAGGGACCACAGTGCACTTATTAAAACTAAGGAACCAACACTGGAACAGTATTAGTAACTAAATTAGAGACTTTATTTGAATTTCTCTAGCTTTTCCATGGGTGTCCTTTTTCTGTTCTAGGAGCCAATCCAAGACACCACATTGCACTTAGTCATTATCTCTTTAGTTCCTCCAACTCTGTGACAATCTTTCCTTATCTTTCACGATCTTGACATTTTTGAACAGCATTTCACCACTTATTTTTATGTCAACTACTCTAGTCATGTAAACAAATGTGAATATGCCATCATTTCCATGAATAAATTCAGATTTATAGTTACAAGCACATCTCCACATACCTATGTTCTTTAAGTATATTTGTGTGGGGGGTGTATGTAAATATTTGAACATGGGAATGCTCACTCAGTGTATTTATTATAATTTTTTATATTTTGGGGAAAAAAACTTGTGCCAGAATCCTGCCTCATTGGCAGCCACAGGTTCTGAAGAAAGTTTTTATTCTTGAAGGGGAAAGCAGGGGTTTCTGGAGTGATCCAGGGTTGGTGCTGTGTCAGAGTGGGTGACCTCTGGGCCTTTGCTCAAGCCGGGGGCACAGGGTCCCCCAGGAGGGCAGTAAAGTCCCCTGTGCTGGAGGGTGGACAGAGGAGGGAGCCTGTGCCATGACCACTGGTCAAGCTTTTCACACTCTCAGTCAGAGTTCCGGGGTCCACAAGACCCTTTCACACAGCAAGTGAGAGGACAGCCCGTGGGGGTCACCAGGGTACACATGAATATGGGCTTTGTCATGCATACCAGCAAGCATATTTGAGCATGTGCGCCTTCATACACGTCCACATTTGTGAATAACTGACTAACCGTCACCGGTTGGGTGACTTTGAGCAAATTACTTAGTCCGTTTGTGTCTCCGTGCCCTCATTTCACAAATGCAGACTGGCAGGATATCTGGGCTCCTGACGCGCAGGTGACCCCATGCATTTCCCAGCCTGCTTTGTGGCTGAGTGGGGCCCACGTGACTAGTTCTGGCCAATGAACAGAGCGGCACCTGTCACTTCAGGTCTGAGGCAGTTAAGACCTCGTGTGTTTGTCACCATTTTCTTTTCCTGCCCTGGTGACCTTAGAAGCCACGCATCCACGCGGCACAGCCACAGGACAGAGGAAGGCCAGTGACCTGCACTGGGCTTTATGTGAGTGAGAAAAATACACCTACTGTGATAAGCCCTGAGATAAAGGGTTGCTTCGTTACTGCAGCATAGCCATCCAGTCCTGACGAATCCAAGTCATACTCACCTCATGGTAAGTGGAGATGGTCACGAGGACTTTGAGTTAACATGTTCACACACTGGTAATGGAGCTGGCTGACTAGGGCTTTGTGAAGTTTCCACAAGCTGGAGTAGGTCATATCTAGTGGGTGTCCACAAAGGCTCAGGAGATGATCATTGTTCCTGCCATCCTTCGTGTGCACATGTATGCATGTGTGATGTCTCTTAAGTAAAGTCCGACTCTTTGCGACCCTATGAACTATAGCCCCCCAGGCTCCTCTGTCCATGGGATTCTCCAGACAAGAATACTGGAGTGGGTTGCTATGCCCTCCTCTAGGGGATCTTTCCGACCCAGGGATCGGGCCCGTGTCTCTTCTGTCTACCTGCAATGGCAGGCGGGTTCTTTACCACTAGCACCACCTGGGAAGCCCCTCTACCATTCCTTAATGAGACAGAATTTCTGGTGAGTTCAATTTCCAGCCCTCACTTGGAAAGAGCTTTTCCTCCCATGTAAAGGATGACTTTGTTTGTTTGCTACTTCAGCAAACGATATTGTACCAGCTATGTGATCCTCTGGTGGAGGGCTGCTGGGAGAAGTGGCAGATGGAGCCTGACAGGGGCCACAGGGAGAGGGGCCTGCAGGATCAGGCTGTTAACAGCCTCCCTCCACCCCCAATCCTGACCACGAGCAGCTTCAGGGCAAAGAAGGGCTCTGTCTTCCAGAGTGTGGCACGTGCAGGCTGGGGCTGGAGCCACAGGAACACCCTGTTCTGGGGACACCCAGGCCTGTTCTCAGATGACACAGACATTGCTGTCAATGTCAACATGTGCGCAGAGACCCTTCCATGGATCAAGACCCAAGCTTAGCACTTTATGAGCTTTAACTTAGATTCTACACATCTCATCAGGCAGGCTCTGTTACTCTCCGACCTCAGGACAAGGAAACATAGGCTCCAAGATGGGAAGGGGCTTGCCCGGGGTTGCAGAGCCAGAGCTGGCTGTACAGTGCCCACTCTCATCCACCATGCCCTGTCCTTCTGCCACCCAGATGGTCAGGAACATACTCGCCATGGACACTCCCTCCCTGCCAAGTCTGCTGGACGGGCCCCCTGAAAGGGCAATGAGGACAGTAACAGATGTGGCCAAGATGAAGATACAAGCTTCAGAAAATCATGACAGTACAAGGGCATTTTTATAAGAAATAAAACTAAAAGCTTCCGTAGATTCCCACAGATCCATAAGTATGTGAAGGCGTAGAGAAAAATCTGGAAGGATGCACACCAGACTGGTAAGTTGCAGGGAGGTACAAGGGAGAAAGTGGAGATGGTCTAGGGAGATTTCATCTGTGATGCTTAAATTTTTGTTTTGAGTGAGAATGTGTTCATATATCATGTATATAACTAAGAATTCATTAAAGATTTTAAAGGGTAAAAATAAGCAGACAATACTCATAGGGGTGCACACTTTTAGCCTGCCTTTGTTCATGCATCCTCACCCTCTGCTCCATCACACGTTCTGTGTGTCAACATTTTGTGTTTTCTTGCCTTGGGCTTTTGTACATGTTGGTCCCTCTGTCTGGAACATTCTCCCTCCTTGCCCCCATTTCACCTAATAGGTCTTCAGCCTGGCATCAGCAGCTGTGGGGTCTTACCCATGACCCCCAACTTTGACAGGGGTCTCTCCTCTAGCTTCATTTCCCCGACTGCAGATTTTTATCAGCCTGTATAATCATCTCGCCTCCTTGTTGGTCTGTATCACAGTGGATTATAAAACCCCTGAGGGTGGGAGTTGGGCTGGCCGCATTTGTTGCTTGATCTCCAGCACCTGACACTTGGCAGGAACTGAACAAATGTTTATCTGAAGAAATGAATAAGTGAAAGAACAAACAGGTCAGAGGTGATCTAAATGGCATGGCTGTGGGTGGAATGATCACCTCCTCCTTTCTAGCCATCATATCTCTGTTGATATAGTCTGAGACAGCACTGGCTTACTGGTGCCTATACCTTGCCTGGGTCTCGGTAGGCTGGTTTCTGTTGAATTAAAATCCACAACTTCCCCATCACACACTCCTTGTGGGACCCAAGCACCCGTCTTTCCTCCTTGTTCAAGTTTGTTGTTATGCTCAGTCCATTGTTGACTTTCTTTCTCCCCTGGCTTCTCATCCCTAGAAAACCTCATTTGTCTGTTTCCATGGACTCTTCAACGGGCTTCCCAGATGGCGCTAGTGGTAAAGAACCCACCTACCAATGCAGGTTGAAGATGCAAACTTCAGAAAATCATGACAGTGGGTTGGAAAGATCCCCTGGAGAAGGGTATGGCAACCCACCCCAGTAATCTTGCCTGGAGAATCCCAATGACGGAGGAACCTGGTGGGCTACAGTGTATAGTGTCACAAAGAGTTGGACATGACTGAAGCAACTTAGCAAGCACGCATGCATGGGCTCTTCAATGAGGCACTGGCAGCAACATGGACCATGTGTGCATTGGGGGTGCAGATTGAATAATGGGGCTTCGCAGATGGCGCTTTAGTGGTAAAAATCTGCCTGCCAATGCAAGAGACACAAGAGATGCAGGTTTGATCCCTGGGTCAGGAAGATCCCCTGGAAAAGGGCATGGCAACCCACTCAAGTATTCTTGCCTGGAAAAATCCCATAGACAGAGAAGCCTGGTGGTCTTTAGCCCATGGGGTCTCAAAGAGTTGGACACGACTGAGCACACACACACACACACACACACACACACGCATTGAATGATGAGAAAAGAGTGAATAGAGCTCATTAGATGGGATGTCAGTGTGCATTTATGGCCATGAGTGACCATGGCCACTGAAAAGAGGCCCTGTCTGGTTCCATGTCCAGATGCCGTGGTCCCAGAGGAAGGACATGGCCAGAGGCTGGGAGTGATGCACCTCACTCAGATATCTTATGCAGCCCCATCTCTGATGGGTGTTGCAAACTCAGGGACGTCACAGATCCACGCCAGCCCCTCCCCCACCTGGCCTGGACCCTGCCTCCCCTACCTGCCACCCAGCCTTCCCTAGAGCCAGGGAGCTGGGCGCAGGAAATCACACACCAAGGCCCCTATCTGATGCCCATAAGTTTGCTCAAGCTTATGTAAATCACACAAAAACTGACAAGTTTTCCTATTAAAAGATAATTGTAATCAGGGTGCCGGACGTGCAACGTGGGGATGATTGGAGATAGACGGACAGCACGGAAAGATGGATTGTTTTAATTTGCACCAATTAAATTGAAGTTCATGGGATCATCTTCTTCAATCTTCATGAATACTTTATTTTCTGGCTGCTACGGAGCTATTAAAAAGAATGATTGAGGCACGCGGCAGGCCGGGTATATTTTATGAAATATCACCTTTAAAGAATTTGAGTACGCCATTTTCATAATGAGTTTTCTAGTACCTAATCCTCTTCTCTATTACTACATTTAAGAAGTGGATTGATCTGGGAAGTGCCGAGGGTGCGGGTAATGATACATTTTGCCAGGCGCAGGCGGTGATAATGGATCACGTTTTTGGCGAGCAGGATAATGGATGTGTGTCGGGAGGAGGTATATGCAGGAGTTTGGTGGTGGTGGCCCAGCTTGGGTGGGGACCCTGTGCTGAGTCAAGCTTTCATCCTTGATGGGTGACTGTCCTGGCGAGTAAGGCCTGGAGCACAGAAGAGAGTGGAACAAAGAGGTTTCTTGTTGGGGCTGAGCTGGGATGGGAAGGGCTCGGGGCTCCAGGTCTTCAGGCAGAGGCTGGAGTTGCCTGCGTCACTCTGAGCCCATTTCTGATGCTTTGATGTTCAGCTGAGGATTTAGCTTGGAGGAAGAGTAGAGGGTGGAGGAATCTCTGAGCCCACGAGGCAATTCATTCATGGGGTCCAGAGAGCAGGACAGATTGTGCAATGGCCTCAGCCATAGTCCTGACCACTGCAACCCTGTTCTTGACCTTGACCTCTTTCTAGATGTGTCTCCATGCATAGTGGCCTTTGAGTCTACAGGGGACAGACATATAGGGAAGTGGGTGATAGGCTCACCCTCAAAGGGCAAGTATGAATCAAGGGGTTCCTGCCAGAATGGAGTCTGGAGTCCTTTCATACGTGGTCATGATAATGGGTGGGGCTGGGACTTAGATGTGACATAATAGGTCAGGTCAGAGGAGCCAAACCCACAGTTCTGGGTCTTGTGCCCTTGTCTCAGGTGATGTCTGAAGGTGTTGGCCTGACCCTGATAGGCCTGGTCCTTGGGAATCACAGACCCCCAGTGGCTTCCTGAGGCCCCTGACCTTGGCCCTGGGAAGGGTGGGCACCAGGCACCAGGCAGGGGCAGCAGAGGGATCAAGCAGAGTGAGGTGCCCTGCCCACCCCAGGATGGGTCTCTCCTCTGCCACTTGGCTGGGCTTTCCTCCCCAAGCTGCAGCAGCAGCAGCCGTCATAATTAACCCTGCTAATTAATCAGGGCAGGATGGATTAATTGAGATCACAGGAGACCGGGAGAGCAGGTGCGGCTTCGGGGCTGATGGGATAATGAGCTCTCTGGACACCCAAGGGGCCTGGCCCCACCTGGGGGAGCCCTGAGCCCGCATAGTGGTGAACTAGACAGGCGGAGGCCCTGGGGGACCCAGCCCTCCTGGGACCCTGGGTCCTGCACAGGCAGGCTTTGACAGGCTGAGATGGGAAAGCTGGCAGGCAGGCAGCCTCCATCACCCCTCTGCGGGGGCCAGCCTGGTGGAAATGCAAGTTCCACCCACAGCCCATGAGCCAGGAGGCCCTGGGCTGCAGGGGGAGCTGGAACAGAGCAGAGCCCGGGTCTGGCACCAAGTCTTCTGCTGCCCCCAGAGACCCCTGGAAAGGGGCCCAAATTGGAGCTGAGACCCAACTCCTTGCCAAGAGTGGCACCACCTAAACCATGGGAGGATGAGCTTGGTGGGTTTCCAACAGCCAAGTGACTTGCTCATTTATGTTTTGCTGAAATCTCTCCAGCAGCTTCCGTGTGGAGGAGAATCTGGGAGGCAGAGACCCCACTGAGGAGGCTGGGGCTGTGGTCCAGGCAGGAGAGAATGGTGACTGGGACAAGTTGGTGGCAGAGGAGGCGCAGAGCCACCAGAGCTCTCTGGGGTTGGAGGCTGCAGAACTTGCTGAAGGATCATGTATGGTGGAGTGAGGGACCGGGATCAAGGGCTATTATTCCATCTCCACGAAGTTCTGGTTGGGATGGGGAACATGGAGCATGTTTGGAGGACAGGAAGTTTCTGACATGTTCTGGGTCACTAGAACCTCATCTACCTTTCGGACTCAGTTGCTATTGCCTTGTCCCAGCTCCCCTTTAACTGCTTTGGGTGGTACCCATCTTCCTGCCCCCAGCTTGTCAGGCTCCTGGGACACTCGCGCTCACTCATGCACCAGTCCCCGCAGGTTGCTCCTTCCTCCAGGGGATGGCTCATCATCCAAGACCACTTTAGGCTGCCCCCTCCCCAAGGAGCCTTCCCTGTTCCTGGGTGTGTAGGCCTCCCCCCTCTCTGAGATTCACCATATCTTTGTAACTTTCCTGGTGCTGTTCCCTCAGCCAAATGCCCTTCCTTCCTTGAACCCAGACGAGCTTGTACTTAACCTTAAAAGTCCAGAACAATCCTCATCTCTCCCTCTTGATTTGTCTTGCTTCTGATCGCTTCTTTCTTGGAGCCCTGCTGCACTTTGTATGACTTTTGGCAACCATGCTTCTGCCTCCTTCAGGCTACTTCTGAAATAAGTTTGGGAGTTGAAATTGCCAACCATAGGCTGCAAACTTACTCAGGCATTGTGAACCACTTATTCCTTCCAAGCAGTTTCTCAACCTCAGCATCACTGACATTGGGAGCAGATCATTCTTTGTTGGATGTTAGCAGCATCCCTGGCCTCTATCCACTTGATGCCACCAGCTTCCTCCATTGTGATACCAAAAAGGCCTTGAGACATTGCCAAAAGTCTCCTGGGGGAGGAGGAGCAAAACCATCCTTGATCGAAAACTATTGCTTTCAAGAGAGATGAGAAACATTAGAAAACCAATTGAGCAGTGAGGATTCCAAATTCTGACCATGGACTGACAGGCCTAATGTTATTTTGGGGAGTGAGTTTTGAGACTATTAACATCTAGTGCTTCCCCAGTACAGAGGTTCTCAACTTTTGTACAAATATGTTCCTAAAAGCACACACACCATGAGACATACAAGAATGTCTATAGTCAATCCCCACACTGGACTGAATGCCTGTTCGTAATAGAATGAATGAAAAACTATGGTTATTCACTCAGGGGACACTGGGCAGCATGGTCTGCTGTACAGGCAGCATCAGGAATGAATATCACAGATGAGAGAAGCAGCCAGACCCTGGCGATGCAGCCTCTGAGAGCCATTTATGGAAAGATCTATGGTGCTGGAAGTCAGGATGGCGGCTTCCCTTGGTGTTCCCAGCCCTTGAGGGGTGGTAATATGCTTCTCAATCGATGTCCATCTGAGTGCTGGTTTGCTGACTGTGTTGACTCTGTTCAAACTCTCTGGGCTGAACACTGAAGATTTGTTCATTTTTCCCATATGTGTGTGATGCTGAAATAGAAAGTATACTGAAAAAAATAAGAACACTACCTTAAAAACAGACAAATACCCAACAAAACAATTACTTGGTCTCTACCGTATCACCCAGCAATTCCACTCCTGGGTGTATATCCAAAAACAACAAAAACTCTGATTTGAAAAGATATATGGACCCCAATGTTCATAGCAGTACTATTTACAATACCCATGACAGGAAAGCCACACAAATGTCTATCAACAAAGGAATGGATAAAGAAGATATATATATATGTATGTATACATATATATATATATGTATATATACACATATATATGTGTATATATATACATACAATGGAATATTCAAAAGTGAAAGTGTTAGTTGCTCATTTGTGTTTGACTCTTTGTGACCCCATGGATTGTAGCCCTCTAGGCTCCTCTGTCCACGGAATTCTCCAGGCAAGAATACTGGAGTGGGTAGCCATTCCCTTCTCCAGGGGGTCTTCCTGACCCAAGGATCAAACCTGAGTCTCTTGCATGGCAGGCAGATTCTTTACTGTCTGAGCCACCAGGGAAATCCATACAATGGAATATTGCTCAACCGTGACATTTTGCCTTTTGCAGCAACATGGACAGACTTGGAGGGTATTATGTTCAGTGAAATAAACCAGACAAATATCATAGGACAAATATCATATAATATCACTTATATTGGAATCTAAAAAATACAGCAAACTAGAGAATATAACTAAAAAGAAGCAGACTTAACAGATACAGAGAACAAACCAGGGGTTACAAGTGAGGAGAGGGAAGGACGAAGGGGCAACATAGGGGTAGGAGAGGAGGAAATACAAGCTACTAGGTATAAAATAAGCTTCAGGGATATATTGTACAACACAGGGAATTAGCCAATGTTGTATAATAGCTATAAATGGAATATAACCTCTAAAATTGTGAATCACTATATCGTACACCTGAAACTTCCTATAATATTTTACAGCACCTATACTTCAAAAATATTCTCACGCATGAATGTTGAACTTTATAAAGAAGATAGTTCAGCTTGCTGCAGACTAATGAATATCATGAAATGCTAAATTGTGCTTTCCCTTTACATGCAGACTCTAGATTTCTAGAATTTTGTTCTTACCCTTTTCTTGCTTCTTCGCCTTCATGATTGATGCCCAATGTCTGGCTCTATGCTGGGGTGGCTGATGGACCACTTTGACAGGCTGGAATCTTCATCTGTGTCTCAAATGCATATGTTCCTTCCCCCTAGGTTGGCATACTCATTAAAAATATTAAGACTTGAGCTAAATAAAAAATTACAAGGACAAAATGCAAAAAAAAAAAAAAAAGCTTATGAGTTTGCAAGGGTTTGAACCGTATTTTGCATTTTTCCAGATAAAATACAGGGACGCCATCAGAACAAGCTAGGGCCCTGTGGTCTAAGGGTGGCAAGTGTCCCCAGTCAGGTGATATGAAAAGTTGGAAAGATTAGTTGAGTAACATGCAGTTTTTAAAAAATAATATGCTAGGGGATGTTTTGAAAATACAAATGAGAAAAATGGAACAGCCTGCATCATCCAAACCATGGGTCTTATTTCCCAGGGTTGGATCATCTATTAGCCCCAGATATGTTGTGACACCTCCCATCTCGTAAACAAATTTTCCCGGGGGCCCTGTTCTCCTGCCAACACCCATGTCCCTGCTCCCTTGAAGCAAAATGCCCGGGAGAGTGGTCTTCACTCTCTGCTGCTTCCAGCCCTGGTTCATCCTCCAGTCTCTGCACAAAGGCTGTCCAGTCCTCCCCTGAAATCAGACAATGTGTGACCAGTGACCAGCAAATTCGGTCATTTGCATCTGATGCACCTGGCTACCCCTTTCTCCTTAAAGCCTTCTCTTCATTTGGCTCCTGGGAGGACTCTCTGCTAATTTTTCTTCATCTCATTGGCTGTTCCTTTCCAGGATTCTCTACTGAGACCCAGAGCCACGTCCATGACGCCCTTGTCTTCTCTGGCTCCTGGGCGATCAGGTCCAGGCTCAGGGCAAAGACCCCTGGCTAAGACACCCCTCTGCTTGGACCTCGTAGCTGGGCCCTGTCTCCACCCTCGACTCGCTACTGTCTTGCGTCCCCTTGGGCAACCAGGGATCTTTCTAAACTTTCATCAGGTCACTTCTCAGCTCAAACCTTGCAATACCAACAAAATCCAAATCCCTGCTACTTCCTGCTAGCCTCTCATGATCCAGCCACCTGTCTCTCCCCACCCACTCCCATCTCCTCCATCTACCAGGCTAAGGGCTGCCTCAGGGATTTTGCACCAGCTGATCACTCCTTCTCCCCCAGAATCATCTCTCACAGCCTTCCCTGGACCCTGGTCCTAAACATTGTCACTCAACACCCTTCATGTCCTTTTCCCTCTATTGTTACTCTTTGTAACAAAATCCTAAGGACGGCATCACATCACAGGTTATAGTTGTTTTTGTTAATCATGCATCTTTATCACTATAGTATGACCTCCAGAGCAGATGGCTTTGCCAGTCTTGTTCTAGAACAAGGCTGGACTCAATTGGTTCTGCCCGGTTCTGAAGGCAGACTCAGCTGGCTTGGAGTCCTGTTCCACCATCATCAGCTGTGCTCCTGGACATGAAATGAAGCTTTTCTCAGCCCCAGTTTCCTCATCTGCAAAATGGAGTTGATAATAGAACCTACAAGGGGAGATGTGAGGTGGACTCAGTGGGGGAAGAGACTCCCCAGCACTGTAAGCAGCTGTGGAACAGCCCAGATGCAGAGTGAGCCGTGTGTTTGGAAATGAATGGAGTGAAGGGAGGGAGGGGAGGACACCAGGAGGACCTTGACTGGGTGCTGATTGTGTGCCAGGGGCTTGGTATGCAGCATCTCTGCACATCCTCACAATAATCCTGGGGGGTGGATACCTTCTGGATACCCGTCTTACAGCTAAAGAAACAGCTCAGAGAGGCTAAGCAACTTGCCTTAGGTCACACAGCTAGGGAGAGATGGTCTACCTCAAAGGCTCACGGAGGTGAGGGGCTGACCCTGGCACTCCCCAACAACTTGCCTCCATACCCCTGGAGGAAAGTTGCCTGTCCTGGTCCAACTGTGTCCTGGTATAGAGCCTGCCACCTATTAGGACCTTAATACGTGAATGGAGAGTGATCTGCAAACCCAGACTCGGGGACACTGCAACTTGGGGTGTGTGCTTGTTCATGTGTGTGTGCCCACATGAGTCTCCTTTTCCCCTGCACCCCTCACCCCCAGGCTGGGCTGGTGGCCTAAGGGTCACCCTAGGCCTGGCTTTCCATCTTACACCCGCAGTAACAACCCAGATCCCCCATTCTCTTAGAGCGTTCCTTTTAATTGCTCAAAAATTGACGATAGGTGCAAGGAAAATAATGAGGCCTAATTATGTTAATTAAATGGCTAATTCATTAATTAACACACTCACATCCTTGGCTTGAAGAGCTCCTCGCCAAGGCCGTGAGGTTGGTTCCGTTCCAGCAGGGATGGGAAGCCCTGCCCGGGGCTGGGAGTCTGTAGCCCTCTCCGGTGGGGGCCACAGGTGCCTGGCTGCCATGAGCCCCCTCCAGCCACCCACCCTCGGACACCCCCTGTTCTCCCCCCCTGTCTGCAATGTATGGGGTGGTGGGAAGTAGGGAATGAGCAGATCTGGGCAGGCAGGGTCTGTGTCCCCCAGGAGCTGCCTGGTGACTTCCAGGGTGGCTTCCCAGCCTGGGGATGCCTGGCATTGGGGATGGGCAGGGGCCCCACAGAGAGAGAGAAGGGGGCAGATTTGTCCAGTAGAGTCCGGCACTGTGAGGCCGTGCACAGAAGGATGCATTGCCCAGGATGGTCCAAGAGACTGTTCTGTCCCTGGAAGGGACCACCTGGGGTCTGGACCATCCGGATAAGGGCCAGATAGCAGAGGCCTGATGGCTGGGTGCAGTTTGGCCGCTGGTTTGCTGTGACCACAGAGGGGCTGACCGTCCTTCACAGGGTAGACCAGGTCCTCATAGTGCCCTGCCAGGGCCCCTGGCCCCGCAATGCTCACCTCCCCTCACCTGTTCTCTGCTTCTGGTCCCATCCCTGGGTCAGGCCCCCTAAAGTGCTCTCCCAGCACTCCATCCCATGTCGCTGGAGTCCTTGGTGCAGGTTGTAATGATACAATCCATCCCCATTCCTCTCTCTGAGGTCACAGACTGTACCGTATTATCACTAAAATCATCTGTTCTCTTGATTGTTTCTGTCATCAGACAAGGGCTGCACCTCTGGGTCCCCCATCCAGGTTTGCGACATAGGGATGCATTTCACAGTCATAAAATCAGATGAATAAAATTTCACTTGAAGCCACGTGGAGAAGGGGTTAAGGGTGGGGTCTTGACATTGAACCCAGGCTTTACCCTTTCCTGGCTGTGTGACCTCAGGCAAGAGCCTTAACCTCTCTGGGTTATGACCTAGGCATTCCCTTGGAAAATGGAGATGGTGAGTGGTCCTTTCTCACAGGGAGCTCCTGGGCTTTAAATGAGATACTGTGTGTAGAGCTCATAGACTGGGCCTGGCAGAGCCTGTGCTGAATAAATGGCAGCAACTTTGATCACTTTATTTTCCCTAATACTTTCGTTTTGAACTGCAAGACCCCATCTTCCCAATGCTAAACATGTAATCCAGGCAGAGTTGGCCAAACTGGGGATTTCTCACTTGGGTTGAACAATTCGTCATGTTAATGCTTTTGTTTGTTCCCTGCCCTTGTCTTCTGAGAGTTGGAGCTAAGTAAGCTCCAGAGATTTCACAAAGCCCTTGCCTGCTTGGCTCCCTGCTGGCTTCTCCTTGAGTCTCTGTCTCCCCCTGACCCCCAAACAGTGTAAGAGGAGGAGCCTGAGGCAAAGAGAAAAAATCCTGTGCCACGTGTACATTTATGAACATTGTTGTTTAGTCTGACTCTTTTATGACCCCAAGGACTGTAGCCCACCAGGCTCCTCTGTCCATGGAATTTTCCAGGCAAGAACACTGGATTGGATTGCCATTTCCTTCTCCAGTGGATCTTCCCGAACCAGGGATTGAACCCGAGTCTCCTGTATTTTAGGCAGATTCCTTACCATTGAGCTACCAGAGGAACTCACATTGACCAACAGGAACCCCCCATATCCTAAACCAAGTGGAAAAGATGCATAAAAACTCCACAAAGACTATGCTGCTGCTGCTGCTGCTAAGTCACTTCAGTAGTGTCCAACTATGTGCGATCCCATAGATGGCAGCCCACCAGGCTCCTCCGACCATGGGATTCTCCAGGCAAGAACACTGGAGTGGGTTGCCATTTCCTTCTTCAATGCATGCATGCATGCTAAGTCGCTTCAGTCATGTCCGACTCTTTGTGACCCTATGGACAGCAGCCCTCCAGGCTCCTCTGTCCACAGGATTCTCCAGGCAAGAATATTGGAGTGGGCTGCTATTTCCTTCTCCAAGACAAAGACCATAACTGTATGTAAAACCCATAAAGCCCAGTCTGTTTGCACACCATTACCAAGCCTCATACACCTGCCCTGCAGGGCCCAAGGGTGATTGGAATCAAGCACCATTTCCCGGCACACTATAATACAAGTTCTTAAACATAACAGCCAGTCTTTATTTCAGAGTTGATATTTTGTTCATCATGGTTTTCCTGTATTCATTCTGATTTTTAAAAATACTATTTCTGGGACTTCCCTGGTGTTGCTGTGGGTAAGATATCACACTTCCACTGCAGGAGGGTGAGGGGTTGATGCAACATGGCTCAGCCAAGAAATGAAAACACAAATACTATTTCTGTTGATCACTGAGTTTTTGGCACCACCTTAAATTTTGCATCTGAGGCAAGTGCCTCTCTTGCCTCACCCTACCCCAGGCCCTGACTCCAAGCTCCTCCTTGGGCCCCCACTCTGCCCTGATGCTGTTGTGACCTCCTCTGGCCCCCTGTTCTCACAAGAGGCTGCTGGAAGTGGGCATCCTGGGTAGGACTTGGGAGGAGCAGAGCTTCTCTGCTTTGGGACCCCCAAACCCCTCTTGTGGGGGTCATCAGTCACCCACTTTTCTTTACTTTGCTGAGACATCTTCTCAGAGGAAACTGAGCTGAGGAAGCAGAGGGTGAAAGCAACCAGCCTCTCTGGTCTGTCCCTGGAGATGGGGGGAGTGGGGAGTAGGGAAGGGGGCTGCAGGGTGAGGAGGAAATGTTTTTCCTTCTTTCACACATCTTTCCCATCTACCCTGCTGATTTCCTGCATCAGAGTTTGATACCAAAGCCGGGACTGTGGCATCTTGGTTCTGCAGTTTCTTAAAGTCATGCAGGGCCCTCCCAGCCGGGTACCCTGATGGTGGGGAGGAGGGCAGCCGCAGGAAGCAGGGAGTGTGGAGGTGAGCCCCTCCCTCTATGGGCCCCTCTAGGTGCCCAGCTCACCTGGCTGGATGCTCCTGAAACTGGCCTGGAGGCTTGAGGACCAAGTGGCAACTGGAGTGAAAACTCCCTAAGGGGTCAGTTGACCACCAGACAGTGCCCCCAAGCTGCCATCTCCAGGCTGGGAGAGGGACGCTTCAGCAGAGGGGCACTGAGAGCTTTATTCACACCAGGCAGAATTCAGCCCTGCTTCCCAGGGAGTGGGAATTGATTGCTTTATTGCCAAGACTTAATTTGAAGGAAGTGAAACTAAAGCCTCATAAGAAATATGGTTATTATAGAATGCTTAAGCCCCTGCCTGAGGGGCTTGCGCCCTGCTCGTCTCACCCCTGTCTAAGGTAGCAGGAGCCACAATTGCACCGTCTAATTGGAATAGGTTTCTAAAGTGCAATAAAAGCAACCGCCTGGATGGGGGCACTTGTCGCTTGGAGCATGTCTGGGCAGATGTGATGAATGTGGGGATTCTGTGAGCTCCTGTCTCCTGACCTCTGGCCCCCACAGTGGATGGTATTAGTGACAATGATAACAATATTAATATGAGCAGCCAAATGTTTAATGAGCATTTACTATGCACCAGGCATTATTTCACTGAATCCTTACTTTGACTCTTTGTGGAAATGTATCATTCAGTGATTACCACAAAGTTGCTGTGTAACAAATGAGCCCAGAACTCAGTTGCTTAAAAAGAGTGATCATTTATTCTCACAGGTCAGACGGTTACTTGGGAGTTTGCTCGTCTTCTCTGAGCTGGACTGGGGCAATTAGCTCTGCTCCACGTGCTCCATCTTC
Organism: Okapia johnstoni; assembly: GCA_024291935.2. Classification (NCBI taxonomy): domain Eukaryota; kingdom Metazoa; phylum Chordata; class Mammalia; order Artiodactyla; family Giraffidae; genus Okapia; species Okapia johnstoni. The sequence goes on along the minus strand of CM044306.1, from coordinate 44,876,550 downwards.
TTCCTGGGACCAGGTCCCTGCCTGGGCTTATTCTTCTTGTGGATGGCAGTGCCTCTTGAAGTCTTCAAGGCCTCTTGAAGTCTTGGCCCCCAAAGTGGCTTCCCTTCCTCCTTCTGTTGCCAAAGCAAGTCACAGTGCCAAGCTCAAATTCATAGGTCTCTAGTGGGAGACACTACAGAGTTGTGAGCCAACAAAGCAATCTGCCACATGTACCACCCTTGTTATCCCCATTTTATAGATGAAAAAATGAGGGCCAGAGAGGGAAAGTGGCTTCCCCAGGGTCAGACAGCGCTGGGAGCTGGGATTTAGAACTCCACGGGTGTCTGAGGCCTCAGCAACCTCCTTCTCATGCGACATGAGTTGCATTCAATGCAGGGAGGGGAGGTAGGGGGCAGGGGGAAGGTTGGTGAGAGCCACAGTTCAATGTCTGAGCAGTTCAGTGTCCGAGCTCTGCTCACCCTGAACGGGGCAGTTCATCAGGACCCAGACTGCTGTGACTCCAGACACATGGTGGGGTCCGCCTGCTGAGGGTGCCTGGTGGTCCCCCATTCACTCCAGTTCCCACCAGACCAAGAGTAGACTCTAGAAAAGGCGCCGATCACTGCTCGGAACCAGACACTCCCCCAGCCCTTGTCTAATATCTGCTCTGTTCTGTGAGGGGACACCTGGCTTCCCCAGCTGGTGAGGGTGCAGTCAGGATTTGAAACAAGCTCCTGACTCAGAGCTTCCCAGTGCTGTGACCCCGAACTGAGCACAGGAGTTCCCTCTTGGCTCAGCCCTCCACTGGTGGCTGTGCCCAGGGCTCTCACCAACCTTCCCTCTGCCCCCTACTTCCCCTCCCTGCTCTGAGCACATGGGAGCTGACAGATATAGAAACAAGCACTGCCTGGGTTTCCTCCCTGCCAGCCTCTCTCGGAGGCCTTGGCAGCTGTAGAATGTCTGTTTTGCCCTCAGCTCCCCAACCCCTCCGCTGGGGTTCCCTGGGACCCTGGACCAGCAGAACCTGTGCCCAGGAACCCGTGGCTGTGTGGTCCTCAGGGACCCATGAACACTCACCACCTGACTCTTTTTAAGCTTTTATTATTTCTCTATTACCCAAGTAATACATGTTCACTGCAGGAAAATTAGAAAATACAGAAAAGCATAAAGAAAAAAAAAATCAAGTGTAATCAGTTTAGAGGCATCTCTACTCATTAGGGGTATAAACATGAAATGGTTTTATTTTTTCAATAACGGCCACCACTCTGCTCTCTCTCTAAACCGCCTCCCTCTGCCTGCTGGGTGGCAAGTCCATAAACGACGTCTCAGTCCAATTCCATTACTTTCCACTCTGGGGTATTAAGCCTGGCTCATGCTGGTACCCAAGACTAGGTACCCTTAGACTTTGGGAGGAAATCCTGTGTTGTTTCAAACTCCAAGCCCATTTAGTGTTCAAGGCTTATCCTTCCCCCCACCACTGGGGTTGGCCGTGGGATCTTCTCAACTGTGACCCCTTCCCCCTACCACCCGCTCTGGCAGCATCTGGCCCTGGGGGTGGCCTGGGGAGGTGGGGTTCATGTAGCCTTTTGTAGGGTTCTGCCCGCTGATGTAACTTGTCTGTGGGTGGATGGCCACTCTTAAGGTTATTCCTGGGGAGGGAGGGGGTCCTCCTGTTGTCACTCTCAGGGCTTGCTGGTCACCCCACCACCACCCTGCGATTCACCTGCATCTTGAGGCCAGCCCCTAGCTGTGGCCTCCAGCTGAGCCCTTCTGATGTGTGACTCCTTGCTGCTGGTGGCCCTCAAACTTGTCTTCCCCGGTGACATTTGGCTAAGGGGTTGTGGGCACCTGCTGAGCAAGGTTCAGAGCCTGGGGCCCTGGGCCCTGGGGGGGTGGTCCTAGCGACCACTTGGGCAAGCCCCACCCTCTCAACCAGTGAGCCCTTTGCCTGGGCTCCGTGGGCTCAAGGAGAGGCCAGTGCAGTGGCTGAGCTCTCAGCTGGAAAAGTGTTTCTTTTCCTTGCAGGCACCTGGGCTGGAGGAAAGATTCCCTTAGACTTTGGGAGGAAAAAGCCAAGCTCCTCAAGTGCAAGAGGTGGGAAGGGGAGGGAATGGCCACTCCTCTCTCTTATCTACGTCTGGGGGAGGGGCTGGGAGGCACACTGAAGTGGGTTCCACCTATGGGGTGACCACCCAGCCTGTGAGTGGTGTGCCTCCTCTTCTCCAGCACCTTCTCCTGGTCTCTGGGGTGAACCATTGGCAGTTAGTTTTATCCCATATTCCCCCTGCCCACCACTCCCACCCCAGGCTGATTGGATCAGAGATGTGCTCTTGGACCCAAGAGATAGAGACGGGATCTCTGTGCCTTCCAGCCCAGATAGGCTCATGGCTTCACACCCAACTCAGGAGCTCTGGGTCTTTAGGGTGGGCTCCCAGATTTGCACAAGGACCCTCCAGCTGCAGGCAGAAGGACTTGGGGACAGAAGACCAGGTCTGGTGTGTACCTACTATGAGTCACACACTGGTTGAGGGTGACACATGGGATTTCCCTGCCCTTTGAGGGAGGTGCCATTAGCATCCCCATTTTACAGATGAGAAAACTGAGGCTCTGGGGGCTGGAGTGACAAGCCCAAGGTCACAGAGCTGATGAGTGGTACTCCAGGGGTCATCAGTTGTTTCCTGGGGGTCACCTCACATCTCCCCACACTATCACCCCCTTGCCTCCATACCCACTGCTAAACCGGCATGGGGACAAATTCTTGTTGAATCAAAGAATAAATGAATGAATGAGAGTGAGGATTTCGTTTCTAATGCTGGAATGGTTTATTTTAGGGCTGTTTTTGGATTTTGGAAAAGTGATACACCGGCCACGAGTATTCCCATTTGCCAGATGGGGAAACAAAGTCCGGGGCCCCTAGTGAGGAAGGAGTCCCCCCCGAGGACCTGAGCTGAGGGTACGTCCAGTGCAGCTCCTGCCTGTGCTTTGGGCAACGGCTTGTGAGCCAGGAAGCAGTGGGCTGGCAGGGCGGCTCTCTTTTCCCCTCCCTCTTCTCTCTGTCCCCATCCCGAAGGTAAAAAGTTCACGCGGGCGGCCATCCGTCGCAGGCTGTCAGGCGGCCATGCAATCTCTCTGTGGTTTTATTACTTAAAATCGGCGCGGTGTCCGGGCTGGGGAATTTTCCAAGGTGTTTGAGGCTACCACGGGCCCCATTTATATTGTGCCGGAGTTTCTTTCCCAGTCTCCTTGAGACAAGTGACCAGCAGGTCCCGCCGTGAAGGCCGTATCAGTCATTTGCCAACCGGAGCCGGGCCGTGAATTATCAGGGGATGGTGCGGTGGGGAGTGTGGGCTGGGGGCGCGGGGTGACAGTAAACATGTCCCGGGAACGTGTCTCCCATCACTCACGGGCAGATAGCAGATGGAGGCGTACACGCAGCCCAGAACTCTAAATCTCGGCCTGACCTGTGAGAGATATGGAGGTGACTTTCAAGGGAATCCGTCTGCAGGGCAACTTGGACTGGAAGTTAACCGCAGGTCGGGTTTCCCCGAGGGTGGGACCTTCTGGTTAGTTCATGTACACATTTATTTATATTTTCACTCCATGAAATTTTATTATTGAGCATCAGCTATGTGACGAGGGTGTGCATTTTGGGTTTCTTGAAAGGTACAAAATGAGGGTCTTGGTTTTATGGGGATGAAGAGGTCCCAAGAGTCAGTCCCCCTGTGGTCCCCGCTCTATGGTCCCTTGTCACCTTGCCCTAGCTTGAGTTCCATGCCAGCTCACCCTATTGTTCTGTCTGGGACCAAGAAGCTTGCTGTGGGTCGTGGAAGAGGAGACTGTGTCCAGGAGCGGGGCCGCTGTCCTGTCTGGTGGGAAGTTTCTTCCCCAGGGCAACCCCTCCATGCCAGGCTCTGCACCAGGCACTTACTCTCCCAGTCTCATCAAACCCTGCAACCCTGTGACGTGGTGACCATTATCACCTCATTTTATAGGTGAAGTTAAGGAAATTTCCGACTTCCCTCATAGCTCAGTTGGTAAAGAAACTGCCTGCAATGCAGGAGACCCAGGTTCGATTCTTGGGTCGGGAAGATCTCCTGGAGAAGGAAATGGCAACCCACTCCAGTATTCTTGCCTGGAGAATCCCATGGACAGAGGAGCCTGGTGGGCTACAGTCCATGGGGTCGCAAGAGTGGAACACGACTTCGTGACTAAACCACCACCACCACCAAGGAAACTTCCAAGGTCATTCAGTGACTTGAAGCTAGAACTTGGCCTTCAACCCAGGTCAGTAAGCCGCTTAAGCCCCTGGGAAGAGATTCTGGCTGCTGCCTGCAGTCTGGGAGGGGAGTCTGAGGACCCTGAGAGGGGTGCACTCGTATCCCATCCACCAGCCACTGAGATCTGGGCGTGGCGTCTCACCTGACCCTCCAGCCCACCCTTCCATCCAGTCTCCAATAAGGGGGATACTCGGGCAGAGGACAGAGATGGGAGAGAGGAATGGGTCCTCAGAACTTAGGAGAAGGGTAGGGAGAGGAGAAGTAAGGTGTCTAGGGCAGGGAGGAGGCTGGGAAGGCAGGTGTTCAGACAGACTCGGAGATGGCGGACACTCTGTCTTCAAACTTTTGTGTCTTTTCTTTTCTCATCTGTCTTCATGCTCACGTACTAAGTCGCTTCAGTCATGTCCAACTCTTTGTGATGCTGTGGACTGTAGCCCACCAGGCTCCTCTGCCCATAGGTTTCTCCTGGAAAGAATACTGGAGTGAGTTGCCATGCCCTCCTCCAGGGGATCTTCCCGACCCAGGGATTGAACCCCTGTCTCTTATGTTTCCTGCATTGGCAGGTGGGTCTTTACCACTAGCACCACCTGGGTAGCCCATCTGTCTCCATGGTCTTGGGCAAATGACATCACCCGCTGAGCCTCAGTCTCCTCACCTGTGAAGTGGGGATTATAGAACCGGTTGCTATGAGGATCTAAGAGCAGGCTGACCAACTTGTCCTGGTGCTCCCAAGATTTTGCTGAAGTTAGTACCCAAAGTCCCCCCTCGTGCAAAATCCACTGTGTGTGAGTGCTCAGTCATTCAGTCGTGTCTGACTTGTGACCCCGTGGACGGTGGCCCATGATTCCCAGGACTACAGGGATTTTCTAGGCAAGAATACAGGAGTGGGTTGCCATTTCCTACTCCAGGGGATCTTCCCTACCTAGGCATTGAACCCCCGTCTCCTGCATCTCCTTGGCAGGCAATTGGAAGGACTGATGTTGAAGCTGAAAGTCCAATACTTTGGCCACCTGATGCGAGGAACTGACTCATTTGAAAAGACCCTGATGCTGGGAAAGATTGAGGGCAGGAGGAGAAGGGGATGACAGAGGATGAGATGGATGGATGGCATCACTGACTCAATGGACATGAGTTTGGGTAAACTCTGGGAGTTTGTGATGGACAGGGAGGCCTGGCGTGCTGTGGTCCATGGGGTTGCAAGGAGTCGGACACGACTGAGCGACGAACTGAACTGAGCCACCTGAGAGGCCCCCAAAACCCCCAGGGCCCGACAAATCAGGAGAGTGGTCGCTCTAGGAGAAAGAATGACCCGAGCCTTCAAACGCCCAGCACTCAGCAGCCTCTGTGAACACGCAGCCCTGCCCTGAATCCGTGTCTCTCGTGGACCTTCTCGGTTCCTCTGATCTCCATTCCTACGTTTCCACCATGCTTGCTCTAAGTATCACTCCCGGGTTCTCTGACGGTCCCCTGACGTCCTGGTCTCCATCTCACCCTCTTCCTCTTGTCACTTGAACATTCTTCTTCCCCTCGTCTCTCTCTGCTTCATCCCAGCCCCGTCCCTGCCCTGTACAGCCCAATTCTCCTTTCTCTGCCCTCTTCCTGGTTCTCAGGGTCAGGCCCCCAAACTCTGTCCTGCATGAGAGCATCTGCTGCTGACCGCGGGATGGAGTGCCAGATGGAGGCCCCATGCTCCCTTCACAGTGAGTGACCCTGACAGCCTGCCCGAGGCCCTGAGACTGTGCGGAGGGTCCTGAGAGTAGGTTCCGGGTCCGCAAGAGGAACGGGACCAGGAGGGTCCATTATCCACCCCCACCCACCACCCCGGGCCTGGGCTGCTCACCTGGTGAGGGAAGAGGCCTGCACAGCCTGTCTGAGCTCAGACAAGGACTGACTCTTTCAAAGATAATTTATTGGCCGATACCTCATTGCACATGGTAATAGCTTGTGCTTAAATAATAATAAGCTTGATTGCCGTGCAGTCGTTAAACTTTTTTCCCATTCAGTTTAACTGACCATTTTGTGTGTGGTTTGGAAGAAGGAGGGGGAGAGAGCCTGGTCATTATCCTCGGCCTGAAATGGGAGTTAATTTCTAATGAAGGTATAATTTTATTCCGATGATTTTACATTTAATTAACTAAAGCTACAAGTAATTTGAAATTATATGGTGGTGGGGCCTCACTTTGGGGATCACAGAGGGCAGAGAAGGGGAGCTGAGGGTGGGGGAAACAGAGGGGCATGGTGGCCGGGGAGCAGGGCCGGGTGGGGAAGAGGGACAAATGGAAGGGGACCTTGGGTCAAGCAGAGGTGGTTGAGGCCAGTTACTTCTTGAATCCTCATCTCAACCCTTTGCAGCAGGAGGTGCTGTGGTTTCTACTTTACAGGTGGGGAAAGGAAGGCTCAGAGAAATGAAGGAGTGGACGGCTGTACTTCGGTCTTTCTCCCCATCCCCTCCCTGTTCTGGAAACATCAGCTCCGTCTATGCGGCTCCTCCTCCCCTGGCTCTACCCTATGGTGCTGCCATGTTGTTCCATAGTCTTGACCCCGAGCACCACTGGGTTGGGTCAGTGACTCCCTTTCTAGGGATTTTTAAACTGGGGCATGAGAGAGTAAGATGCCTTTGACGGCTGAAGGATAAAAGTTGCTTTTCTTTCTTATCTAATTTAACTTTGTTCAGTTTGGGGCACACATCTGAAGTGGACCGCTGGATGAAATTTCACTTATGCTTTACACCCATGTTACCATCGCCCAAGAACAAGCTCCCTGGCAGGCTCCCTCAACTCTTCTTTCCAGTCAATGCCTCCCCCCAAACTAAGACCGTTGACGAGTTTTGCTCTTTTTGGGCTTTGTGCAAGGATCAAATAGCACCTGTTCGACATCTGGCTTCTTTTGTCCCATATTATGCTTAGAAAATTATCCGAGCCGTCGTTACGTTGTCATAGTTTCGTAGTTTGTCCCTTCACCTTGCCGCGTGGGAATCCATTCGGTGAACTTGCTATCGTCTCTTGTTGGTAGACATTCATGTTGTCTCTAGGTTGGTGCCACCATGGTCGCTCTTGTGCCTGTTTTCTGGAGGGGTGAATACTCACTCTCTTGAGTATACGCCAGGAAATTCCTTGGTTCTGTACCCTTGTCTTTCTCAAGCTTTAGAAAATGCGGTCACACTGTTTCCCAAAGTGGTCCTACTGCTCTCTGCTCCTCCTAGCAATTTCAGAGCGTTCAAGTGTCTCCACGTTCTGACACTTTCTATTGCCAGTTCTTTTACGTTTAGCCATCTGGGCAGGGGCATTGTGTATCACTTTGAATTCTGATGACTAATGACGTCAGTGACATTAACAGCTTTTCTAGGCTTTCTCGTCCCTTGGATAGCCTTTTCTGTGAAGTGCCTGTTCGGGGCTTTTGGCCATTAAAAAAATATAGGGTGTCTGCTTTTTTCTTATTTCTTTCTAGGAGTTCTTTATATATTCTGCTTTTTTAACTCTTTTAGAGGTGCTTTGATTACCAGGAGCTCTTTAATTTTAATGGAGTCAAAAGGTAAAGCTCTAAATGTAGAACTAAAAAGCTACTGTGGGTCATATTTTTCACTCTGGACAAAAGCCAGACTCCAGCAAATGAAGGAAGTGAAATCCCTGTTCTGAGAGAGAGAAAAAGAATCTTGCCGCCTTCCTCATTTCCAGTCCAGCAGCTCCCAGGCCTGGCTCCTTCCCTCCCCTCCTGTGCCCTGGATATTCTACCCATCCTTCAGTGCTACAATGTCCTTGATTCCAGCATCCTTCTGATATAATCCCCCTTTAGCTTAAGCTCATTCAAGTTGAATTTTCTTTACGTGCAACCCAGTGATCCCCATTTCACAGAGGTGGAAACTGAGGCTCAGGGAGATGTCATGATTGGCCCCAGGTGCCAGGGTGCTTAGTCTGGGGTTGAATTCAAGCCCCAGCTCACTATGAGGGTGACTCAGGAGACCCTGGTGAAGGGTTTGGGGACACAGCAAAGAGAGGTCAGGATATGTGATGAGAAGGTGGAGTGACTGAGCCCTAGGGACTGAGGGGTGGTGGATCAGAGGGAAGAAGGTCCGGGTCAGGGACATGTGCTGGGCTGGAGGCAGCAGGCGAGGGGGAAGTGGGGACTCACAATGAGATACAGGCTGGGAGAAGCCTGGGTGGGGGTTTCAAACTCATGGAACAGAGAGTATGATGGTGGTCGCCAGGGGCTGTGGGCAGTGGGAGGGGATGGTCACAGGGCACTCTCTGTTCCATGAGTTTGACTATGTTAGTTTCCACATATAACTGAGTTCGCATGGTATTTGTCTTTCTGTGTCTGACTGAGGGCTTTAAGCAGGGAGTTAAGGGGTTCAGCAGGCACAGGGAAGGGGTTCAGGGATGACACGATTTCCCCAAAGACAGGGTCCTCTCTGGTTCACTCTGTACTCCAAGTGCCTGGAACAGAGCTGGCCCAAACACAGCTGTTTAGTGACAGTCTGCTGAATGAATGAATGACTGATGTGTGTGAAAGGAGTGTGGACAAGCAGTTGGCATCAGGTCGTCATGGATCCCCCACCAAAGCAGGGGTGTGAATTCCAGACACACTTAGGAGGGCAGGTCCACGGAGAGCAATGGGAACACCTGGGGCAGCAGGCTTGTGAGGTGGGCAGACGTGAAGGAGCATCTGAGACCCAGGCAGGGGATGCTCAGACCGCCTTATCCAGTGCGGAGGTCCAGTAGTTTGGCGGTCCAAACCAAGCCGTGGCTCACACAGAATCAAATCCCTTTTGAAGTCACACCTGTGGTTCAGCCAGGATTGAGGTGCCTAGAACTGCCCCCAGGATGTGTTTCTGTGTGACTTGTCACTCAGCATGTTTTCAGGCAAAGTCCAAGGGTTCCAAGCTGACCAGAGCAGGCTCCCTAACCAGACACAGGTCAGAGGTCTGAGTGTCTGAGCTCGACTGTGTCAGGGATTGACTGCTGACTAGGAAAGAGTCAGCAATTTGGTTTCATTTCATTTTCCATCTCCAAATGATTGTGATTGACTCCCTGGGCATAATATTAAGAAGAGGTCCAAGGCCACATGTAGGCTCAGTGGGAAAGAGTGCGGTGATCCATTAGTGATGCCTGCCACAGTCATGGGTGCAGACCATGGTAGAAAGAACTGTATATTTATTTCCTTGATAAGGTAAGTTCAGACACTGGGTGCTGAGCTGAGGTCAGGAGCCAGGGAGGAATTTAAGTCAGAAACCAGCAAGTGTTTGAGATCAGAAATTAGCTAAAGACTGAAGTCAGTTACCAGATTATGGAATAATGTCAGGAACCAGAGAACTGCCAAAGTCAGAAGCAGACAGTGATGGACATTAAGAGCCATCAGTGGGACGGTGTCCTGGAGTCCCATTGAGCCTCTAGGAGCAGAGTGCTCTATATTTGGCATGTTGGCCATGACACATGTGGGAAATTGTTGTTATGCATTCCACTGACCTGACATCCCTCAGCTTAGAAAACTTGCCAGCTCTCTTTCACGTGGCCTATTTTTTGTTTTATAAGAGCTTTTTGGATATAGAGGGAAACAATAGAATGTGCAAGAGTAGAGATCTCGTCAAGAAAATTTGAGATATTTAAGGAACATTTCATGCAAGCATGAGTACAATAAAGGATAGAATCGGTAAGGAACTAACAGAAGCAGAAGAGATTAAGAAGGGGTGGCAAGAATGCACAGAAGAACTGTACAAAAAAGATCTTAATGACCCAGACAACCACAATGGCGTGGTCACTCACCTAGAGCCAGATATCCTAGTGTGTGAAGTCAAGTGGGCCTTAGGATGACTACCAACAGACCTAGTGTAAGTGATGGAATTCCAGCTGTGCTGTATCAGATACTAAAAGATGATGCTGTTAGAGTGCTGCACTCAATATGTCAGCAAATTCGAAAATCTCAGTAGTGGCCACAGGACTGGAAAATGTCAGTTTTCATTCCAATCCCAAGAAGCACAATGCCAAAGAATGTTCAAACTACCATACAATCGTGCCCATTTCACATGCTAGTAACATTATGCTTAAAATCCTTCAAGCTAGGCTTCAGCAGTATGTGAACAGAGAACTTCCAGATGTACAAACTGGATTTAGAAAAGGCAGAGGAACCAGAGATCAAATTGCCAACACCTATTAGATCATAGAGAAAGCAAGGGGATTCCAGAAAATAATCTTCTACTGCTTCATTGACTACACTAAAGCCTTTGACTGTGTGTATCACAACAAACTGTGGAAAATTCTTAAAGAGATGGGAATACCAGATCACCTTACGTGTCTCCTGAGAAACGTGTATGTGAATCAAGAAGAAACAGAACTGAACGTGGAACAATGGACTGGTTCAAAATTGGGAAAGGAGTACGACAAGGCTGTTTATTGTCACCTTGCTATTTAACTTCTATGCAGAGTACATCATGAGAAATGCCAGGCTGATGAATCACAAGCCAGAATCAAGACTGCTGGGAGAAATATCAATAACCTCAGATATGCAGATATACCGTTCTAAAGGTAGAAAGAGAAGAGGAACTAAGAGCCTCTTGATGAAGATGAAAGATGAGAGTGAAAAAACTGGCTTAAAACTCAATGTTCAAAAAACTAAGATCATGACATCCAGTCCCATCACTTCATGGCAAGTAGATGGGGAAAAATGGAAACAGTGACAGACTATTTTCTTGGGCTCCAAAATCACTGCAGATAGTGACTGCACCCATGAAATTAAAAAACGCTTGCTCTTTGGAAGAAAAGCTATGACAAACCTAGACAGTGTATTAAAAAGTAGAGACATCACTTCACCAACAAAGGTCTGCACAGTCAAAGCTATGGTTTTTCCAGTAGTCATATATGGATGTGAGAGTTGGATCATAAAGAAGGTTGAGCACTTTTGAATTGTAGTGCTGGAGAAGACTCGAGAGTCCCGTGGACAGTAAGGAGATCCTACCTTCATTACTAAAGGAAATCAGCCCTGAATATTCACTGGAAGGATTGATGCTGAAGCTGAAGCTCTAACAGTTTTGCAACCTGATGCAAAGAGCCAACTCATTGGAAAAGACCCTGATGGTGGGAAAGACTGAAGGCAAAAGGAGAAGAGGGCAACAGAAGATGAGATGGTTAGACAGCATCACTGAATCAATGGACATGAATTTCAGTAAACTCCGCGAGATACTGAAGAACAGAGGAGCCTAGTGTGCTGCAGTTCATGGAGTCACATGACTTAGCCACTGAAAACAGCAACCAAACAATCCCCCCACTGAAGTATAAAAGTCAGTGGTTGTGAGTGTATTCAAAGGCTTGTACAACCATTATCACAATCAATTTTAAAAGATTTTCATCACCTCAAAAACAAACTGTGCCTACTAGCCCTCCCCATCCCTCTCAGCTGCTGACAACCATGAATTTACTTTCTGTCTCCATAGATTGCCTATTTTGGACATTTCATGTAAACGGAATCATATAATACGTGGCCATCTACAACTAGGTTCTTTCACTCTATTATGTTTTCAAGGTTCATCCATGTTGTCACATGTATCAGAACTTCATTTCTCTTTATTGTTGAGTAATACTCCATCATCTGGATATATCATATTTTGTTTATTCATTCATCACTTTGGTGGACATTTGAATCTTTCCACTTTCTGGTTATTATGAATAACACTGCTATGAACACTCATATACAAATTTTTTTGTGGACATATGTTTTCATTTCTACTGGGTATCTACTTAGGGGTAGAATTGCTGAGTCACATGGTCATCCCGTGTTTAACCTTTGGAGGAATTGCCATAGTGTTTTCCAAAGTACCATTTTGCATCCCCATCAGAAGAGTATGAGGGCTCCAATTTTTCCAAATCTTTGCCAACACTTGTTATCTGTCTTTTTGATGATAGTCTATGTGGGAGTGACCTTGCATTTTATGGTGGCATTGATTTGCATTTCCCTAATGGTTAAAAGGCTGAGCATTTTTTCACATGCTTATTGGCCATTTGTATACTGGCTGCTGCTGCGGCTGCTAAATCGCTTCAGTCGTGTCCGACTTGTCCGACTGTGCAACCCCATAGATGGCAGCCCACCAGGCTCTGCTGTCCCTGGGATTCTCCAGGCAAGAATACCACTCAGATATTTTTTTGGTCCAGTTTAAAGATGGGTTGTCTTTGTATGGTTGAGTTGTAAGAGTTCTTTATATATTCTGGATTGTTGTTGCTGTTCACTTACTCAGTTGCGTCCGACTCTGCGACCCCATGGACTGGAGCATGCCAGGCTTCCCTGTCCTTCACTATCCCCTGGAGTTCACTCAAATTCATGTCCATTAAGTCGGTGATACCATCCAGCCTCTGTCGCCCCTTTCTCCTACTGCCTTCAATCTTTCTGGATACCAGACCCTTATCTGATATATGACTTGCAAATGTTTTTCCCATTTTGTGGTTGCCCTTCTCTTTCTTTTCAAACATGTATTTATTTGTTCAGCTGTGTTGGATCTTAGGGGCAGCTTGGGGGTCTTTGATCTTTGTTGCCACGTGAGGAATCTTTAGTTGCAGCAGGTGGGATCTATTTCCCTGACCGGGGATTGAACCTGGGCCCCCTGCATTGGGAGCATGGAGTCTTAGCCACTGGACCACCAGGGACTCCTGATTTTCCCTTTTTCCATAGTGTATTTTGAAGTCCAAAATTATTTATTTATTGATTGATTTGATTTTTAGTTCTAGCTTCCTTGTCACTACAGCCACCACCAGGGCTATGTAAGCAGCACAGTAATTCCAGGGAGCAAGCAGACTCTTTTCCCATAGTATGTTCCAGGCGCTGAATCACTCTGACCAATGGAGAGAAAAGCTATCAATACTAACCACACTGCTCCAGGAAGTTGCTAGTGACACCCTGTCGATCATGGTAACTAGAACAGAGACTCCTCAGAAATCACCTCTTAAAAGTTCTCATCAAAATATCATGTCCTCCTTATTTATTTTTTATTTGGTTACTGTGCTTTAGCTGTTATATCTAACAAACAAGATTTGCATGTTTGCTTTTCTTCTCAACATTCTAAGGGGGCTTCCCTTGTGGTTCAGATGGTAAAGAATCTACCTTCAATGTGGGAGACCTGGGTGCGATCCCTGGGTTGGGAAGATCCCCTGGAAGAGGGTATGGCAACCTACTCCAGTATTTGGGCCTGGAGAATCCCCCTGGACAGAGGAGCCTGGTGGGCTACAGTCCACGGGGTTGCAAAGAGCTGGACACAACTGAGCAACTTTCACTTTCACTTTTTCTTCTAGGAGTTTTAGTTTTAACTTTTATATTTAGGTGTTTGATCTATTTTGAATTAATTTTTGCATATGATGTGAGATAAGGGTCTACCTTCATTCTCTTGCATGTGGATCTACTTTTTCTCAGCACCATTTATTTTTGAAAAGAATATTCTTCCCCCATTGAATTGTGTTGGTACTATTGTCAAATGCCAATTAACTTTAAATATGAGGGTTTGTTTCAATTCAGTTCAGTCGCTCAGTCGTGTCCGACTCTTTTCGATCCCACAGACTGCAGCAAGCCAGCCTTCCCGGTCCATCACCAACTCCCGGAGCTTGTTCAGACTCACATCCATAGAGTCAGTGATGCCATCCAACCATCTCATCCTCTGCCGTCCCCTTCTCCTCCTGCTTCAATTTTTCCCAACATCAGGATCTTTTCTAATGAGTAAGTTCTTTGAATCAGGTGGCCAAAGTATTGGAGCTTCAGTTTCAGCATCAGCATCAGTCCTTCCAATGAATGTTCAGGACTGATTTCCTTTAGGATTGAGGGTTTGTTTCTGGACTCTGAATTCTATTCCATTGATTGTGTGTCAAAACTCACAGTAGTACCGCAGAGTGTTGATTCCTATTACTTTGTAGTGAGTGTTGAAAGTACAAAGTGTGAGTCCTTCAACTTCGCTCTCTTTCAAATTTGTTTTGACTCTTCTTCTTCCCTTGCATTTCCATGCAAATTTCAGGATCAGCTTGTCCATTATGCAAGAATGAAGCTGGGAGTTTGTTAAAGATCGCATTTAACACGTACATCGTTTGGGAGATATTGCCATTTTTGAAATATCGCTTTCCCATTCATTAATATAGGCCATCTTGTCTTTGATCTAGATCTTATTTACTTTCTTTAAACAACATTTTATAGTTTTCAGACTATTGCATTTCCTTTGTTAAACTTACTCCTGAGTGTTTAACTCCTTTTGACGCTATTGTAAATGGGATTTTCTTAACTTCATTTTTCATTTGTTCATTGCTACTATATAGAAATACAGTTGATATTTGTACATTGATCTTATATCTTGGAACCTTGCTTAACTTTTCATTAACCCTAATAGTTTTTTTTTTGGTGGATTTCTTGACATTTTTCTATATGCAAGAATCTTCTCATTGTCATCTACATATGAGATGGTTTTCTTTCTTCCAACGTGGATGCTTTTTATTCCTTTTTCTTGCCTGACTGCTCTGGCTAGAACTTCCAGTACAGTGCTGAATAAAGTAGGGAGAGAAGACAGTCTTATCTTGTTCCTGGTTTTAGGGCAATGAGGGTTGCTGGCTAATTGTTGGGGAGCATGTGAGGGGAGCAGGTTTAAGGGAAAGGGAGATAGGACCTGAAGGATGGCCGAAGGTCATGTGGCAGCTGGCAAGAGGTCAGGATTTGGGAGCTGGCAGTTCCTGGGTGATAACTGCACCCTGAGAGAGGATCCACTGCCCAGGACAGTGTGTGCCCTGGGAGGACCCTGGGGAAGGACTTCCTGGTTGGGGGGTGGGCTCCTCTCTTCAAGCCAGAGCCTCTCTCCTCCTCCAGAGGGCAGCCCCATGAGACCACCAGTGGGGGGTCAGGGCATGAGAAAGGTCTTTCTGCCAGGTTTGGGGAGGAGACTAGCTACCAGCCAGAAGTGGTAGCTGGATGGAGGTGGGGGACCATGCTCAGAGCTGGACATTCATGCATTCATTCATTCAACAGACATTGATTAAGCCCCTACTATGTGCTACCTTGATCTAGGTTCTAAACAGAAAGGGTGACAGTTAGACAGTGAACAACAGAGACTGTATATTATACAGTTCCTTAGGGACTCCTTAGGAATGGTAGAGATGCTCTATTCCTAAAGATGGCAACCAGCCCCTCCCTGGTGGTCCCTCCTCCATTCCCCCTTTCCTGCCACTCTTTCCCCATCACCCCTCTTCCTCCCTTCTTTTTGGGAAATCACCCCACTGCCATCTGCTGTGTGCCCACTGAAAGGGCACAAAGATGGCTGCTAGGGTGGGCTGGGGCTCATTCTGGCCCTGGGTAGGCACAGTGCTGATGGTGTGCTGGGTGTGGGCAATCTCTGTTGCCATGATGCGGAGTTCCGCTTCCTTTATGCCTCACTTATCTGCCAGGCAGAGCCTAAGGGACTGTCATGGGCTCACAAAGGCCCTGCCCTGCACTGAAGGACTCCCCAGGGCATGGGGATGAGGGTGAACAGTGGCATCTGGATAACTCACCTGGGAGGGGCGGGCCGCTCTTCCCTGTGAGTGGCACCCCCACACGGGGACCGCACACGCATGCGAGCTGCTTCAGCAGCCAGCAGGCCTCTGAATCTGTGTGTGAGTGAATTGTTGAATGTATATGTGTATTCATCTGGAAGTGCACGTGTGCCCAGGTTCACTGTGTGTGCATGGATTGTGTGTACACGCCAGCTCACAGGTGTGCAGGCCTTTGAATTTGTGTGCGTGTGCCTGCGTGTGCATGTGTGTGTATGTGTCTGTCCATGACTGCAAGAGGATGTGTGTTTTTACCTGTGCCTCACCATGCACACCTGTTTGTGGTCTTGGATGTCACTGTTCGACTGTGTACACGAAAGTCAGCACACATGTGGCAGATGTACAGGGGTACGTCTGAACATTTAGGATGTTCTGGGTCAGATTTTCCCTGGTAATGGGTGTGCCTGAGGTTGCAGATTAGGAAGTGAAATCTGGGGTGAAACTGGACCACAAAGGACTCTGTGCGTGTACACTTGTGTGGCCAGAGGACAGGTGTGTGTCCCACACCACTGTAATTGAGTTTTTAAAACACTGTGGTCCCTGTCCTTCACCCCCATGCTCCAGTATGGCAACAACAGTCAACTATTGCTGCCCAGCAAGTTTTCCACACTGAGGAAATGGGGGGGGTCACCTCTCTCCTCCCACGCTCTACCCCTGGGGTACGTGCATGCTAAGTTATTTCACTCAAGTCTGACTCTGTGCGACCCTATGGGCTGTAATCCTCCAGGTTCCTCTGTCCACGGGATTTTCCAGGCAAGAATATTGGGATAGATTGCCATGCCCTCCTCCAGGGGATCTTCCTGACCCAGAGATCGAACCCACATCTCTTATGTCTCCTGCATCGGCAGGCAGGTTCTTTACCACTAGCGCCACCTGGGAAGCCCCACCTCAGGGGTACCCTGGTTTTTAAGACCTTAAGTTCTCAGATGAGACTCCCAGGCAGTGGCCTCCTCTTCTTCCTCACCTCCCCAGAGCCCAGGCTGGGGAGAGGTGAAGTGGTGGATGTGTACACTGAGTGCTGGGCAGGTAGGGGGTGTAGGAGATATTTGGCAGGGCAGTGGCAGCTGTGGGGCTTAAGAAAAGGCCTAGAGTGCCACCCATGAAGCAGGGTCCGAGGGGTGAGCGGGGCTGGGGACCCCCTTTTGGGGAGGAGTTCTGGGTGGGAGGGGCTGGCAAGGAGGGAGGCACTTAGCGCAGGGAGGGAGCCATAAGGGAGGCCTGGAGAGCAGGAGGCACGAGGCCCTGTGCGCTGCGAGACTTGGGTTCGTGCCACTCGAGACTCAGATTCACTTCCTCACAGCTGACTCCAGTTTACAGATGAGGCAAGTCAGGCGCGTGGAGATTCATCCCGTTGGTCAGCCCAGACCAGAACGGCCAGGCCACAGACCCAGGGCTGGACCACGGCCCCAGCCGAAGGGACAGAATATTTACCGTGCTCAGAGGTGAGGTTCTGGACTGAGAGGCTGGGGTGAAGGGTGGGGTGGCCCCTTCAGAGCAGCAGGGGAGATACTCTGAAACAGAGCAGCAGAGACATGTGAAGGGAGAGAACTTGACCTGCTTGGGTGGAGATAGCCACTGGGGACACCCACACAGGGGCCGGTGAGAGGGGCCTGAGTGGACAGGCTTCCGAGACCACACGAGACACCCTCTGGGGACTCTCAGAAAGACTTGAGCGTCTCTGGGGGTTGGTGAAATACTGCAACATGCAGGTGAGGTGGGGAACCAGCAAGAATCATGTACTGTGGCTACTATGGCCTCATTTATGCACACAAGCAGGGGCGCTGGGGCATTTGGGGGTTCCTCACTCAAGCTGGAGGAAAAGGGGGGTGCTGCAATCAGCACAAGCCCCTTAGGAACTTGGCTCGGGGTTCAAATTCCAGCTCTGTTTACCCCACCTTGGCCAAGTGTGCCTCACCAACCATTCCCAGACTCAGTTTCCACATCTGTAAAATGGGGCTAATAATACCATCTCCCCTATAGCAGCGGTCCCCAAGATTTTTGATACCAGGGACCAGTTTTGAGGAAGATATTTTCCACGGATGGGGGTGTAGGAGGAAGGTTTCAGGATGATTCAAGCACATTACATTTATTGTGCACTTTATTTCTATTATTATTACATCAGTTCCATCTCAGATCATCAGGCATTAGATCCCGGAGGTTGGGGGACCCTGCCCTATAGGACTGTTTTGAGGCCTTAATGAGATAATTGACTCAAAGTGCTCATTAAAACAGGGCCTGCCTGTGAGGACAGACAAGCCCGAAGCCTCGGTCGAGTGGACTCTACTCCCTCCACACCAACCTCCAGGCCAGAGGTGTCACCCTGTAATTATCTTTCGGGGCACAGACCCCCATGGTATTTCTGGTGAGTTTATGAGTCTGGGAGATTAGCTTCTCTGAGAAGAAACTCGTCCTCCCTGGCCCGGGGAGGGATGGGGTGCCAGGGTGAGCTGTGTGTGGAAGTGGCCATGAGCGATGCTTTATGGGGCCTGTAAAAGCTGCTGACCCCGCTCCTGGACTTAATGAGATGAACAGGGCCCTGGCAGCTTCCAATAACCTGCAACTCCAGCTGAGCCCAGCTGACCCGACATGGGGCAGGGACAGGCCTCAGCTCTGCCCTGAGACCTGGACAGGTTCGGGTGAGAGGTACGGAGGAGGGGGCAAAGAGGCCCACACCCCACACACTGGGATGCAGAAGCACTGGACACAGACCCCAAGCCCACCCTGCCCAGGTGGGGCGGCATGGGTGCAGAATCAGACAGACCCAGGGCCCGTGGGGTCTTGGACAAGCCAGTTCCTGTCCTGGGCCTGTTTCCTCATCTGTGAGCCCCTTATAACTCTGTGTTTTTTCCAATCTTTACAACATGCAGCTGGTCAATTAGAATCCACATCTGTGGGTTGTCCTACAGACTAGGAAACTGAGGTCAGAGGGGCCAAGCCCCTTGACTCTTGAGTAAGGGGCTGATGTAGCATTCCACCCCATCCAGTGGCCTGTGTCCTTGGCGCCCCCTGCAGGTTTGGGCTGGAATCGACGGGAAGTGGGGGTTAGGGGACTTCCCAAGCATTAGGTATCTACAGGGCCTGGCTCAGCCCTTACAACTCAACCTCAGCTTCCCTGCCCAGCACTCCAGGTCTCCATGGGGGCCAGATGTGGCTCTGAATCTGACTCGGTTTTTGCACACTCTCTGTTCCTCTCTTCTGCCCCTCCACCTGATCTTGGGTAAGTCCCCTTTCCCCTCTGGCTTTTGTTTTCTCAACAGCAGGGCCAAGTGAGGGTCTCCATGGAGGGTGAAAGCAGTTGAACTCATCAAGGAGCCATTCTTCCCAGACTCCTCCCTCCTCTCCCCCACCTTGTGAATTGCTCCTTCACCCGCTAACTTACTTTAAGTCTTTTTTTTTCAAATCTGAGCAGTCTTGTAAGTCTGAGCCGTCATCAGACCAATGCATTGCCTTAAGAACGTGGAAGAGATCCCACTTTGCAGGGGCTGGCCTGAGAACCCATGGACAGAGGAGCCGGGCAGGCTACAGTCCGTAGGATTACAAAGAATTAGACACTACTGAAGCGCTCACTTTGGGGGGTTGAGGGGCTGGCCCTCCTCTCTCTTGCTTCCTCAGCTCTGCTTCTGGGGTGACAGGCAGTCCCTACTTTCCCACAGGGTGTGTGGGAGGACCTGGTGAGACCCATAAAAGCCCCTAGAAAAGGGCCTGGCACATAGTAGGCCCTTTGCTCAGGGGAATTCCCTTGCTCTGACCCCAGCCCAGGCTCACCCCTAAGATGGCCTCCAGCTTTGGGTGAGGGGTGGACTCCCTGATTCCACCGCAGCTTCTTTGCCAGGCACCATCCAGCAGCCAAATCTGCCTTCTGGTGGGGTCTGCTGAGGACCTGGGTGGTCCCAGGCCTCCTCCCAAGAGTGTCCCTTTGCTTGTGGGGACGTGGCCCCAGGGGATGTCTGTGTGTACTTACCTTTGGGGAGGCAGTGTTGGGGACAGCCTGTCTCAGGGCCCGCCCACGTGGCTTGCACCCACTCTGCCCTCTCCCGGGCAGGCTTCTGGACCCCAGTCAGTCACCCCCTACCACCTGATAGGACACAGACAATCTAGGACACATCTAGTAAGACCGATTGCATCCTATGAGACAGCAGAGTGCAGTGGTTAGAGCCCAGCTTCTGGTGCCGGGTTGGCTGGGGTTCAAATCCCAGCTCCTGTTTCCAAGCTGTGTGATCTTGGGTAAATTGCTTAACCTCTCTGTGCCTCACACATCTGAAATTTGCCCCTCACTGATGAGGCAAGTGCCCCACTGTCCCCACCCAACAGATGAGGAAATGGTGCTCTCACTGCCTGATTCCAGGGGCCTCTGCCTACTCAACCTGGCCTTCTAACCAGAGGCCACATGAGGGGTCTGTTACTGGTGGGAGGTACACCAGGCGGGGCCATGGCAGGGTGGGGGTCTGGTCTGGCTGTCCCTCAGAGGCCTGGTGAGCCCTGGCCTCACCAGAGACCCAACTGGATGAGAACTCCAATTAAAGGTAATTCCCCTTTTTCCTACCTTGAAATTCCTATTGATTTCCTCCCTAAATAGAAATTCCCATTGATTCCTTGTCTGTTCAGATTAGTGTCCTTGGCTGTGGCCTTCAGTGCATAATATCTCTCTGCTTCCACCCAGGCCCCAATAACTCTCCCCAAGGTGACCCTGCCACCCCCCTGTGCTGGGCCCTGTGGCTCCCCAGCTGGGCTGGGGGACAGTAGGTGGAGAGGGGGCCTGGACAGGGCTTTGGCCTCCCTCTGATAGCCATCATCCTACTTCTGCCCTTAATGGAGATGAGGAGGGGAGCACAGATGGAGATGTCACTAGACTTGGACTTGGAACCACCTTGTCGGACCTACCTCTGCCCACGAACTGTTAGTCTGTTGCCCTATGGAGACGCACAGAGGCATCAGTGCCAGGAAATAGCCTCCCACATGGTCCAGGGGGTAGCCCTGCCCTCCCCCAGGCTCCTCTGCTCAGACTGGCTCACCATCACTGGCTGATACATTTTCAGTTTTCCGAGCTTGTTGATGTCACACTGGTAGCTTGAAATCAACCATGGTGGGAGAATTTATACCATGTAAATTGGCAAACGCAACCACTCAGGGGGCCTCCCAGGTGGTACCAGTGGTAAAGAATCCGCCTGCCAATGCAGGAGACATAAGAGACCCGGGTTCGATCCCTGGGTCGGGAAGATGCCCTGGAAAAGAAAATGTCATCTCACTCCAGTATTCTTGCCTGGAGAATCCCATCGACAGGCTGTTCCACAGCCTGGTGGGCTACAGCCCATGGGGTTGCAGAGTCGGACACAACTGAAGCGACTTAGCACCACTCAAGTTCTCTCTCCTTTCATCCCAATTGTGAAAGAGAGCCTGTTAAGCTTTACCAGCACACCACTGCCCCAAACTCTTTTGCCAGCCTCTCATTGCTACCCAGGAATACTGGATGCCTCTAGCTTTCTGAGCATTGGGAAGATCCCCTGGAGAAGAGTATAGCAACCTACTCCAGTATTCTTGCCTGGAGAATCCCATGGACAGAGAAGCCTGGCAGGCTACAGTCCACAGGGACTGAAGTGACTTCTCACTAGCTTTCTGAACATAGTGGTTTCCTCCCCAGCTCCCTGCCTTTGCCGTGCTATTGCCTCTGTCTGGAATGACCTCCCCATCCTTTCCTCCATGGTGAGATCCTTGATGACCCTGCTCAATTTCCGTCCTCTCCGTGTCCCTTCCCAAGGCCTGGGCTGGGTATATGGGGTTCAACAATAAAGAAGACAGGCAGGCCCCTGTTCTCAGGCAGCTTACAGTTGGGGGCCCGGCCTCAGAGCCAGCTGTGTCGCCAGGAGCTGGGCGGGCTTGGGCAGGTCACAGTGCTCCTGCAGCCCTCAGTGCCCTCTCTGTGCAATGGGTCAGAACAACCCAAACTGTGTTCACCCCTGCCCCTGGGAGCAGGACCAAGCCTGGCTGAATTTAGCTGGCTGAATGCTCTTACCCCACGAGGAGGTACTGATGCTTTCCTCATTTTTCCAGGAGGAAGATGAGACAGAGAGAGTGAAGGAACTGCCCTGACTCGGGTCACACTACTGGTAAGTTGAGGGGCAGGGATTTGAGCCTGCTGCGTGCATACCCATCCCACCCCCGAGGAACATCGGCAGGGATGAAGCACACCCTGCGTCCAGGAGGACACCCGGGTCTCCTCTGGCACGCTGGCCAGTTTGGGTTAGAATGGTCCGGGTCTGGTGTGCCTCTCCCACCATTCTGGGGCTTCCTCCAGGTGGGGGTCTGGATCTGATTCTCTTCTGTCCCAGTGTCCAGCCGGGGCCAGACACTGAGGAGGCAGGAGGAAGAATCTGAGACGTGGCTTCTGATAAGCGTGAGAAGGCGGCTGGGGGAGAAGGAGGGTGCTCAATCGCTCAGTCATGTCCGATCATTCCGACTCTTTGTGACCCCGTGGACTGTAGCCCACCAGGCTCCTCTGGTGGAACCCAACTTGTACTGGTTGGAGGTAAAAGGAAAGAAAGGATGGTGATGACAAAGGATGTTTCCTGCATACTTAAGGCGTGTTTGACTTTTGATGTTTGATGTTTCCACATCAGTCTTCCCATGTGAGGACCCAGGAAGTCCATCCCTGTGGGATTTTGAGCCTCAGTTCTCTCTGTTAAATGGGAACAATTGTACCTACCGGGCTCACACTCAGGGCCTGGGGAAGGTGGTGGTGTTGGTGATGGGGGCAAGGTGCTCAACAGAGGGGTCGCCACAGCCATTGGGACCTCAGGATCAGGTCCTTGGGGCAAGGTGTCTTAATGACTGTTTTAAGAGCTGAGGTTTATGGAGTGTTGAGGATTTTCCATGCGTGGTCTCCCCATATCCTCTAGCAGCCCCATGAGGCTGCTCCTATTAATATGACCAGACACAGCTGCTAAGAGGCAGGGGTGGGGGTTGGTTACTCACCCCAGGGACCCTGCTCCCACCACGACACAAACCACAAAGCTTCCCCTGTCTTCCTGTAAAGCTGATTCTCTGTCTGATGTGCAGACATTTTTGTGATGGGTATAACCTGATTATTTCCCGATTAATCAACTCACCATAGCTAATTCACTCTTCCCATTGATCCCAGCTCCTCCGGAAGAGTGCCCCCCTCCCTCTGCAGGGGCTATCCCTGATGCTGATGGGTACCTCTGAGAGTGCCAGGTGTGGATCTGGTTGAACTTGCTGAGGTTCAGTTGGTTGCAGGAGGGCAGGTTGTGTGGGTGGCAGAGGCTGTGGTCTGTGCAGGCCTGGTGTGGGTGGCATCCTCGTTTTACTTGGCAAACAGTGACCCATCTGGCAGCATCAATGGAACCCCCCACCCCAAGTAGTCACCCATTCTTTCCACAAATAGTGATGGAGCACCTGCCGAGTGCCCGGCCTCGTGGAGTGCATTCCCCTAAGAAAAGGCCACCTGTCTATAGATGTGTGCCTGTGTCTACATACAGAGTTTGTTTATATTCATTCACTTACTCATTCGTGGAGCATGGGCTCTGTGTAGATAGATCTGCGCCCTCACAGAGCATCTCTCCTGGTTGGGGAAACAGGTGTTAAACAAACACCTCAATAGGGTCAACTCAGAAAGTCTCTAGGGCCATGAACAAGTGACTGGGGAGTCTGGGCTGTCTCTCTTGAGAGCTGTTTTTGGAACTGTGAAGATTTCGTGGGAGAGCATTCCTGGAGGAAGGAACAGCTAGTGCAAAGGCCCTGAGGTGGAAATGAACTTGGCTGAGACCAAGGACTGACAGGCCAGTGGCTGGATGGTGAGGGCCCTATTAGTGGGAAGACAGTGGAAGTTCAAGTGCAGCTGCTAAGATTCTGCCTTCTGGAGTTAGACCTTAAGGGCTGATGGGCTCAGAAGGGCTGGCGTCCAGTGGGGCTGGGTCCGACTTATCTTTCTGCTGTGCCCACCAGAGCTTCCCTGGCCTCCACTCACTCCACCTCCTCTCCCTTCTCCCCTGTGGCTAGTCCGAGGCCAAAGTTCTCAGCCTGAGTCAGGACTACCTCCTCCCAGCATATCCCACCATCCCCATGATCCGCTGACAATGTGGCTTGGGGAGCCAAAAAAAAAAAAAAAAGCTCGTGTTTACAGAACAGCAGCAAGGTATGTGCCTGCGAACAAAGCAGCTTGTTACACTTAGGCCCCAATAAAAATTTTTCTAAGTGCCTAATTAACAGTTTAGGTAGATATAAAAACATAATGAGAAAAACAATC